>VZRS01013756.1:0-31368 GCA_013398055.1 Ifrita kowaldi | reverse complement strand
AAAACAACAAAAAAACAACAAAATAAGCGCAAAACCGACAAAAAAAAAAGAAATTAAACTAAGGACACCGTTTTTCTGCTTGCCATCAGCTTAGCTACAGACTATTTTCCTAGTGAACTGCTTTTAGACGCAGCATAAACCCAGGTCTGGTGTCCTGCAGCATTAGGCCAGCTCAGTAGGAGGATGCACTCTTTTGACTTGCTAACAGCACTAAACTTTGTGCAAGAAAATGTGAAGTTTGTGTGAATATTGTACATGCAAAGGCCTTGGACGGTCTGGCGAAAAAAAAAATTACAAAAATAAATAAAAACTATTGCTAGGTAGGTGGGGGAGAGAGCAGAAGGCAAACTACGAGAGGACAAATGTGAAAGAGATCATGAAAATATAATTTGTTGGATAGTTGTAAGTAGTTTACTAAGTGTTTTAGAGCTGTGCTAAAGACATCTTTAAGATTTTTTTGTGAAAGAAATTAGTAGTTTACTTTATAGTAAAAGCATTTTATATTAATTGTAGCACATTTTTTAGTTATACATAGAAGGGAGATGTGTATAAAAAAACCAACAAAAAAAGCCTGCCAAACTTGTTTCTATTATTTGTACAGCAAGAAATGGACAATTTATATCCATGTTGTATGGCATTATTATTTTTTTCCGGCCATATGTCCATCTATTTAAAAAATTGCTGACAATGATTTTTGTCTATTTATGAAAAATTAGAGAGCATAATTACAGTTTCTCATAAGGTGCATTTTTGGGGTTTTTTTTTTTTTAATTTTTTATTTTGTTTGAGGGCGCTGCTTTGGCAGCACCTGGCACATTTGGTTCACAATGCTTATCTTACCTTTCTTTATAATAAAACGTATGAAAAGTAGAGCTGCAGCAGTCTTTCCTTATTCTGGGGGACACCCTGGAAGTGGCCCCTGCCTTGTCCTCCTCTGCCTTCCATCCCTCCCTCCTCTCCCATCACGTTCTCACCTGCCCCAGCCTCTTCCCACTCTGCAATATCAGAGCCAGATTTCTCCTAAATATGCAATGATTAAAATAAGAGGGGGAAATGGAACTTTATGAAAACCTTCCTTGAGTTACCACGGCGAGGAGATAGGATTCACTCCAGGGAGAGCTGCTGGAATGTTAATTCTTGGTGTGTGTGGCAGGTAAGTGGCCTTGAGACTCTGGAATGGCAGGGAGGAGGTTTCCAGCCCTGGGAGAAGGTCTGGAAGGGATCATCACTGGTGCCACCAGGTCCTTGTGGTTTGTCCTCTCTGAAGGAAGGTGTCACCCACGATGTCCGTTCCCCTGCACCCCAGCGGGCAGCCCCAGCTGTGTCACCTTTGGGGGTTTGTGACAGTGGATTTGGAACCCTTTGGAAGCCTCCACTGAGAAGGTTTGTGGGACAGCAGTGCAGGGAGCCACTGGAAGGTGACCTTGACAATTTAGGAGGAACTGTGCAATGCAATAACCACATTTTTAACAACCCCTACATTTCTGCAGGGCTGCCCTGCTGCCTCTGCTTGTCTCGAAGGGCTGCTGGCTGCTGTGGGGCACCACAGGGGGCAAGGTGACCCATTTCCAGCCTTGGGGATGTGGATCCATCTCAGGAATGAAGGGCAGTTGGCTATTAGAGAGCCTGGAGCATTAATGAGAAATTGTGAGGCTTTCTAAACCACTTTAATCCCTACTAATCTCTAAATTTGAGTGGTGGCAGCTGTGCTTAAATGGTATTCCAGCTGTTGGCTAATTGTCATGGACCTGGAATTGCTCCAGGGAAGCGACTGGGAGCTGAGCCTTCCATCCACCATCACGGCTGGCTCACAGGTTCACAGAATGGTTTGGGTTGAAGAGACCTTGGAACTCATCTCCTTTCACTCCCTGCCATGGGCAGGGACAACTTCCACTGTCCCAGGCTGCTCCAAACCCCGTCCAACCTGGCCTTGGACACTGCCAGGGATCCAGGGGCAGCCACAGCTTCTCTGGGCACCCTGTGCCAGGGCCTCCCCACCCGCATAGGGAACAATTTCTTCCCAATATCCACCCTAAATTTCTTCTCTTTCAGTTTAAAACCATTCCTCTGTCCTGTCACTATCTGCCTTTGCTGTTCTCCATCTTTATCAGCCTCTTCAAGTGCTGAAAGGATGCATCCAGTTCAACAAAGGGGTTCAGCCCCAGCCCTGAAGGTCAGGACCTGGGGCCCCGGGGCAGGCAGGGATGGTGTGGCTGGGGGAGCTTCCCCCTGCTCTGAACCCTTGGTCTGTTATTAACAGCAGTGGAAAATTCAGTAGCCAGGTCTCAAGAAGCCTCAGGGCAGGGTCAGCTCTACCTAAACCCTGTCTTTGTGCCTAACCTCCCTTTAAAAACCTTTAAATTCCAGGCAGATAACCTAAATCTCTCTCCCTACAAAGCAAATCCCTTGCTTTGGAACATAGGGAAGAATTTATTGCTTTCCTTGTCACGGTAATTTTTCCCATATTTGAAGAAGAGTATTGGCTCCCTTCCACCTCCTCTCCACTTGCCCCAGCAGTTGCAAAGGCAGAGGTGGTGTTCCAGAGCAGGAGGAGCTGTGGAGCTCCCAGTTTTAGTCAAAGAGCACCAGTTGGATCCTCAAAAGGCTCTGGAACAGCTCTGGGGCCGGGGGCTGGCAGGGCAGGGGGCAGGACCAGGGCAGGCGTCCCCAGACTTCGGGCTAAGGATGGAGAGGGATGTTAAAGAGGCAGGAGCAGGGAGAGCCCCGGCTAATTGACTTTGGTTTATGTGCACGTAATTAGCAGCGCTGCAGGATGTCACAGGGGGTGTAACAAACCTCAGCAGCAGCGTCTCAGCGGTGTTAACCCTTGGAGCACAGCCCCAGGTGGGTGCCTCTGGACAGCCATGCCTGGCTCCCACAGAAATGGGGAGTATCCACCAGCATCCCACTGCCCCATCAGGATGCAGCCTCCCACAGAGCCAGGGGGTGTGGAAAGGGTCTGTGGATCCTCCTGGGGCACCACCCTGAGCTGTGCCCGTGGCACAGGGCCACGAACGCCCCGGCAGCGCGGGGAGGACACTTTGTCTCTGTTACATCTGTGTTATCATTACTGAGATGATGGAATGGAAGGGAAAACAGCCCTGACAAGCAATATTGAGAGCTTTACACAAGAAGGATCAAAGGAAAGGACTTCATTTGACAAATCCCAGGTCCCTGACAACTGCAGCACGTGCCGGGAGCAGGGGCCTTGTGCCAGCCTTGGTGAGGTCCTGGTCCCCACCAAGAGCAGACTCGAACCTTGGCAAGTGTCCCTGCTCCCAAAGGCCCTGTTCCCAAAGGTCCTGGAGTCCAGATGTAGAGCGAGTCCGTGGTGAAGGAAATGAGTTGTGGCCCTGGGACCTGGCTCTGGGCACAAACCCCACGCACAGCACCAGGACCCTGAGCTGGGCAGTGCCTGCACAGCACCTCCAGCTGCTCTTCCCAGACACACCTGTGCTTCACCAGGGTGGTGGCCACCACAACACCCACACTGCCACTGTGGCATGGCCCAGCCCACGGATGCAAGCATGGGATCATAGAATCACGGAATGGTTTGGGTTGGAAGGGACCTTAAAGCCCATCTCAATCCACCCCCTGCCATGGGCAGGGACACCTTCCACTGTCCCAGGCTGCTCCAAGCCCTTTCCAACCCAGCCTTGGGCACTGCCAGGGATCCAGGGGCAGCCACAGCTTCTCTGGGCACCCTGTGCCAGGGCCTCCCCACCCTCACAGGGAGGAATTTTTCACCAACATACAATCTAAATTAATTTTGCCTCTTTCAGTTTGATCCCGTTCTCCCTTGTCCTGTCCCACAGTTCCTGAGGAAGAGTCGCTCTCCTGCTTCCCTGCAGTCCCTTCACACGCTGGAAGGGTGCTCTGAGGTCTCCACACACCCTTCTCCTTTCCAGGCTCAACAGCCCCAAATTTCTCAGCCTGTCTCCAGAGGGGAGGTGCCCCAGTGCCCTCAGCAGCTCTGTGGCCTCCTCTGGACTTGCTCCAACAGTTTCACATCCTCCTTATGTTGCAGGCACCAGAGCTGTACCCAGTGCTCCAGGTGGGCTCCTTGCTGCATGGAACAAGGGTTGGGATGTGACCCTCCTTAGCAGGACCAGCTGTGCTTCACCTGCCCACCACTGTCCCCAGGGGCGGAAAGGCTCTGCCCACCAAGCAAAAACATGACAGGAGGCACCTTTGCCATCCTTCTGCAGAATGCAGAGCCCAAAAAAAGAGCCTGTGTCCAGCAGGGATGAAGCACAGTCAGTTTGCTTCCACTCCATGTGCTCCACCCTGCAGAGGGAGGTCTGGGAGTCCAAGCCCCAAAAACTCAGCATCCCTCACACAGTGAGGCAAAGTGCTGCCTCCAAAACACGAGGAATGCAAAACTATCCGTTTGAATGATGATTTTTGAAGAGGAAGAGAGGAGTAACAATTCCTTTGGATGAAATACTGTGCTGGCCAGAAGGGTAATTTAGAGTCAGAGTTGAGATCAGATGTTTTATCACTGTCTCCTCAACTCTTCTTGACTTTCAACTGCAATTTGATAGATCAGCATAATACCTGGCACAGTAATTGCTGGCGGTTTTATTCCTAGTGGGGTTACTTTATTACACTGCAAGCACATTAGAGAGCTTTCTGTTGCTCTGCCATTATTATCGTGGGGACAGAGGTCAAATAAAGCAGGACTTAGTAGGTGGTTTTTGCAGAGGATGCTCTGATGAGCTCGTTTCAGGTGTTGGTGCAGCTGAGTGCCTTCAGCAGTGCTCAGCCTGTCCCTCTCTGCACCTCCAGGGCTCCTTGCTTTGCTCTTCTCCCTGTGTTTATGCTCCCATCGTGACTCCAAGGCAGCAAAATCTGGGAACACACCGGAAGCCTCACCCAGAGATGGCAGAAAGGACCGGGAGATGCTGCAGTGCCATCCCTCCTCATGGCTTTTAAGGTCAGCCAGGTGGGGCACCTGCAGCTGCCTGAAGTCACTGCTCAGCCACAGAGGCAAAACACAATTCCTCAGCCTGCGATCCCATTAAAATTTTATGATGAATGAAGCTTCTTGCACTGCGAGTCTGTGGGAGAGAGTAACACTTTTACTGCTCTTCAGTATGTAATTAATGCACATTTCATTGCTTCCCAGATGAATTTCTGGTCACGGGAGGTAGCTGGGACTATAAAATGACACTTACTTTAGATGGGATGCGGACCAAAGGTCAGTGTCTTGTGCAAAGCCGGGAGAGCCGTGCGTGCCCGGGGCCGTCCATCTCCCACAGAGCTGCTGCTTGTGGAGGGAAGGCAGATGGAAAATGTGGATCCGTCTGTCCTAGAGGGTCTTCTGGAGTTTGATGTGACTTCACCCTCCTCTTACATCCCCCTGTCCCATGGCTGAGCATCCCTATCCACGGCGCCATTGGGACACCCTTCAGCCGAGCAGCTGTTCCAAAAACAGGTTCCTTCAGCTCCTCAGCCCTTCCTGTGGCTCCTGACAGAGGGGAAGTTAAAAATGCCAACAATTAGCAATAAACAAGCTGAAAACCCTGTTGGTCTCTGATAAATTCCCGAGCAAAACCAGCGATTCCCCTCTGGATTCCCTCCTGATCAGCCACAGGCTGGTCACAGCTCACTGCAGGAACATCTGGGGGATGTGGGTCCCTCCATCCCTGACTT
Organism: Ifrita kowaldi; assembly: GCA_013398055.1. Taxonomy (NCBI): domain Eukaryota; kingdom Metazoa; phylum Chordata; class Aves; order Passeriformes; family Cinclosomatidae; genus Ifrita; species Ifrita kowaldi. Next base: position 25,713 of record VZRS01013756.1, on the reverse strand, counting down.
AATCCTGCACTTCAGCCCCATGGGGAACAGCAGGACCATTGGATGCACCCTACATCTGATGGGAGCAGAAGGGAGCAAGGAAGACTGGCTGGAGAGAGCCACCTGGGCTTTCAGACCCACCTGGAGGGCAGCCAGCTTCATCCAACACCCCCTCGGGCTCCTGCAGCGGGGATCTGGGGGCTGCATGTCAAAAGTCACACTGCCTCCCTCCGTCCCCTTGGGCACATGGAACATGCAATTATTTCTGTTTCCTGAGCAGGAGCTTGTAACTCCCACAGTCAAATGGAGGCCTGGAAGAAGTCCCAGGGATTTGGGATTTCTCCAGGAGACAGACCGGCTTGGGGGAAGTTAGCAGAGAAACAGGATAAAGGCATTTCAGAACATATTGAACCTGGTTTTTTTCTCTTTCTGGAGTGCACAGACTGTCAGAACAGGAGATACCATCTCCAGAAGCACTACGCTACAAGGAGATTTATTGGCTTGGAGCACAGTTTATACTAAATTTTTTCTCAAGCAATTTACACAAAATATTTCTGTAGTTACGCAGGGGAGTTTTTATAATTAGAGCTTTATTTGAGTGCTTTAATTGTGGCTGGTCTTTTGAGCAGTCCTACCCTTTAGGAAGCTCATCCTGTCTCCCACTCACCTCAGTGAATGTGGGATACAGAGGGAAAAAGGCCACAGGCACTCCCCCAGTTTTCCTACCAACACTCTGGAAATGGCCCATGGGGAGGCTCTTCCAGCTTCTAAAATTATCCAAGGAAAAAGGTGGGACAGGATGGATCTGAAGGCCTTTTCCACCCTCCAATCTCATCTCCTGGGAGTTCCTTGTATCACCTCTCTCGCTGAGCCTTGTGGAGGGCCACGGCTTGGCTGCCATCTCTGGGGAGAGCCAGCCTGCGAAGGGAGGATGGATTAATTAAACAAGTCACACTAATTGCCCTGAAAATGGGCAGAATGAGTTTCAGCCCACGGGCTGTCCCCCTCACTGCTGTCACCCAGGTGGGCAAGTCCCAGCTTCGCTCCTGGAGCTGCAGCAGTGCCCACAGGGACTGTCCCCTTGCCTGGAAATCAGAGGCAAATACAAGCCAGCCACAAAAGAAACCCTGAATTTTTTGAGGGTGTTTGTGCTGAAACACCACGAGTACTCAGGGCCTTCCTCAGTACTCAGTAATTCCACTGGAAACATTCCCAAAGTCTACACCAGGTTTGGGCTCCAGATATCGCGAGGAAAAAACCAGCTAAATATCTTATTTGGAATAATTGAAAAGCAATCTAAAGTCATGGTGCAAAACAAATGCACTGTTCCCATTTTACAGATGAGAAAAATTTGATTTCTTGACATCTCCCCCCCGCCTCAGCAATTCAAACTCTCAATCAAAAGTTTCATGGTTTTATGTTGGTTTTTTTTTTTTCCTTTGACCCCTTCATAACACTGAATGCATTAAAGCAAGAAATGCCCAAGAATTGATTTCTTTTCTTTCCTCTGCGCTGAAATGTCTCAACACTTCACTTTTTCCCTTTCAAGTTGCCATTTTTACACAGTTTCAGGCATTATTTAGAGCTATAGAGTTGAAAAGACTCAAAAACCTGGAGAGAGTACGTCTCCTCTTCCCTATAAACATTTGCCATCCATCCCTTTGTATTCTCATTTTTGGCACAGAGGAAGAGAGCAACGAGAGAGAGCGAAGGCAGGAACTGGAGACATGAATAATTTCTTCTTTCTCAGAACCCAAAATGAAAGGAATACAGAATGAGACATAAACTTTAAATTTTTTTCTTTCATCTAGGAATTTCCCATGAAAAGATAATAATGCACCTCCACCGCATTCTTCTTTTCAACTCCAACACACAAATCCCTGGCAGGAAGGCAGGGGAATATTGAGCCTCCCAGGGGAGTGACCAAAACCCTTTGGAGGGTCTGTTGATCTGGATTTGCACAGACATCAGCACCCTGGAGATCTGGGCTCTGCAGGATGCTCCAGGTAGGGCAGCCATGCAAACAATCAGTCCAGCTCTTGGAGGGTGCAGGGAGCACAAAATGGGTCATTTCTTCCATGCTTGGATGTTCTCCTTGGGGTCACTTTGCTGCTTTAGAGTGAACTGTGCCATATTTCCTTCTGGAGGTGGAAGTAGCCAGACTCTGCTGGGTGTCAGAGCAGAAAGATGTGTTCCTGAAGGGTTTTGAACAGTCATGGAATGGCTTGGGTTGGGAAGGACCTCAAAGCTCAGCCCATTCCACCCCCTGCCATGGGCAGGGACACCTTCCACTGTCCCAGTTTGCTCCAAGCCCTGTCCAACCTGGCCTTGGACACTTTCAGGGATGGGCCAGCCATCCTCTGCCAGTGAACACACTCTGAGTAAAGAATTTCCTCCTAACTCCTAACCTAAATCTCCCCTCCTTTAGTTTAAAACTCTTCTCCCTTCTCATGTCCCTGTCTGCTGGTGTAAAGCTGCTCTCCCTCTTTTCCATAAGCCCTCTTCAAGGCTGCAAGAAGGTGTCCCCAGAGTCTTCTCTACTCCACGCTGAGCAACTCCAGCTCTCTCAGCCTGTCTTTGTAGGACCATCAATAAAAGCAACTGAGGGTTTTATCAAAGTGCCCTAGAAGGAACAGCTGATCCTTAGTGCTTGTGGAGGTCTTAGATCAAGCCAGCGTTATGTTGTAGCATGATAGGATGATTTTTAACTCCGTTTTTTAAACCACCAGGCAGGTTTATTCACCTGCTCATGGACTAAGTCAACCCATGATCAACCCACACTCAACCCACCAAAGCACACTGGTGTTTGAGGGTGTCTGGGCTCGGTTTCATGGCAGTTCTGGGTCCTGGAACTGAGCACTGCTCAGCCTCAGCTCATCCCAGCACACAGGGCAGGGCCTGGCATCGGATGCTGTTTGGGCTTGATGCTGGTGGAGCACCCACCAGAGCTGAGCTCTGCAGCTCCCCTGTCCCCTTTCTGCACAACACTTGAGGAAAAGTTAGTTAGTTAGTTTGGGGAACAGAAGGAGTTTGTCTTGGCAACCTGGCAGCAGGGCTGACAGCTCCCCTCAATTCTGTGTCCCAGGAGGGGGCTGGTGTGGTGATGGTGCCACATGAGGGTTAAAAAGGGCTTAAACACATTCCTGGACAGCAGCCCCATAACCCAGGCTGAGAGGAGTGGAGGCACTCCCACACCCCTGCTCAGCACTGCTGGTGGGGTGCACGGGGAGTGGACTGCAGGATAGAGCCAGGCCCACAGCCAGGCTCTCCCAAAACAGCCTCACCCAGCACAGCTCCTGCAGACACAGCCCATGGCCCTGACCCCACACTGCTGCAGAGAACCCCAGTGGCACTCCAAGCTCCTTGGGAGCCCTGCCTTGTCTTATCAGGACCTAAGCATTTGCCCTTAGTTAACCTCCAAGAACCAAATCCCATTAAGTGCTGCTTGTCTGGGAACTGGCTTGACCTTGCCAGGTGCAAGGGAAGAGTTTGGCTGTGAAAAACCAACGTGAGTGAAGGTTTTCCTCGAAGCTGGGTGATGCAGAGCTCAGCTGGCAGTTCCTGGAGAGCCACGGGAGCCTTCTGTTCCTGCAGCTTTCCACCATTCCTCCTAATTATGATGTTTTAAGCACAAAATCTGCTCTGGGGTTTGAAGCAGCAGTGAGTATCATCTACTGCCAGCATGACTCTGAATGCACAGCGGGCTCAGCAGGGCAGGCCTGGGGGACACGTAGGGCAGGGCTGTCACAGGAGCTTTGGGGCACACAGCCCACATGCTCACCAGATGTTTTATCCCCACGTCTCTTCCTTGCTCATGGTGGGGCAGAGGTACATTTCACAGCCCCAGCAGTGCATGGGGAGAGACCTCGGAGCGCCTGGTGTGACCACAGCAGGGATTGTTGTGTATTTATAGAACCATATCACAGAATCACAGAAGGGTTTGGGTTGAAGGGACCTTAAAGCTCGTCCTGTTCCACCCCCTGCCATGGGCAGGGACACCTTCCACTATCCCAGGCTGCTCCAAGCCCTGTCCAGCACAGGAGTGACCATCCCTGTCTGGTGGCTGTCCAGGACTCAGTAACTTGTGCTTTGGGCCTGGGAGAGCAGAGCACGAGCAGCTGTGCTGAACCACATCTGTGCAAAACACGGCTGCAGCAGTCACAGGACACAGCCTGGGAGATGCATTTAGCTCTTCTTTGCTGACCTTGTCTCTGTGAAATCCCTGAGGAGTTTGTGAGGCTCCTGTTAATGCTCTTCCTTCCACGCAGGGTGGAGAGGGACCAGAGGAACACAGGGAGAAAATGCTTTGGCAGAAGGACACGTGAAAACTGCAAAGGTCCCATCCCTGGAAGTGTCCAAGGCCAGGCTGGACGGGGCTTGGAGCAACCTGGTCTGGTGGAAGGTGTCCCTGCCCATGGCATGGGGAGGAATGAGCTGAGCTTTAATGTTCCTTTCAACCCAAACCACTCCAGAGCTGGACCAGAGGTGCCCCAACAACAGCTGGAGGAGAGACGAGACTTTCAGAAACTTGAAAAAAAGCTCTTTGCTAAAATAAGTGCTGGTGAGAACCCAGCGAGGAGCTCCCAGAAGCAGAGGAGCCCCACGCCACAGGCCCCACAGAGAGGGACACGATGACCAGAAAAGGCTGGACACGGTCAGGGGCTCAGGCCGGCGCTGCCCTGTCGGGGGGGAGCAGCCCAGCCCCGGTTATGCAAGCGGCAGGACAGAGGCTTCCGGTGATATTTGCAGGGAGAGGTGGGGTGCCCGAGGCGCAGGGTCCACCTCCCCCCACAGACCTTTGCACTCCCAGCTTTGCTGCTCAGTTCATGAGCTTGTGGTTTGAGACAATGCAGGAAGGATGTAGGTGTTTGCAAGAACAGAGAGGAGGAGGAGGGGGAAGGGAGGGAGGCTCCCTCGCGTGCTGAGAGCTGCTCACCCACGCACGCTATTAAAGGTGGTGACATTAATTCGGGGCAGAACAGAGCAGAAAAGGGTCAGGTTCCCACCAGAGCCGAACTGGGAGGGGCAGAGATGCTCTCCTGAATACCCTCAGCCACAGGTGATGGGTGTCCTCATGGCAACCCTGGCTGCTCTGCTGATGGGGATGAGCTGGGGATGCAGCAGGCAGGATGGAACTGAGGATGGCTCTAATTAAAGAGCTGGGAGCAGGATGGGGTGCAGACAGCCCCCAGCCCACAACCCAAGGGCTATAGGAGGCCCAGCAGTGTGCAGAGAGCCTGGGCAGGAGGCTGACAGGAGCCCAGGTCCTGCAGGTCAGCCCCCATGGACTTGCCATGGAATATTTGATGGCCAAAGGGATGGACCTGGCTCGTGCAGCCCACACTGTGTCTGCCCCACACTGGGCACTCTGGAAGGAGTGGAAGGAAGTGAAGAGCAGACAGAAATGAGCACTGCATCCCAGCTGGTGACAGAGAACATCACAGGAACAGCGGCAAATGGGTCTGAACCAGGAGCATTCCAGTCAAACCCTGTATTTCCCATACATGGTGGAGTTCTGACGTTCCTCCTGAAGCAGAATTGTCCTGCTTTCAGCTAGGTTGGAGTGAATTTTCTCCTCAGTAGCTGATCAGTGCTGTGTTTTGGGTTCAGTATGAGAATAATGCTGATAACACGCTGATGTTTTAGTTGTTGCTAAGGAGAGCTTCCCCTAAATCAAGGACTTTGCAGTGTCTCATGCTCTGCCAGCCAGCAGGAGAAACTGCGAGGGAGCATGGCCAGGACAGCTGATCCCAAGTGGCCAGAGGGATATTCCATACCACAGACCATCATACCCAGTACAGAAACTGGGGACGGATGTTGGTACCCAAGGTGCAGGAGATATTGTCCTGCCAGTTTTGAAGGATTTATCCCCCCTGGACGGCACTTATTTTGACCTCTGTCCNACCTTTAAAAGGGCCAAGAATTTGTGATAAGCTCTTTTTCCGGCGCCCATCTTTTGAACTCTCTGCAGGGTGCTGTGTCCAGCACTCTGTTTCTCTGATAACGCTAATTAAAACAACAATCTGAAGCAACCTACAAGAGGCCTCCTCTCATCTTTTCAACTTTCTGGCCAGGACTCTCGGGTCTCCCTCCCTGCGTGGGAGTCCCACAGAGGGACTGACCAGGAGGAGCTATCACTGCTGGGGAATGGGCTGGGCATCGGTCAGTGGGTGGCGAGTGACTGCACTGGGCACCACTTGTCTTTCTTGGGGTTTATTCCTCTCTCTGTTTCTGTTATTTCTCTTTTAATTGCTGTTGTTGTTGTTATATTATTATTTTACTTTATTTCAATTATTAAAGTCTTTTTATCTCAACCCCTGGGTGTTTTATTTTTCTGGTTCCCCTCCCCATCCCATGGGCGTGGGGGAATAAGCGAGCAGCTGTGTGGTGCTGAGTTTCCAGCTGGGGTTAAACCACAGCAAGAATAAAGCCAAATATTTGGGCTTGTAGATTTCGTGTACAACATTTCCCTTCAACAAGAAACCACACCAGACCAGAGTTATTTTGAAAACTTCGCTTTGGAAAAGTACTGAATTGCTTTGTGGAAAGATACCCTCACTTTAAAAGTATTTTATGGCATTGGCATTATGTTACTGTCGTGTGTCTAAAGTTGGGCTCGTAGCAAGACAGCAACAAAGGAGCAAATGAGTAATTTTTTTTCCAAGGAAACCCTTCTGGGCTTCACAGGCCACTGTGGCTGATCTCCAAAGTGCCAGGCACCCCATGCAGGCAACCCTGGTGCCCCCCTGCCTGCAAAAGCTGAACCCAGTATGGTTTTCTGCACGGGGTTTGTCCCAGTCCTACAGCAGGATCACGGCACCAGCCATGGGATACCTGCAGTGCCCGGGGCCAACACACAGCCCTGGAAACCAGGGGGCAGCTCAGCTCTGCCTCAGCTCCCCGGGGTGCTGCTGAGGGCCCCTGACACTGGGAAGGGAGCTGGCAGCAATCCCGAGTGGGATCTGAAAGGTGTATCGCTGCTTCGGTGACAGGAAAGCTGTTCTCTCGAGCGGCGTTATCTCATCTATTTTGCAAATACAAATGTGATAGAAATCTGCAAAATAAGGAATATGCATTAACTTCTGAAAAGTTTTGACTACATATCATTATCTGTAATTCCACTGCTTTGATTTGCATATTCATAAAAGAAACATGCAGCTCGAACGTGTCAAAGGCTTTCAGATGAGCACGAACAAAACCAGCAGACTTGCAGGTTCAGTGCTGAAGTAATTGCCAAGACACCTTCTTTTTTCCCTGGTGTCAGGGTGATTTTGTGTCCCTGGGCTGGCAAAGCCCTTCCTTAGTCCTGCTTGGGTGAGCTCAGCCCCAGGATGTGAGGAAGAGCTTTGGCTGGGCCTGGTGCTGGTATCCACAGCAAAGGGAATTCTGTTGGAGAACACATGGGCCACAGGCACCAACAAAATGGCTCAGAGGGTTTCCTGGATGCTGTTTGCCCAGAGAAGCTGTGGCTGCCCCTGGATCCCTGGAAGTGTCCAAGGCCAGGTTGGACGGGGCTTGAAGCAGCCTGGGACAGTGGAAGATGTTCCTACCCCTGGTGAGGGTTGGAACGAGATGAGATGAGCTTTAAGGTCCCTTCCAACCCAAACCATTCGGTGATTCTGTGCTGTTATTCCAGCTTTGAGGTGATTGGGGATGCCAGGTGGGTGAGCTGAACCCAACAAGATTTGGGTGCTCGGGTTGGCCATGCCTCCCCCCACCTCCATCCGCGGGCACTTTGAGGGGTGTCGTGTGTCCCTGATTTTTCAGCCATGTGACAAAACCAAGCAAACGTGGAGCTGCTGTCCCTGCAGGCAGCGGGGAGGTGGCAGCACCTGTAGCACAGCTGATAACGAGGTGATAAAAAGTGCGGGTGACTCGGCTTTTAACTTCTTTCCACGCTTTTAAGCTGCTGAGTAGGTGAAGCCACTGCAACTGCCACTGCACCCAGCCACACTTTGTGCCGCTGCTCTCGGTATCACAGTGAGGAGATTCCAGTGCTTTTGGGGCACTTGTGGTTCTTATCTGAGTCTTTCGATCTTTATAACATCTGTGCCACACTCTTCCCTTCCTTTTCCTTATCCCCTCCATTTACAGAGGAGGAACTCGGAGAGGTGGGGCCCCTGGGGAGGTGCAGCACCCAGGAGCACCCAGGATCCCACCCCACCACTTGTACCCCGCTGCAGCAGCACCCACTGGCTCAGAGATTGTCAAGACGCTGGAGCAATGCCAGTTGCTGTCGAAGGACAGCAGGTGTGGCAGCGGGAAAAGGGGAAAATGTTATTTTTCAATTTCCCTCTGACATTTTTTCATGCGGGGAGCAGTGGGGTTTTTTAACAACGGAGAGCAAAGCAGAGCTGACAGGCTCAAACAGACCCTGGCCTTCGATGTTGGTTTGGGTGGAGAGTGTGAATTTTTGCTTGCAAAAATAAAATGTTCTGGTTTTGAAAGTGTAACCCTTCCCCCCTCCCAACCACCAGTGAGTTAACCCTCAGCTTGGGGCTGAAACGTTCTGGCATCAAAGCATCTCCTGTCCTAAAGGCATCCCAGGTCTGGAGGGAAGCCCAGATTCTGGCATCACTTCAGGGATGTCACTCCCATCACACTGCAGCCTCTCTGGCACGGGGACAGGATCCTGCCACAGCTGCGGAAGCCAGGCAGCAGCCCCAGGAGCAGCTGGTATCCCAAAATCAGCACCTGGGGGCAAAAAGGTTCCCAGAGGCTGCAGAGCTGAGCCGTGCAAGGGGAAAGGGCTGAGCTGGACCTGCCCCACTGCCACTGAACCCATTCCTGAGCACGGGCTGCTGGTCCCTCTGCCTTACAGGGCTCGGCACTTTCTTTTTCCGTGCAGCTGCAAGGTCCCTCCGCTCTGACCAGTGGCACTCACTTATGTGAGGCAAAAAAGAAGCCTTTGGTTTTAAAGAGAAGGCTGAAAATGGAAATGCTGCATGCTCAGAAAGCAAAACCAAGCAGCCAGAACTCAAGATGTGTGGCTGTAAATACAGGCTTTTCTGGTCATTCACACGAAGGGTGTCACAAGTGAGGATTTCTGAACATTCATCAACTCCGGGGTACCAAGCTGTGCCTGAAACTGCTGGTTCCAGGACCTGGAGGGTCACTGAGCAGTGAGAAACTGGGCCCAGGGATGTGCCCAATGCAGCGGGGCTGACCTGGATACAGTTGGGCTTCCCTTGGCTACAAGAAGGAAATCGAGGGGCTGGAGCATGCCCAGGGAAGGGAACAGAGCTGGAGAAGGGGCTGGAGCCCCAGGAGCAGCTGAGGGAGCTGGGAAAGGGGCTCAGCCTGCAGAAAAGGAGGCTCAGGGGGGACCTTGTGGCTCTGCACAACTCCCTGACAGGAGGGGGCAGCTGGGGGGGGTCGGGCTCTGCTCCCAGGGAACAGGGACAGGAGGAGAGGGAACGGCCTCAGGCTGGGCCAGGGGAGCTTTAGATTGGATGTTGGGAGAATTTCTTCATTGAAAGGGTGATCAGGCACTGGAACAGCTGCCCAGGACAGTGGTGGAGTCCCCATCCCTGGGGGTGTTCAGAAGCTGTGTGGATGTGGCTCTTGGGGACAGGGTTAGTGCTGAACACGGTCCTGCTGGGTTGATGGTTGGACTGGATGATCTCAGAGGGCTTTTCCCACCTGGGTGACTCCATGACTGTAGGATGCAGTGGGGTTGCATTAAGCAGGGTGGGCTACAGGGTGCACACCTACAGCTAAAATCTGCCCTCCCTGTCCCATTGTCCTGTTGGACTTCTGTCCTACTCAACAGGACAGGATCCCCCTCCTCAATACCAGCTGCTGTTGTCCCCCTTTTCCCATGCTCTGTCTTGGCTTTTCCACCTCCTTTGGCCCTTCCTCTAAACACCCCACAAGTCCTGGACAACCCCCAGGTTCTCTTATTCAGTCCCAAATTTCTGTGAGAAGAACCCTTCACCCGCTCCTTCCTCTTCACGTGTCCCTGGTGAGCAGCTCCTCCATGGGATCCCACGGGGACAGGGACAGTGGCTTCCTTGCCACCCCTGGTAGTCCAAGAGCACAAACCTGGCCAGGTACCACATCCAGGTCCTTCAAGTCTGATCTCTGCATCTATTTTGGCCACTAACCTGTTTCCCTTACAAATAACCACACATGACCTTTTGCAAGAAATTGCAAAGAAAAGGATTCAAAACCTGTTGTTAAAACGAACAATTTCTTTCAAATGAAAGAGTGGTGTTTCCATTGAACTTTTCAGCAGCAGAGGGAGGGAAAAAAAAGCACATTCAAGAGATTTTGAAACCAAAAAAGTTCATATTAAAGCAGCAAACAGACCAAGGACTGGAAAGCAGCATCAGCTGAACACCAACCTCCCCTCCATGGGCCCATCCCAAGGACTCTGAAGGCAAAGGTAAGGATTTGATGTGGAGCTACATCCACCCCTGCAAGCCAAGGGCTTGGACAGCCAGTGCTCCTCATTCCTGCCTGCAACCAGCATTCCTGGGTGCACTTCTCAACTATTTTTGCTGGTCTTTGTGTTCTCTGAAGCTGCTTGAGCCTCCAGTACTTCCATCCAGGGCTGCAGTTCACGCAGCAGAAGAAGCTGGTCCAGCTGGCAGTGGGAACAATGCAAATTGTCGTTTTAAAAATAATTTCCAATTTATTCCCTTCCCCGTGCAGCTCAGCTACATTGATTTTTTTACACTGCCTTCATTTAATGTACACAGCTCTCTCTGCATCACTGGAAGGAACCTATGAAAATCAGTTAAATAAACACATCTGTGCTCAGAGCCCTGGAAACATGGAGTGGGCAACTCCCTGGGGAAACCAGAGGGGGTGGCAGAGTCCAGAGCTCCCAGCCATGGACAGGCTTGAGGGTGTCACACCCAGAGGAAGTGACAATCCTAACCCTTATCACCCCCAAGGGATGGGAGTCACTCTGGTGAGACCCCACCCACAGGGCTGCCTCCAGCTCTGGGGTCCCCAACACGAGAAGGAGATGGAACTGTTGGAGCAAGTCCAGAGGAGGCCATGAAGTTGATGAGAGGGATTGCTACAAAGAACAGCTGAGACAATTGGGGTTGTTCAGCTGGAAAACAGAAGGTTTTGGGGTAACCTAATTGTGGCCTTCCAGTTCCTGAAGGGAGCCCACAAGAAAGAGGGAGAGAGGCCCTTGAGAAGGGACTGCAGTGACAGGACAAGAGGGAATGGCTTCCCACTGACAGAGAATGGGTTTAGATTGGATGTTAGGAAGAACTCTTTACTCAGAGGGTGGGCAGGCCCTGGCACAGGGTGCCCAGAGAAGCTGTGGCTGCCCCCGGATCCCTGGAAGTGTCCAAGGCCAGGTTGGATAGGGTTTATGAGTGTCCTCAGAGCTCTGACAGTTCTCTTGGAAGAGGATAATGCCTGGAACTGCTCCCATTGCCCTGGGGAATCAAAGCTTTCAACCAAAGGTTTCAACCAAAGGCTTATTGGGCTTTTCTGCCTGGAAAAACACAAGGACACTGCCCCCGTGGGTGCCAACCTCATGCCACAGTGCAAGGTGCTGTAAGAGCTCTGTGCCCCAGGATCCGGCATCTCCTGGGGGTGAAGGGAAGGAAGGAAGGGACAAGGATGATCTGGGTGGTTATGGTGACAGCATGGCTTGAAAGAAGGTGCATCAGCTCCAGCTCCAGCGGTGGGGCTGTCCGGACACCGTGCAGCCTCCAGGGGAGCTGGATCAGCAGAAACACCACTCTGACGTGGAAATCGCCCCTGGATTTGTCCCCTTGGATCTCCAGGAGTTATACAGGCAATGATGGATGTTTAGAGAGAGTTGGGAAGTACACAAAACTTCCTTTTTGGGGCCTGTTTTCCGTACCAACTCCAAGTGTTTGTTGGATGAAGACCACGCTCCCGGAGGTATGGACCTAATGGATCTCAAGGAGCCACCATCTCTTTGCTGATGGCTCATAAAGCTCAGCTATTCAACCACCAGGAAAACATGAACAGAGGCTTCATAAAGGCCAATATACAGAAAAATTAATGAATTTGTCCGGTATCCTGCCTGCAAGATACATTAATTTCGATAGACAGCACTCAAGGCTTTAAGAGCCAGTGCTGCAGAGGGTGGACAGAATGAAAGCAAAGGAGAGTAAACAGAGGAGAGATTTCTAAGTGCTCATGACATTTGTTCAAATACTTTATTTCAATCAGCTTAAAAGGGAAACATAAAGCTGAGCTTGCTCCTAGGAAAGGGAATGAAATTGAAAACCAAGTAATGCACTGAGAGCAATTCAAAGGGAGCCGAGAGGCACCATCTGCTGCAGAGAGGGCACAAGCAGTCCCGACAAAGGCTGGGTTTTGCTCTTCTGGTGGTATTTTTGTCTCCAAACACCATCTCACATTGTCTTGTCTGGAGAAAAGAAGCCACTCCAAAAATCCAGTGTCTGAACAACACTTAGGAGATTTTCACCTGCACAGACTAAGTGATTTGATATTTATTTTGCCAGATCATTGGGGTGAGGGTCCAGGCCAGACCCTGCCCTTCAGGAGAGCATCCAGGGTTCAAATCTTATGTTCAATTCAGTCTAGAAACACCAAGAACCATTAGCAGGAAAAAGGAAGGGAAAAAAAAAAATCAAGAACCGAAATATCATCTCAGAAAAGGTGTGAAATTCCACTTCAGCGCTAAAAATTCCTCTTTCCAATTCTCCAGCCTCTTCCATGAGCACACTGAGAGGAGGAGCAGTGTGTGATGTCTGATCTGGCTGTACTTTCCTGGGCAAGAGCGTCTGGTTCCACTGGGAAGCAAGACTTGGTGAAAGCCGCTCTGATTCCAGTCACAATCCCACCATATCCCATCTCCAATTCCCATCACAGCTCCACCATGTCGAGGCAGGCACTGGGCTCTGCCTCCAGGGCATCAAACCACAGCTCCAAGGAGGATAATGAGGTGGGAAAGTGGATTTTGGGGCAAAGCCATACTTGTGGCTTGGTTTCCAAGGAAAGTTGTGATTTTTTTTTTTTGTTTGAAGAATAGAAACCCATCAAGCTGATGGAGAGGGAAGGCAGTTTGTGACCACCTTCTACAGTAGCCTGTGGGGTAAAAAGTATATTTGTTCAGCAATGTAATTTACTTTTAGTAACAGAAGAAAAAGGTGAGGCTATTGATTTATCATTATTTTCTATTTGTTTGCTCCTTTTTTACATCCATTTAGCTCCCTGGGTTTCTTTTATCTGAAAGCTGTCTCCGACAGGACCCAATACATCCAGCATGTCTATAAATATGTAAATATAAGATCTGTATGTGTAAACACACCCGCATAAATCAAATGGTAATGATGTGTGTATCTATATTTGTGTACATATAAAAGCTAAATTATCTCCAATTTATCCAATGCCCTTTCTATCTCCTGTGCTTTAAGTTCCTATGTACATACAGTCTTCATATTAATATGAAAACAGCGCCTATGAGGAATACAGATAAAAGACTAAAGAGTGTTCCTGGTGGATAAGTCACTCCTAATTCCTTAATTTCTTTCTGCTTGTTCCCCAGAGCAAGCAGCGGAAGGTACATAAATAAGTCTGCACATATTTATTTAACCTCCTTGTTTAGCCAGTTTTCGTGGGGTTCGTATCCAAGAGACCCGCACTGATGCCAAGAGGAGTGTGTGGCTCTCCCAGGAGCTGCTGCTTTGGTCCTGATCCAGAGCAAAGATTGGAAGTAGGAGCGGGAAAATCAGGATGCACCAGACAAGGTGAAGACTGAGAGGAATTAAAACACAGAGCAAACCTTGGAGTTACGAGCAGGAAAATAAGGTTACCTTAGACAAGGTAAAGGCTAGGAGGAATTAAAACATCCCAGGGAGAATATTGAGCTGACTTTTCCTGCAGCTGGGTTTTCCCTGAGCTGAATTTTCCTTGGGCACAGGAGGACGGGAGGCTCACACCTCTCAGCTGTGTGCCAAGAGCTGGGGGTGCGTGGGTGCCCCACTGACCCCAGCCCAGCTGCAGCACCCCGACACCTTCCCCTCTTCCCCCACACGTCGGTGCTGAACCTTCCGCGGCTGCAAGGAAAGGAAAGCCGAGGAGAAAATGCTCCGTCCTTGTTAAAAATCCCGGGATTGCCCAGCGGCACCCTGAGATGCAGACTGCCTCCCGGAGGAGCTGCGGAGCCACCGCGGCCTCCGCTGCCCCCTCCACCCTGTGCCCACCTCCCAGGAAGCTTTTACTGGAGCAAGGAGGAAACTGCCCCCCGTAAAGGGCAGCCCAAGGTCTGGGGCGTTTTGTGAGTGCCAGCAAACACTCAAAGGGCCAAATTCTCCTTCTGGAAATGGGCACAAGAGCCCAGGAAATCAGAGAGACCAGTTCAGATGATGCCTGAGCATCTTGAGCCCAAAACCTGCAGCACGTTCTGGCTCATTTTGGGATTTAGCAGTGCTCCAGCCAGCTGAAGCTCTGGATTTATCACACAATCATCCCAGAATGGTTTGGGTTGGAAGAGACCTTAAAAATCATCCCATTCTATCCCCTGCCATGGGCAGGGACACCTTCCACTATCCCAGGTTGCTCCAAGCCCCGTCCAGCCTGGCCTTGGACACTGCCAGGGATCCAGGGGCAGCCACAGCTTCTCTGGGCACCCTGTGCCAGGGCCTCCCACCCTCACAGGGAACAATTCCTTCCCAGTATCCAACCTAACCCCGCCCTGTGGCAGTGGGAAGTCATTCCCCCTTGCCCTGTCATTCCAAGCCTTTATCCAAAGTCCCTCTCCAGCTCTCCTGGAGCCCCTTTAGGCAGTGGAAAGGACTCTAAGGTCTCCCTGGAGCCTTCTCTCCTCCAGGCTTTCCCAGCCACCAGCCGCTGTTGAGCTCCCGGACCGTGTGTCCCGGGCAGCAGCGGGGCCATTGGCAGCGAGACGCCACCACCCTCGATTTCTCCTCGTTTAGTTGCAAGATACGAAACTTGGGCTCAGTTGAACCAATTTCCTGCGAGCAGGAGGCCGAATCCCGGCGGGATGCGGAGGGATGGAGCTGCCGCACGGCACGAGCTCCCCCTGCAGCGCCCTGGGCACAGCAGCTGCGCCCCGCAAAACCGTGAACTCGAACCGAAATCGCCCGTTTGGAGCCACAAAAATCCCCCTCGCCACTGACATGGTGCCAAGCCGGAGCACGGGGGACCACCGGAGTGGAAGGAGATGCTCGGAGGGTCTCCAATCCCTCCTCTCCCTCTTTATCCCGTTTCCCGTGCCTGTTTTCCAGCGGCAGCTAAAGGAGAGCAGCAGCCAGAGCTGCCGGCTCTGCTGGGGGGTCCCTCCCGTGAGGGTGACGGGGGGACAGACCAAGCCCCCGCATCCCCCTGCTGCCACCCGCCTCCAGCAGCCAGCTCCCACCTTTCTGCTCTGGCCAAGTTTCAGGAATATTTTTATAAACGGTGAATATTTTGCACTCTGTGTAGATAGATCTAATGGAAAGGGGGGAAAAAAAACAACAAACCACTGATATTTTGGGATGCCTGAAGCAGACGGTTCCTAAATTTCCAGAGCCCTGGGATCGTTTTGGCTGGAGAGCCGCACTCTGGCCCATTGCTGCTGGCTTTGGATGCAATTTTGGATTTGCTCTCTAACGGAGAAGGGAGGTATTTATGTATTTATAGCTCTGCTGGGCCATGCTGGGCATTAACACCATCCTGGAGCCAAGAATCTCAATTCCTGCTTTAGACTAAAATAACGTGGATATCAGTGCCACCCCACGAGGGAAAAGAGGAGGCTGAGGAGGTTGGAAAATCGTGTCCAGTGGGACTCAGAGGAAGTCCCCCCTTGGCTGCAGGATATGGAGGTGCGGGCTCGAGCCCAGGTTATAGGGCTGGGATTCCTCAGCTCCCTGGTCCCAGAGTTTTGATGGGAATATGCTCAAAGCGTGAGCACAGGGGATGCTGGACATGCCACGGGCTGTAGTGGCATTGCCAGGGAGCTCTGCAGGCAGCTTGTGCTGCTCTTCCTTCCCTCCAAACACAGAAGTTACGGGAATCACCACCCACTCCACTCTCATCCCCTGAGCTGAGACAGCATCCCTGGCACGGGGATGTGCTGCAGGGTAGTGGAGCCAAGCTGCAGTGCCCAAGTCCTGTGTTATCTCTGGCTCTCAAGAGATCCAGGATATTTCCTCCAATCCGTGGGATGACTTCTCCCTGCTGCAAGGATGCCCACAGAGGGTTTTCTCTGGGCAATAGATTTTTTCAGCCCCAAGACTGTGCTCTCCTCTGGAGACAGAGCCCTGCAGGGGCACAGAGTGCCAGCAGCATCCAGGGATGCCATCTCCCTTCCTTCAGGACGATCCAAAAATATTTCCAGGTGTTTTGCCATTAGAGGTTTGCTGGGCCAGTGCTGCCAGCCTGTCCTGGGTGGGTGTGAGCGTGGAAAGGCCACCACAGGCAGTGTGCAGCAGGAGGAGGGAGAAATAACAGTTCACACATTCAGAGAATCGTGGAATATCCTGAGGTGGAAGGGACCCACAAGGATCATGGAAGCCCAGCTCCTGGCCCTGCACAAAACAACTCCAAGAATCCCACCATGTGACCCATTAAGGCATCCCAGCAGCAGAGAGGTCACAGCAGGGAGGATGCTGCCCGTATTTTTGGGTCAATTTTTTCCCTTTCTCTCTCCATTCCTAGGTCAGACTCCCCCCTCCACACTGCAGAGAGCACCCACAAGAAGGGTTCAGACTGGGGTGCCCCAAGTGGGTGTTTTTACCCCACACCTCGGTGCTGTCAACAGGCAGGACCCTGAGATGCCGCAGATTGAACCCCAAAACGCAGAGAGAGCCATGAAACAGCCCCAAAGGGCTGAGCAGCCCCAGCACTCGCAGGCTCCTGTGGCTGCCAGGACATCCACAGGCAGTCCTGCAGCCACCAGGACACGAGATGTCCCTTGTCAGGAGGTGCCAGGGCATGGGCATGGGTGCATGCAGCTCCAGCCAGGTGCTCCACACCTGGAGCAGGGTGGTTTTCCCAGGGTATCC
Organism: Ifrita kowaldi; assembly: GCA_013398055.1. NCBI lineage: Eukaryota > Metazoa > Chordata > Aves > Passeriformes > Cinclosomatidae > Ifrita > Ifrita kowaldi. The sequence continues at coordinate 8,761 of VZRS01013756.1, read as the reverse complement.
CAGCCCTGCCTCCCACTCCAGGCGGGTTCAGACACCTGCACTTCTCCACTGAGGAGGTCACCCCCAGCCTCCTGCTGGGTACAAAACCCTGGGTATCCTATAGGGAAAAATGCAGCTTTTTTCTTCTCTCCCTTTTCCCAAAGTTTTCTGCAAACACATCCCTTTTTCACCACTGGGGAAATGCTGACTCGCCAGCACTGTTTTTCAGCCCATTTACAGAATTCAAACCCAGGAAAAGTTCAGCCAATATGCTTGTTCTCCACGGTTTTCTCTTTGCCAAAAGCTCAAAGCCTTCCCCAAAAACTGCTGCAGCTCATGTGTCCCTGCAGTCCGGGGGGATGTGATGCCATGAGGATTCCCCCACTGGCTCTGCAGCTTTGGCTGCTGCCACCAGACCCCAGCGGGGCTCCCGGGGCTCCCCTGCAGCCCACCCTGCCCTGCACCAGCACAGCCCCTCCATCTCCAACCTTTCCTGGTGGATCTGCATCGCTCCAGGTGCACACCAGGGTTCAGCTCATCCACAGAGACCTCCCAGTCCCAGCACAGGAGCGTGGAGGAGGTGGAGGCAGCCGAGTCCTGGATCAGAGAATATCCTGAGCTGGAAGGACCCACCAGGGTCAGCAAAGACCAGCTCCTGGCCGTGGCCATGGGATGCCTCACCATCGTCCTGCCGGGGCTGCATCCCCGTCCCTACCTGCAGAACTGCCGGGATCACTGTCTGGGCTCCTCTGGCTCGTTCCTCACTTTGCTGCACAATATTTCATCCTCCACCTCAGTGAAATGTATATTTCCCTTTTAAGAGCTCTCCTAGAGTAATATATTTTTTTATTATCGTGACAGTGAGGGCTCCTGTTGCCATGGCTACGTGCCCTTTGCTGGAGCAGGAGCTTTCTGGGTACTGGAAATCCCGCAATTTTTCCTGATCTACATGGTTTGATTTTATTTTATTTTAATTTGATATTTATTCCCATTATCATCTGCTGAAACAACAGGTCATTTATATTGCATATGGATGTGTCACCAGTACAGCAAAGCCTTCAGAAACAACCTTCTGCTTTCAGAAGGAATTTTTTGGGGAAGGAAAAAAATTTTTCATGCAGCATTGATAATATGTAATATAACAAAAACACAGGAACTCTGAATAGGTCTCATCTGTATCTCACCACATCATACATTAAATCCCATTTCTGGACTCCTGAATGAGTGTTATAAAACCAAGTCCAATTTTCTGTGCTTTTCATCCCATTGCTGTAAAACAAACCTTTATCTTCTGGTTGTCAATTGAGCCCCACTCCGGTCCTGAGCCTCTTGAAACCTCATCTATTTGAGAACACACGGAGGGAAATTACACTGGATGTGTTAAATTGAGACACGGATAGATAGATAGATAGATAGATAGATAGATAGATAGATAGATAGAACAACTCCGTTTTTAACTCCAGCATTTCCTTACAGACAAGTGCTATAACATTTCCATTACAGGAACTTTCCCAAAGATTTTCATTCCTTGGGATATTTCGTGGTGCAGGATTGTGCTCCTCTGCTGTCAACACACACTGGGAGGGAGCAGGGATGTGCCCATTATACAGAAAGGGAAACTGAGGCACAAAGCCATCCCATCCCTGCTCCCAAAGCAGATGAGCAGCAGAGATGGGGTGAAAACATCTGAATTTCTGATGAATTTTCCTCCAGTGATTTTAGTAGCAGTATCCAAACCGCTGCCTCCTTGTCTCCTGGTGAGGAGGATGATCCAGGTGTCACCGGTGGGTTCTTTTCCCTGTTTCATCAGGACCAGGGATGTGAGACCCATTTGCTTCCCTCCCTCTGCACTCTGGGCTTTTATTGTTATTTTATTTTTTACAGAAACAGTAGAAATTAGTGAAAGCAGACTAACGTCACATAGAAACTCCTGAGAGAGCAAATACTCCAGAAACTTGAAGATTTGCCTACAAAAAGGCAAAAGGTTTCTCACTGAAGTCTTAAAAGGAAGCAGGTGAAGTGAGGTACTGAGTGGATTTAGCTGGAGCACACAGGAGAGTCCTGGGAGAGGACATCGAGCTCCTGGAGAGGATGTGATGGCAGGGAAATGGCAGCTGGGAAAGGGAAATAGGGCCCAGCCCAAGAAGAAATGGGAATGTCCTCCCCTGGTGATGGGAAACCAGGTAAAAGGTGTTTTTATGCACCAGTGCTGCTCAAAGGGACTGAGGAACAGCTCCAGCCAGACTAAGAGATCCCAGCTGGGCACAGCATCTCCCTGGCCACACCAACCTGCTCTGTGCCCCCTGGACAAGGAGATTCCCACCCAAGGACATGGCTGAAAACTTCCCCCACCAGCTGCCCTGTTATTCTGGGAGAGAGTCTCCCCGAGAATGTCACAGGCTCAAACATCCCCCCCAGTTTGCTTTACCTCTGATTCCAATGGGAGAAGAGGGTTGGCCATGACTCATTTCCCCTGCCATCCATGGGATTCCACATCATGGCCTGTTCCCATGGAGATGTCACATGAGCCACCTGGAAGGGACCCAGCACTGCACCCAGCACCGGGGAGGCAGGAAAGGAGGAACAAGTGTTTTCCATGAGGAATGAAAGGTAGAAGAAGGTGGCAGAAAGCAGCAGCCCGGTGGGCACAGGGGAAATTATCAATTATCAGCTCCTTGCAGGCTGGGGGCACATCCCTGCCTCTCATCCCTGGCTTCCAGCAGCACCCACAGAGTGGGATGGAGAGTTTGGGTGCCCCAAGCACCAACCCACATTTGAGAGCTGACCACATTTAAAGTGCAATTTTTAGGTGCAATTTGATAAAGGTGAGAAATAAGCCTTTAAAAAAATTATATATATATATATATATATAGCTTTTCATAGAATCATGGAATATCCTGAGTTGGAAGGGACTCACAAGGCTCATCATGTCCAACTCCTGGCCCTGCACAGGACAACCCCCAGAACCTGTAGTTGTAGACACAAATGCTGATCCCAGTTCTCATGTCAAATCCTAATGGGATGTCCCTGCACAGAACTTTGGTCTTCCAGGAAAGCAGCACATGAAGCAACACCGAGAAAATACAGCAAGAGCATTTTGGATACCTCGAGTTCTGTAATTAAAACAAATGTATTAATTTATTCAAACATAGTATTGGCAAAGGAAGAAAAGAGACCTGATTCAGAATATTTTGGACTGTTTAAGGGTGTTTCTGGGATGATGCTGCTCCTGGGCAGGGGAGGGGGAGCTGTGCTGTCCTGGTTTGCAGCCTGGCTGCTTTGGCTGCTGTTTGGAGGAGGCAGGAGCAGCACTGAACATCACGAGCAGCAGTGTGGGAAACCTTGTCCAGACACTGTCTTAATGGATTTATCTTCATAAAGCAGCTCCAGTGGGAATTTATCCCATAGGAGAAGACACTGCATGAGGACAAGGGGGATGGGTGTAGGACCTGGGGGATCCCAAGGGTGTTTTGCCTCCCAGAACACCCCAATGTCCCACAGGCTTTTATCTTCACCAGGCAAACACCACTCACTAATCAGGGCTTAATTCCCCTGGAGAAAGGTCTGGAGAAGCCCATCCCTGCCCAGAGATGTGCACAAGGATGGCACAGCCAAACTGCCACCATGGGGCACACGTGGGGCTGTGGAGCCAGGGATGTGCCACAGGATGCACCAAGTGCTCATTTTCCAGGCAAGGAATCAGCTGAGAGAAAGCATCCTCATTACAGCCTCTGATCCCTAACACTGAACGCAGTTAATTGCAGGGCTCCCTCCTGGGGAAGATCTCTCCTGTTTACATCCATCAAATGCCAAACCCAGTTTCCTCATGCCCTGACGGGGCGATGTGGGTGGGATCACACAAACTCCAGGTGAATATTGACTTTGCAATGACACTGTTCTAGCCCAAACACCCCCCGCTGCACCAGGCAGCCGAAGGGGGCCGGCACGCTGGCGGTCCAGCAGAGGAATTATTTGATTCCCCTGCCCTGCAGCATGCTGTCTGCCAGGAAATTTTCATTTGGTCTCTCCCAACTCGAGAACCAATTGTAAATGTCAGCACTAAACGCTCAGATTTAAGTGTTGGGTTGTCTTGTTTGATTACGGCACAGAAAGGTCAGAGCTGACTAATGGAAAGTACAAGCAGTGTTGGGAGGGAAACTGTGTTCTGCTGGGGCTGAGCAAACACCTGGGGACAACCTAATCACTCTTCCCACTGCATCTCTCTCTTCCCTCTCCAGCTCCTTCAGTCAGGGCCGTTTTTCAGGTCTCACAACCTGGAAAAGCCATTTCGGGGGGAAATTCCCTCTCGTGACGTTGCTGCCGGGGATGCCGACAGTGCTGGGTTTCCCTGTGGAGGAAACTGAGCTCACCTCGCCACGGCCTGGCTGGGTTTGCTCCCAAAGGGGAAGGGATTGCACCAGAACTGGGCTGCTGTCACCCCCACTGGCACCACCCACCTCTCTCCATGAATGGCTCGGGCTTTGATGCCAAAGTCTCTGTGCCTCCACTTCCATCCCCCATTTTGGCCCTACTCCGACAACCAGCATCCCAAGAGCTCCACACAGAGAGCAGAACAGGGATATTTTCCCTCCTGCTTTCCCATTCCCCACCACTCACACACCTTTAAATTCCCCTCGCCCTGAACTGTTCCAGCTGTGGTGACCAAATCAAACTCCAGCTGCCTCAAAGTGACCGAGCTGAGGAAATCTGCTTTTAACCTGAGCCCATTCCCATCATCCCAGCTCTGTAAGCAGAGTTCATTATATTTATTTTAAGCTGCTTTTAAAAATATTAGTCCTTCTGCCTGGCAGAATAAAACCCTTAGGAGCTTCTAGTCCTCTCCAGGAAATAGTGTGATGGTCCCAAGCAGGAATGTTCATCACTCCATACAGATGCCATCCTGTACTGGGATCCAGCCCCTGCTGCCAACCCCAAAATCTTCCCTGGGCAGAGAAATTCAGGGATTCCAGATGTCTGAATGTTTCTGGACATTTACATCAATGAGCATTGGAAATTTCAGGGAAACTAGGAGTTTTAGGGAATAATTGCAATGTTTTTTCCCCAAGACTCTGGGGTCTGTGATGAGCACTGGCCTTGGTTCTATGGTACCAGCCTGGAAAATACCCTGGGTGCTCACAGATATATTCCCAGGAATCCAAGATACTGCTGGGCTTAGGGAGAGATCTCCAGCTACCTGAACCTCCTTTTTCTCCAGGCTGAGCCCCCCCAGCTCCCTCAGCCCCTCCTGGTGCTCCAGACCCTCATTATAAGAGGCAAACTGTCTTATTCACAGGCCCCTTTGCAGGAGCATCCCTGGGGAAAAGATCCTGTTAAGGGACGGATGGTGCCAGAGGGGTGAGGAGCTGAGAAACCACCACGAAATGTAGAAGGGGAAAAAATCCACCTACCATCACCAAATGCAAAGAAATCCAAGAAAATAAATACCCAACTCCAAACTGAGCTATTTCCTTCCCAGCTCAGGCATGGAGCAGGATGGAGCCTGAACAGCACTGGGGAAGTCAAAGCAGTTTGTGGTCCATAAGATTAATAGGAAATCTGCTCTGGATTGGGAGCAATTCCTTCTTTTATTGCAATGAACCCCGAAGAGTAATGGCTGCAGGGCAAGAAGAGGAAGGTAAATTGCAGTAATAATGTGTTTCCTTGTGCTGACATGCTTTTGATCATAGAAAAATACACCATCTGTTTCTAAATTACTTGTATTGATTTAACAGTTAGGAATGGGGCGGGGGTGGGATCTCTTTTTTTTTCTTTTGCAAATCCATTTTGCGAGGTCTCCCGGAAATCTGACAGTTATGTGCAATAAAAAATAAGGGCTTGTTCATCATAAAAGATTCCTGCTGCCAGCCATGGGGCCGTGTTGGGAGGAACGGGACATCCCCTTCCTCTCCATCACCCTGTCCTGCCAGGAGCTGTACAGCTGAGTGCTGATGCACCCCGTAGGAACTATTTCTTACACCAAATAAATTCTTCTTGTGCTGCTTCTTCCCTGGGAGGGTGGGGAGGGCCTGGCACAGGGTGCCCAGAGAAGCTGTGGCTGCCCCTGGCAGTGTCCAAGGCCAGGCTGGACGGGGCTTGGAGAAACCTGGGACAGTGGAAGGTGTCCCTGCCCACGGCAGGGGGTGGGACTGGATGAGCTTTAAGGTCTCTTCCAACCCAAACCTGTGGTTCTACGGTTCCTCCCTGCCCAGACCACACACACCTCACTGCCCTTGTTGCTCTCAATTTCTATGGATTTCCTTCCTTTTTTTTGCACTTCTCTCCCTGCACCCCAAAGGCTGCCACAGCATCAGAGTCCCTGCCCTGGGGTGCAGTTCAGCACATGGCAAACCCACGTGTGTCACCCTCCATACTCCCCCCTGCACAGGGCAGCAGGATGCCTGACATCATCGAACACCACAGAATCAGAGAAGGTCTGGGTTGGAAGGGACCTTAAAGCCCAGCTCATTCCATCCCCTGCCATGGGCAGGGACACCTTCCACTATCCCGTATTGCTCCAAGCCCCGTCCAACCTGGCCTTGGGCACTTCCAGGAACGGGGCAGCCACAGCTCCTCTGATATTATTTTCCTGCTAATCAGTTGCTGTTCCTCTGCCTGCAGCCTGAGTGTTTTATTCCCTGGCTAAGGGCTTTCCTGAGAGACTCCAGGTTCCCCCATGGGCAGGGCCGGTCCAAAAGGAGAAGGTTAGCCCAGAACTTGGCACTGCAGTGATGCAAACAGAGCCCTTTCCTGTTGTCCCAACAACTTTCCAAGCCTCTGCTGCTGCTCAGCCAGGCAGCTGCTTTTACTGGAAAAACATAAAAAGCAAAACACAGCTTTTTTGAGTTTGGAAACAATGCCCACCTTCCATTGGGTATCCTGAAGTGCAGGGAATCCAAACCCATCTGTTATCACCAAAGCTGGTGCTGGCATCAGTATGTCCCTCTCTGCCACTCCCAGCACAGTGTTGGGCACCTTAAAAGACTTTCTGCCCCCACCTGAACCCCCCCGCAGTGTCCCCAGAGCCACCAGCTCACAGCAGCCTCCAGACAAATCCCTTCCTTCTCCTGGTGGAAAACACCCCAAGGCTCAGCCCAGGCACCACCCACAAATTGATTTTCTGCTTTTCCAAGTGAAACCAGGAGACAGATCTTGGCTGCTGCTGGTTGTGATCTGCAAAGTTTATTTAACCCCCCCAAAAAAGGCCATTTTCATGCAGAATCTTTTGGTTCATAAAAGAAGTCATTCCGCAGCAGCCACCTGACAACCCTCCCCTCCCAAACCTAGAAATAAAGTGACCCCAGAGTGCACAAAAACAAACGAACCGTCCAACTCCAACAGAGAAAAGTGGTTCCTACCATTCCATACAATATGGAAAAATTTGGCAAATACAGCTGATCTTGCAGTTCCTGTCCCTTTAGCACTTTAGAGCTGGCTTTGTCCTCCAGCCCTTAAGTTGCCTGTCTGGAAAACAGACACAGGTCCTTGTGCTGCAGGACCTGGGGACTCTCCAAGGGGTCCAAGCCAGGTGGGGAAGAGCTGCCGCATCAGCGTTTTGAAGTGGGCAATATAAATATAAAACACTGGATACAAACGGGTTCTTTGTACAGAAAATATCATCTCTCAAGGCACTGGGGTGATGGCCACACGTCCACTCATGGGCTCCCAACAGGATTCTCCAGCCACCGAGGAAGGAGGGGAAGAAGGCACCAGAGAAGTCCCGGTGCTGCCATCCGAGAGGGGTTTCACCCCACCACTGCCCCCAGACAGGGAGGGGTTTTTCCTGGCTGGATGGTGCTTTTCCTTGGTGGGGGTGGCGTGATCCCGTGGGGGCTGCAGTCTCCTTGGGATGGCTCGGGGCTGGGTTTGGCCAGGAGGGAGGTGCATAGATGGGCCGGGGCCTTGGGCTGCTCCGGCCGGTGCTGCGCTCCCTCGTCACGCCAGCAGCCCCAGCCGGGTCACCTTGGCCGACAGGAAGGAGTGGATGATGAAGACGATGGTCTTGGGGCAGGAGTGAAGGTCTAATTGCTGCAAAAAAAGGAAAGGAGGGATGTTTGCAATGGGAAGGGCTGTTCCTGCAGCAGCCAGCTTTCAGCCAGGGACCACCCAGAGCCCCCCAAACCCACCACAGCTTTACTGGGGCCCTGGAAAGGGCTCTGCAACCTGGCTGAGGCAGGCAGATGGGACCATGTGTCACCCCCAGGCCGGGAACGATGGGTGCTGTGAGCAGGGTGGGTGCTCTGCTCCCCCTCTTCCCCCGGGGACTGGTGGGCGAGGCTGCTGAAAGCAAAGCCAACTCACGATCTCTCCCTCCGGGCCACCAAAGTCCAGGTAGAGCATCTTGGTGCCATCATCCGAGGACATCTGCAGCTTCTCGAAGGGCTGCTGGAGCAGGATGGTCCTGCTGAGCCCGGGCTCGCTGGTGGAGATGGTGAATCCCTTGTCGATGTGGACGGTCAGGGTGCAGTCCTGCCCCTTCCACGTGCAGGCTGGGGACGGGGACAGGACAGGGGTGAGCCGGGGGCCCCGCCGCCCCCCCCGGCCCCCCGGCCCCCCGCTGACCTGCCGAGACCTCCTGGGCCAGCTCGGCGGCGCCGTGGGTGCCGTCCACCAGCAGCCGCGTCCACAGGGCGAGCTCTCGGGGGCTCTCCAGGCTGAAGAGATGGGTCTGCACGCCCAGGCGGCCGCCGGCGCGCAGCGCGAAGGAGCGCTCGGCCTCGTACAGCGCCGAGCCCTTGGCCGGCCCCGAGTGCACCAGCCTGCGGCACGGCCAGCGCTCAGCACC
>VZRS01013752.1:0-18502 GCA_013398055.1 Ifrita kowaldi | reverse complement strand
CAGGGTGGGAGGGTGGGAAGGAAGATATTTCCTTAAAAATCTGCATATTTAACTATCTGATTCTGCATGGTTGAGCCTGAGGTGATGGTGAATAACTTTCCTACTTTATTAGTAGGGGGGCTGGTTTTTTTAGTAAGTATAGTTAAAAAAGAAAAAAAGCCTGCTGATTTTTCTTGCAATGTGAAGCATTCGCTCGAATGGCCTCCTGCCAAATTCCATGTACGGGAAAACCATGCTTGGATAATGCTCCTAAAAGCATTACTTACATTACATGGACAGGCAGATCTGCTGCTGAGTTGTTGGTGGAATCCCACTGAGACTCAGTGGATGTGGGTTCAGACAGGAAACTCCAGGCTGGCCCTGGGGTGCATCTCCAGGAGGTGCAGCAGTGACCTGCAGTTCTGTTCCCTGTATGTGCTTTATCTCCTCTCCCAAACTGGGCCAGGAACTCCTCTGCCAAAAGAATGTGAGATGGTGTAATTGTAACTCCAACAACCACATTGTTTCCTCTCCTTTGATCACAGGGAGCCTTTGTATCCTCTCAAAATGCTTTTGAAACTGAGCCCCAAGCCTGCCGAATTACAAATGTGTTTAATTTCATGCATGTGAAGGATCCTATCAAAAAATCAGCAATGACCTGTGGCTGAGGTTATCACAGAATGGTTGGAGTTGGAAGGGAGCTCTGGAGATGATCTAGTCCAACCCCCCTGCTCAAGCATAGGATCACATCCAGGTGGGTTTTGAACATCTCCAGAGAAGGAGACTCCACAACCTGTCTGGGCAGTCTGTTCCAGGCCTCCATCACCTGCACAGTAAAGAGGTTTTTCCTCATATTCAGATGGAACTTCCTGTGTTTCAGTTTGTGCCTGTTGCTCCTTGTCCTGTCTCAGGGCACTGCTAGAAAGAGTCTGTTCCCATCCTCCTGACACCTGCCCTTCAGGTATTTGTATGGATTGACTGGTTCCCCTCTCAGCTGTCTCTTCTCCAGAGCTGAGGCCCAGCTCCCTCAGCCTTTCCTCACAGGAGAGATGCCCCAGTCCCCTCACCACCTTCACAGCCCCTCCACTGGGCCCACTCCAGTAATTCCTTGTATTTCTCGTACTTAGCAGCCCAGAACTGGACACAGCAGTCCCAGCTGAGCCCTCAGCAAGGCTGAGGAGAGGGGCAGGATCACCTCCCTCGACCTGCTGGCCACACCTTCCCTCATGCAGCCCAGGATACCATCGGCCTTCTTGGCCTCAAGGACACAGTGCTGGCTCACCCCAGGTCCTTCTCCTCCAGTGCTGCTTTCCAGCAGGTCAGTCCCAGCCTGGACTGCTGCATGGGGTTATTCTTCCCTGGGATAGGGGGACCCTGCTTGAACTTCCTTAGGTTCCTCCCTGCCCATCTCTCCAGCCTGTGTGTGTCAGCACAGCCTGTTGGTGCGTCAGCCACTCCTCCCAGTTTTGTATCACCAGCAAACCTGCTGAGGGTACACTCTGTCCCTTCATCCAGCATGGTGAATAAGCTGAACAAGACTGGACCCATCACTGATCCCTTGGGAATCTGTGTGCAGGCAAGGAGCAGTAGAGCACAGTGCTGTAGAGTCTTGCTCCAAGACTCAGACTAAGCAATACTCCTGTCTGAATTTTTTAATTTTATCTTGTACAGAACCCTATGGATTTGTGGACATCAAATCCATCCTGCAAGGTGGCTGCTCAGGAGTTACCAAGAAAGCTTTGCTATGCAACTCCCCCAAGGACCTGCCACCCTGCCCTTACCCCCATAAAGGGATAAAAACCTTTCCACTGAGCTCCTGCCACTGTGATGATGTAAACAGATTTCCAGGGACATCTGCCTAGAGACCAGCCCGTTTGTTTTCACTGGGTTTTAAATAGGTTTGGAACCAAAGTCTCCAGGGAGAAAATGCTAACACATCAATCCATGGCATCGCACATGGATGAACACGCTGCAGGACGGATTCTCAGCTGCTGTAAATCAGCGTGGCTTTATTGATACACTTACAGTGACTTATCCCAGCTGAGATCCTCCCCCCTCCATATCCAAATGGAATTGTGGGACTGATGTCAGAAAAATGACCCTTTTTTTTCTGTAATTTTTATCTTGTGCTGCTTCCATTCATTGCCTTTTGCATAACCTGTATTTTATCAAGGACAGCTTTGTATTGCTAAGTCTATTTTTCACCCTATCACTGCTATTTTCCAGATGCAACGTAGGGATCATCACTGCTCTGCTCTTGTCCACTGTGCCCATCACGGTGGGATGGTGGGCTGGGATTTGGGTGGCTGCAGTACGAAGGAATAGCATCTGCTTCAAGATCTGGAGTGACGTCAGAGATATTTGCAATCTGCTTGATTAAAATTCTCTTTCAGAAACTCCTAATTAGGGCAAAAAGCTCATAATTTTAGATAGGGATTAGCATTATTTTTATGGCAGGACCATAAAAATTAGAGTTTGACCAAAGGTTGTACTTCAGAAGTTAGTGAAGGCCACCGTCATTATCAAAATCAGCAAAGATTTTTGTTCCTTCAAAATGAAAGGCCAGGAGAGAACATTTTTTGGGGTATCATTCCCCAACACACTGCATTTCAGTGTCATTCTGGATGCAGCCTACATTGTTTTGACATGAGTTGATGCATCACTTACCCCAAAAACATCTTGAGCACTCCAAATTTAGGAGACCTATATAATACAGCAGTTGGGGGAAGAAGGTGTGGCACATAAAAATAGTGCCTTTGGACTGTGGGGCAGTTAATTGCATTAGTTCAGAGAGATCATATGTGGAAAGTATTGATAAATGGGATTTTGTGAAAGTTCCTGCTATTTTTTCCTGGTTTGTTTGTCTACCTGTGTGACATTTTTCCCTAACAACACTGAGTTGTGTTACACATGCAGTCTGTGGAAGATCCATGGCATGAGCCGCACGTGTTTTACAAAACGGGAGAACTCGGAAGGTCTATTTTGTTTAAATCCATTTACCTTTTTTTCTCTTCTTTCCCTCTCTATTTTAAATAAATCTGGTGGAACTGGTTTTACCATATGCCAAGAACTGTCATCCTAAAGTTTTCCTTCCACTGCTGTCATTAACAGTCCTACCAGTGCTGCTCATTCCAACACCACTTTAGAACACCTTGACCCAAACATAACTAAGCCTCGAATTCAGTTTTGAAACCCTCTTAAAATTAGCCTCAAAAACAGAGTAAGAACTTCCATTTTCTAGAATCACAGAATCCCAGAATGGTTTGGGTTGGAAGGGACCTTACACATCATCCAGTTCCACCCCCTGCCATGGGCAGGGACACTTTCCATTAGACCAGGTTGCTCCAAGTCCCACCCGACCTGGCCATGAACTCTTCCCAGGATGGGGAGTCCACAGCCTCTGTTCTCAGCCAAAATTCTGCCAAGACAGAAATCCCACATTCTTCAGGATGAAGATGTAATGTGGAACAAGGAAAGGTGCAGAGATGTGCCAAAACCCATGTGTTCAAGGCTATGCAGCAGGGCAGTGGTTGAGCAAGGTCATAATCCAGAGATGACCCGGGTTGCAGCTCCCCTGTTTTGGGGCAACCAACCAGCTTCGTATCAGGAATTGTGTCTGCAAGATGTGCTTTGAATTGTTTTGAAGGTTGTGCCACAGCAGGACAGTGGAAACAGAGTGTATTGAATTGGTGTGAACAGCTTCTGGTAAAAAAAAGATCTGATTTTCATAAATTATTTCGATATAATGGGGGAAAAAATGGTCAGGCTCTTGATGCACACTGGGCAAACTACATACACGTGTTATTTTTACAGGATGGTTTAGAAAAAAATTAAACACTCTTTCCATTAATTGTGTCCTCTGCAGTTTGCTTTTGCCTGGAATGACTTTTTGCAGCTCTATAACAATGTCACTCGTTGGCCCGGGGCCGTCGATACAGAGCGACTTCAGCTCCAGCAGAATCATTGATGGGCTTGGGGTAGTTTGTGTGTCTGATAATTGGGAATGCACATTTCTTCTCGATTTTCCTGTTCTGAGCATTTGTCTTGATGAAATCCAGGGTGTATTGGATATGTGTATCTATAGCAGCGCATCCAACTTAAAAAAAAAAACAGCAACCAACAAATTATCATGATTTAAATGCTTTCCTTTTAAAGATGCTGGTGGGCTTCCAATATAAAGAAGAAATCCTTGTATGATGCAGTCATACAGGGCCTTACTATAAAATTGACATGCTCTTAAATAATTAAAAACGGGGATACTTTAATTTTGAAAAAGGATGCTGGAGGAAGGAGGTTAAAGGAAGCTTTTAGTCAAATCCAAGGTTAGATTTATTGATCTAGTGATCAATCCCTTTCTCTTTCCTGAATTTAAAGCTAATGGGAGACTGTGGTCAGAGATGAGTGGCTTTTAGTTAAGGTTTTTGACTCTTATAAATAATACAACAAATGTCCTAGTAAGTAATAAGAAATAAGATACTCCCTCATTCTTTTTAAATAGAACAAACGTGGCAAACAAGACTCAGCTGTAATTTTTGAAGTCATTTATTAGACAAATTGCTCTTCTCTACTTCTTTTACAAGAGAGACATAAACCATTATATTATTTATTCATGAATCATAGCCATTAAGATGATAAATCAAATTATCAGCTTCCTGTCTCTCTTCAGTTTTAATAATTTTTTATAGTTCGTGCACTATAAAGACAGCTTCCTTCCTATGAAACAAGAGACCTTCAGAGACCTTTTTATTGTAAACGTACATTTCCTTCCCATTTTTGAGTATATCCTAGTGATTTTCCCTGTCAATTTTATCTGCAATAAAAATCCAATAAGGAACTTGTTCATTGATTCAATATAGCAAAGTTAGCTATGAAGTAAGTGATTTTGGTTAACCTCTGAAACAACAGAGCACTGGAAAATGCAGTTAGAGGACTTTTTTCTGCCACCCCTAAATGTGCATGGTGGCATCATATATTTAATAGAGAGAAATATTTAATAGAGAGAAATCTTGACACGAGCTCACCTACTGATAGTCAGACCCTTTACAAGGGGGTTTAATGACATCTCTGCAGTAGTATCACTTTTAAAATGCATTTAAGCTTCTTCTTTTCTGCTCTATCCACACAGGCAGCACATCTTCGCCTCTGCCCATGAGGTGGGAGAGCTGAGGCTGCTGTGTGTGTGAGCTGAGATGGTTTCACACATCCTCTCTTCCCTCGCCTTCCGCCTGCGTCTGTCTGGCCCGGCGTCTCGACGAGCCGCACGTGGCGCAGTGTGGGTGGAGAAGTGTCCATTCAGAAGGAAATGCACATTGATTTCCATCCCCAACAGCGGCAGCCAACTGGTTTTAAACTTGATCCTCCTTGTTAAAGGATATTCCTTGCTCAGGAAGCACCGATGAGGTCAGAGGTACCGAGGGTGGAAGAGGAGCCTCTGCATCACTAGAAACACTCATCCGTGCTGCAATGTAAAAATCAATACTTGTTTACTCAACTCTATGAATAATAGAGTTTTGGACGTAAATATATAATTTATGCATCTAAAATCTATAGTGTGGGGCTGACGGGAGGTGCAATAACTTCCCTACATCCCTTTTAAAAATCCCCTGGGCGTCTGGGTGATGCGTTATCTGGACAAAACACATCCTCAGCCCAGCCTCCCTACAGGCAGGTCATTGCAAACATCTTCCTGCGGGAATCCTGTAGGAATGACTGCCAAGTGCCCCATGGATGGCCTTGTGTGGGTATTCCAGATATTTTATTGCTGTGGAGAATCCCTTGAACAGTGTGGGTTTGGGACCAGTCTGAGGGATGCCTGCATCAAGCACAGTTCCCATGATTGCCACAGCAAGATCAGAGGGCTGGAGCAGCTCTCCTGTGAGGAAAGGCTGAGAGAACTGGAATTGTTCAGCTTGGAAAAGAGAAGGCTTCAGGGTGACCTAATTGTGGCCTTCCAGTACCTGAAGGGAGCCTACAAGAAACATGGAGAGGGACTTTTTGCAGGAACATGGAGTGACAGGTCAAGGGGGAGTAGATTCAAACTGACAGAGAGTAGGGTTAGATGAGGTATTAGGATGAAAATCTTCCCTGGGAGGGTGGTGAGGCCCTGGCACAGGGTGCCCAGAGAAGCTGTGGCTGCCCCATCCCTGGAAGTGTTCAAGGCCAGGTTGGACAGGGCTTGGAGCACCCTGGGATAGTGGAAGGTGTCCCTGCCCATGGCAGGGGATGGAATGCAATGATCTTTAAGGTCCCTTCCAGCCTCAACCATTCCATGATTCTGTGAGGAATATTCGCACAAGATAATTACCATCATTTCCCAGGAAGGATGTCTGGCCAAAGCCAGAGTCGCCCTGCTAAAGCTGGTCCTTGGGAATATGGATCCCTCCTCCCTGTCCTCTTGTTATCCTTGTGATTTTGCACATCAAAATCAAAAAACACTTGGTCCCATGTTACATCCTATAATCCAACATTGCTGGGAAGTGCCAACTTAAAGATCTGAATCCAGATTCAAGGTAGGAGACCCTTTGCCTATCTAGGAGCTCTTCCATCTTGCATTCCTTATTTTTATTTTTAATTCTTTGGGGGGAAAAGTCTTAGTTATTTCTTAAGTCTGATGTTGAGCCACTAGCTCAGAGCATCTCTAGAGTTTGTCTCAGCTGAACAGGTTCACTGCCAGCCTTCTATTTTTAATGTGTGTCAATTGGACTAGACCACAGTCCATGGCTTGTGCTAATGTGGGGGTTTTTTGTTCAGGAAAAGGCTGGGTTTGTCCTTCCTAGCAGTTACATGATTGTATTTCTAGGTCAGGTCTTTATGTGTAGCCAAATGAAGTTTCAAATTGGACAAAACACCTAGCAAGGGTCTTGATGCTTGATGCTGTTATGATTAGAAAGTTGTCTGATCAAATTTTGTTTCCAATTAAAAAAAAATTGGATTAGCTTTCAGACTGAGACCTTCACTGTTATTTTTAGTCTACAACTAATGAACCCCTGAAAATAGAGTGTATAATGAAAATACGGTGATTGCTTCTGCTGGGATGGTTGAGAAAATACATTAGCAGATCAGAAAGGGTAATAAATCTTCCGTCACAACCTTCCTCATTAAACTAGATAATTTGAAATTGCCTCTGGTGTATTAAACAGTTCATTATTTTGAGGGGAGCAACACACAAGACAAAAGAGTTGTGTTCTTTCAATTGATATCCAAAGCCTGGAAAAGAAAAAAAATTAAGCAAATTTAGTCAAGAATAATCAATCTGAGCACTGGCTGTGTTGTTCAGAGCCATCCAAAACTTCTCATCCTCTGACTCATGGGAAGGAGGAAAGGTCTCTATGAATACTGGGACACCGAAAAGGGAGTAGCTCTATTAAATATGACATTTGCACAGTTGCAAATTTAGGTAATTTCTAGTTTGTGGATATTTTTGGATGGTTTTAGCACATAAGAAATTAATCCACCCACACACCCCCAAACTTAATTTCTTTATCAGCACCATAGTATTATTCCAGAAGCTTCTCATTCAACAAACATACAAAGGGTGCTGTCAGCCTGAGGGAAGGGTGTCTGCCGGAGCAGGAAGGATAACCAGACTGGGACAAAGAGGAGCAAGAGAGGGGAACTGGGGTAACAGCTGAAGCAAGGAAAAAAGCCAGTGCTGGGGTGCAAGAGAGCCTGTTCTCCATGAGGCTGGCTATGACCTCACAGCAGTGGGAATGGGAATCTCCACCCTGGTGCTTTTGGCAAGGAATATCTCTGTGTGGTCTTCAGCCTCCCCAGAAATTCCTCATTCTTCAGGACATCTTTGACCTGGCAAGCTGGAAGCTGAGGGCAAGCTCAAGGCTGTTCTTGTCCCTCTCTTTACAGCAGAACCTCTGGCATCAGACTGGGAGCTGCCTGAGATGTCGCCGCCGCCAAGGTACCGCAGGGTTGGCCACGGGGACATCCTGTCATTTTTACACTCCTGTCATTTTTATACTCCCCGAGACAAATTATATCCCAGTGTGATGCTGCTGGCTCTGGTGTCCTTGTAGACCAGGAATCTTGGTCCTGTGCCCAAGGAGAGGGCACACGTGAAGGGGAAATAGGAGAGTACTTTATTGGGGAAGATACGGCCGAGGTGGACACTGAGTGGAGGGGTGTGAGTTGGAGCTCACACAGCCAGATGAGGCACTTTGTTGTCTCACTAAGAACACACACATTTATTAAGGTAAGATTTTTAAAAGTTCCCTGTTTGAGCAAAAGCCTCTTCCCAAGTCTTCCCCTCCTCCAAAGGAGTTTAAAAAAAAAAAACATCAGCTCTCCTCCCCTTCCCAGCCAGCCTTCCTCACACATGAGCAATGCCTGGTTTCTGCTGGATATTCCCTCCTGACAGGATCTTCTGCTACCACAGGTATGATCTGTTGGTATAAATTACCTGAGTGGGTGGCAGATTCTGGGCTAGACAAAAGGCCAGCCAAGGAATAAAAGTATCCTTTCTTCCACAAGCAGCTGGGAGGATGCATGGAATACTTTGATATTGTGCTTCGTACAATAGCAAAGGCATAAGGAAATAATCTCTTGCCTTATCTGATGTGCTCCTTTTATTGATTCCAGACAGGCAGGATTATTGAGGGGGAAAGGAAGGGCAGGAAGGAGAAGATGGAAGGAGGAGGCAGGGAAACTGAGGAACCGGAGTCACCTCTTCCCAAGGGCTTCCCAAGCTATGAGTTGTGTCCCTGCTCTGTAATCTTCTGTCCTCCTTCCCCTGGCCTGTAGTCCTAATTATTTTGATACCCACATACCGTCATCAAATACAACTCCCAAAAGCACACTTTGGAACTTTGTTTGCCAAATGTTTGGCCACATTAGGGTGGAAATTATTCCAGATAAATTCATTCAGCACTCTATGAGCTAAAAATGGCACATTTGTTAGCACACAAATAACATATGGCATTAGCAAATGAAATTTAATACTGTAACAGCTGAAATCACAAGTGGGGCTTCTCCACCTTAACCTGAAATGCTCAGTGGGAGGGAGTAAAGCAAAAAAAAAAAATAGGTACACTTCCCTCAATCACCTGCTGGCTGGAACGCTGTCATGAGCATCCAAAATTCCTTCTTGTACTCTAATACAAAACTTACTTGGTTTTCTCTAAAAGCAGAACATGTGCATGGCCATGCCAGGTTGGACCAAAATTCCATATGGACGAGTCCTCTGTATCCCACAGCGGCCACAAATGAGGGCTCAAGGAAGAGGAGCTCAGGCAGTGGCCAGCCCACTTATTTATCGAAGTGTGCTTTACTCATCTCAAAAAAAAAAAGCATTATGGTAAGCGTTATGGTTTGAAGTTTTTTTGAATGAAACATTGAATTCTTGCACTGGACAACGCTCTCAGGCACGTGGTGGGATTCTTGGGGCTGTCCTGTGCAGGGCCAGGAGTTGGACTCAATGATCCTTGCGTGTCCCTTCCAGCTCAGGATATTCTGTGATTCTGTGATTCTGGATTTATGGGCTAAATGTTATAATGTGTCTGAACTTCTGTCAGTAGGGAGAGTCATTGCAAACAACTAACTGCAAATCAGTGAGTGAATGAGAGTGGATCTCCACAAAAGTGCACTTAATTCATTTGCTAATTACAGCTCGTTTTCAATTATGAAAATGCATTTCAGCACACATGTAATATATACATTGCATAAAAGAAAAGTAATTTCTATCAGTAGCAGACCTAGCCTCAGTGAATTCTTTGCTGAGGGAAAAGAAAGAGTCCTCTCATTTTTTCCTGCACTTCAGCCTAATGGTTTTGCTGGAGTCTGATCCTGCAATCCTTGCTCCTACCTGTGTGTTCTTCAGAGCCAATGTGTGTGATCAGGAGTTAGGATTCAGAAGTTTAAAGAGCACTGCACTGGTTGTTTTTACCTCCTGTGACTCCATTAAACCCGCGGTTCAAGCTGGGGGAAGGCCTCCTGTTTGGGGAGTTGGTCCTCTCTGCTATTTTGGCAGCATATCTTGTTGTTTTCCCAGAATGTGTTTAGCTAAAGTCGCGCCGAGGGAAGGACTGTGACACGGTCCCGAACAAGACTGGTTTTCTCAGGTCACCAGCCGGCCTGGGCGCTGTGACACGGGGCTGGAATATCACCGAGAAGTGTTATTCACGTTATTTGTGTTGCAATAGGCGCTCGGTGCTGCCAGCCCCGAAACCAAACCAAGGAGATGCTCCAGGTCCCGAAGAAATTCAGAATGGGAAACAATAGATGGCTCCAGGAGCGGTGGTGGAGGCGGGCGGGCTCTGCAGCAGTGCATTAACCAAGGCCGGGGCTGCAGTCATGGGATGGGGAATCAAAGGACGGGAATTTCCCAGAGGAGGAGGAGGAGGAGGAAAACGAGCTCCTGCCAAGCGGAGCAAAGGCAACGAGGGATCTGGGGAAGCAGGCAGCGGGGAGCGGAGTTTGCTGGAGGCACTTTTTAAGTGCCCGTTCTGCTAAACTGCCTCCAGCACAGCCCTGGGGAGCACGAAAATAACAAGGCAATTATGTCCTCAGATCCCTGCGATGCTGTTAGAGCTGAGCCCGGGATGTTTCGTCGTGCACTTTATCACAACAGTCATCCCCTCTGCTTTCTAAACGGCTGTAGAGAGGAGTATTCCTGCTAATTAATTAGGATGCCTTCGCCCCTGAGGGTGGGCAAAGAGCTTACGGTGGGGATTTGGAATCTGTTTCTTCAGACAATATTGCAAACATTCACAGGAGGAGGAGTGCTGGCTCCAGGCAGGGAGAGCTGGGGTAAGGTAGGATGCTCACTCACAGCCTGGAGCTGTAAGGTTCTGCTCTGGCGGGGAAGGGAGGACTCGGGATGAATTCTAGATGTAGGATTTCCATGCAAAAAAAATCCAGTGCTGGGTTGACATTATTTTGCTCTGCTTCAACAAGAACTCCCCAGGGTAAACCAGCACAAAGACAAACCTGCCACTCAAACTCAGCAGGGTTGAGACTTTCTCGTCTCAAATCTCATTCAAAAAGCCCTGAAATCAGTGAGGAAGCTTGGAAATGAAGTTCGGATCAGGCTCATTCCAAACCTTCCGTCGTCTCACTTGCAATTTATCACTGAAATGGCAGTAATTCTCCCCAGGGAGAGTTTCTAGTATTTAAACAGCTACTATCCTGCATAATTTCTTCCTGTTTTCATAAGAGAAAGAGGAACTGAGAACATTATGCTAAACGTCTCAAGAGTCCAAAGAATAGAGATTTTCATGGAATTTTCTGAATTTATTATCATTGTAAGAGATGTGGCTGGAAACAACCCCAAGGTTAAAAAGTTCAAATTATTCTTTTCTTTCTTTCTTTCTTTCTCTTTTTTTTAAATGACTCTGGAAACTATCTTGACTTCAGTTAATTCCAGCTCTATTTGCACTTTAAAGGATCTCTGTCAGGCAGATATTAAAAATATATGTCTCATTTATTTATAGGACTCCTTCATAGCTGGGTGACTATTGACTTGACAAATCCATTTGACCTAAAATATGACTAAGAAGTGTATTTGCGGTTTGTTTATTAGTTGAGAAGTCCTTCCCGGGCTAATCTGTTTTCTGGCTGTACTCTTCCAGCAGGCTGAAGGAAAAATAAGACCCAAAGAAGGAAGCGGATTCTTAACAGTGATCATGAAAACTGCTTTATTCTCAGGGCATTTTTGCATGGCATTAGCAACTAAAAGGCACCACTCCAGCCCGGCACTTAAGCTATTTGCTTAATCAGGGCCTGAAAGCTGAGGAGGAGGAGGAGGAATAGCACGGGTGTTATTCCCACAGAATTTCTTGGAGCATTAAATGGCTGTTAGCTGATGGGACAAGATTTAACTGTTCGAAGTTGCAGTGGGTGAAATTCGGTTTATTTTGATGGGGTAGCCCAAAAGTGACAAGGGAATTGCAGCCATCAAATCCCGACCCGGCGCAGGGAGGGTAGAGGTAAGATACAAAACTCAGCCCTGGAAGAGAATAAACTCCCTTAGCTGCACCAGGCACTTGGTAAATGCCCGCCCCAGTTCAGTGAAGAAGTGTTGGGAGAAAATCCTCCCACCCTGAGAGATTCCTAAAACTACTGAAATTAACAGAAGAACATCAGGAAAGCGGAGAATGCAGCTCAGCCCATGCTGCCACACCCCCCTGGATCAGCTCTGGATGTAGCACTTTGCACAGAGTGTTTTTTACTCAATACTCTTGTCGATAATTCATCACACGCCCTTCAGTAGCACCTTTGTCACATCAATGACTTAGAGATCTTTCAGGAGCTCAAACGATCCTTCCGTGCCTCATTCCCTGCATTACTACAAGCCATTTGCCTGTAAATGTGCTCTTTGGCACCCATCAGTGGAACATTGACCTTGCCAGTATGGCCACACCATCAATACACATCTGAACTAGAGACATGAACAACTTGGTATCGAGCATTTAATTTCATGTATAAAATCCTCGAATCATTTAGGTTGGAAAAGAGCTCTAAGATCATTGAGTCCAGTTATTACCCCAGCACTGCCATATTCACCACTAACCCACGTCCCCAAGGCTCGTGTCAGTGGCTGTGCAAAACCAGAGACCTCAAAGGCCCTCAGAGGTTTGCAGAGAAAAGTGCCCGAGCATGGAAATGTCTCCCAGTGAGCAAATGGATCCCAACACAGAAAGATAAAAACGAGGCACAAAGATACAGCCACAAATGGAGTCACGGGGAAGTGATGAAAAATGGAGTGATTGAGATTTTAGCAATCCAGGCACATCCTTCCTGCTGGGAGCTGCTCACAGGACAGCAGAGATCACCAGCAGGCATCCCATGGTACAAATGGCACTGTCACACAGCCTTGCCTTGGGTGGGTCTCCCACGGCTGCTGCTGCAGATGTAACCCCAGAGCGCTGACTGCCAGGGGCCTGGAGGCTTGGCAAGGGGAGGATCATTCCACATTCCTTGTCTTTCTCCTTTTCCTGAGGAGCTGGTGCTGCCCACGGTCATGAGACCAGCTGGACCTTTGGGCTGTCCCACTGCGACTATTCTAAAATCACTCCCCCAGGGATGTGTGAATGTGCCTGCGTGTTTATATCTGCCAGAGCATCTGGGCCACAGGGAAAATCAACTCTGCCCTCACTACCAGGGCAAAGCCTCTACAGCCAGTTACTCCTCACCTCTTCCTCCTCCTCCCTCTCCGAAAAAAAAAGAGCTTCATTTACAATTGCAACATCAGAGTGATCTAAAATAAGGGATCCTTTTATCTGCTTTTCAAGCTTTTGGATAAAGAATTTTTCCGGCTTTTTCTCCACAGCACTGAGCACTTGAAAACATGGTCCTTCGGAGAACGAAGGGTCATAATTCTGTATTATCATCTGCCGGTTGGAGCCATGGCTGTCAGCCAGACAGCAAATGTCACACAACTCATTGAGAGGCTGCGAGGATTGCAACACCATGCTGGGAGCCACGCTCTGGGATTGGGCATGTGGAGCAAAGGGGAAGGGCAGGAAGGGATCAGAAGGAGGAATAAGAAGGAATTTTGGACATCAGAAGGAATTTCTTCATAGGAAGGGTGGTTAAACACTGGAAAGGGCTGTCCAGGGAAGTGGTGGATTCATTGTCCCTCAAGGTGTTCAGAGAATGACTGGATGTGGCACTCAGTGCTCTGGTCTGGTTGACAAGGTGGTGACAGTCACAGGTTGGACTCAATGATCTTGGAGGTCTTTTCCAACCAAAATGATTCTGTGATTCCATGACAGAGAGTAGTGACGAAGGTTTGGATTGCTTCAGGAAACTGTGGTTCTCAATTTGGGGGTGAGGAGAAGGTGAGCACCTCTCTGAGAGGACAGATGATGAGGTGAGCTCCACTGCTGTCACCCACAGAGGAATTTCCTACTTCTTATTCACTAAAGAAGAAAAAAAAGTGAAGAGAGCTCTGTTTTCTGCTGCCAGACATAATCACTAACTCCAAAACCTGAAAACAAACTCACACAGTAACTTGACACATGATCAAGGCTTTACATATCCACCACTGTGGGAAGAAAATGTACCCAAAAAATTCACTCCTTGTCACAGAAAGCTCATGTGTTAGTACCAAAGTGACTGTCGGAGTGTCTTTAATGACAGTTCACCTGCTCATAATTTCACAACAAGCAGACAGCTACGCTTCCTTTCCAGTTCAATCCAGTTTATCTCCTCTCCTCAATAGGGTGAATTTGCCATCCCGATGCACTTTGAACCAGTTTTATGATTTTATCTTCATGGCAACAAGCCTCTGCTTTGAGGAAGAGCACTTATTAACTAGAGACAGCGTCGTTTTCAAAGTGATTTATTTTATGAGAGTTTTGAAATAAATGATCAGTCAGTGATTGGCCATAGGGGAAAAGCATATAAAAGCTTACCACATGCATTGAACATACCATCTGGTATCCTTTAAAATCTAGCTTCAGGGTGGCTCAGCTAATTCTTCAGAGCGCTTGATGTTCACAGAGCACACTGAGGCATGAATAGAAAAGCGAGTGACATCGCCCTGTAAGAATCAGCACTGGAACTGAAGATTAATATCTTATATCTCACTGTTCCGGCCCATCAGCAAGAGACTGGCATTTTCTTAATGAAAGCTGATGTTACAGTCCAGAATTTTAAACTTGTTTAAAAAAACCTTTTATTTTCGGGTTGGATAGCAAAGTGATGCCTCCACTGTGTGTTGTTCCTCCTGACTGGCTGATGTAAAAGGGAGGTACAACAAAGATATTGTTATTGTTCCTTTGAATTTACTGTTCACGGCATGAACAGCCCTCCGGGTGCGATAAAGCTCCCTGCCTCTGATGCCTGTCACAACTCGAGATCTGTGTTGTTGTCCCTGAAAAGTACTGAATCGGACAATTTAAGTATTGTCTGTTGGTCTTTTACCCCAAAACAAAGGCTGAGGCAGGCAATTATGCCCAATTTCGTCACTGAAAGACAAGAGAGATGCTGAAACCGGAGGGAGCTCAGCAGGGGCCACCGGCACAGCTGGGGGCCAGAGCATGAAGAAAGGCTGTGGAAATTGTATTTTTGAGCTGGGAGAGAGGGTAGGAAGGACCTCACGGCAGCCTCCAGCCATCCAGGCGGGTGGTACTGAGTGGGCAGAGGTACGTGGCAGGAGGACAAGCCACAAGTACAGCAAGGGAAAGTCTGACAGGGTGCAGGGAATAAAGGCAGCACTCACAGGGGCTGTATTTAGGGATGGAACATCCAGAGAGGTTGAGCAACCTCCGACTTTGGAGACACTCAGAACTCACGCAGACAAGGTTCACAGCTATCCCTGTTTTGAGACAGAGGTTAGACCAGAGCTTCCTTCCAACCCAAACATTTACATGAAGCTGAGCTAAAAACAGAGTGGCCAATACTTGTCGCACACAGGCGGCAGCGCAGGCTCTGCACTGCAGGCCTGTAATAAAGAACTGCCCTCACATTATTACACCAAACAGCCTTTCTGAATAATTTAAATTCACAATTTCATCCCAACGTTTCTTTCATTACATAATTTAGTGTGCAAAGTAACATCTTCCAATAGGATGTGGTCAGGGCTCGGTGTCAGCCCCTCCCAAGACCTATTTCTGGCACTAAGATGAATCAATTGAATGTAAATTCCATGCTGGCACAGGCTGCCCGAAGAAGCTGTGGCTGCCTCATTCCTGGCAGTGTTCCAGGCCGGATTGGATGTGGCTTGGAGCAACCTGGGCTAGGGGAAGGTGTCCCTGCCCATGGCATGGGGTTGGAACAAGATGGTCTTTAAGGTCCCTTCCAACCCAAACCATTCTGGGATTCGTTTTACAGCCTTCAGCATATACACACACACAGCCAAAGAGCTGCATTTACCCAAAGGAGGGGGAAAAAAAAAATCAAAAATTCATCATCCTTTTCTGCTTCTACATTGCGTGATCCTAACGTGAAGCTCGGTGAGGTTATGGCTGGTGAGATTATTGATTAAAAGTGCTATTGCAGTCCCAGTCTGATATTTAAAGTGAGACATCACCACCGTTGTCGGCTGCATGTTTGCTCATTAATTAAGGTTTCTAACTACCAGATTGCTCAGGAAGAAATGTCAAGCTCTGGGGACTCCAGCTGTCACTGCTGGCAGCCCAGGACACGGCAGCAGCCGCCCATGGCACTGCCCTTTCAAGCGTGGAAAAGCAAAGGTGCCCTGAACACAGCTGGGAGGAGGATTGATTTCATTCTTATTTGCTCATTTCTCCCAACGAGGCCACACCGAAAGGGCTGTTCCTACAGGAACTCCCAGTGATCGCTGGACTCAGCAAGGCAATTGTGAAAGGGCTGTGAAGTCAGCCTATATTTTCCGTGGCTTTTATTTAAATTCAGAGGGCAGGTTGTCATGTCCTCATGGGGTGGTGTCTATAGCAAATGACCATTTAGTTTTGGTAGTAATTATTTATGAAAATCAGTCAGTAAAAATATTGCAGTTTCATGCCTGTTACAGCTACCATAGAATTCCTGAATTGTTTGGGTTGGAAGGGACCTTAAAGACATCCAGTTCCAAACCTCTGCCATGGGCAGGGACACCTTCCACTAAACCAGGTTGCTCCAAGCCCCATCCAGCCTGGCCTTGGACACTTCCAGGGATCCAGGGGCAGCCACAGCTTCTCCGGAAAACCTGTGCCAGGGCCTCACCACCCTCACAGAGATATTCCTTCCCAATATTCCATCTATCCCTGCCCTCTGGCCCTGGGAAGCCATTCCCCCTCTGTCCTGTCCCTCCATCCCTTGTCCCCAGTCCCTCTCCAGCTCTCCTGGAGCCCCTTTAGGCCCTAGAAGGGGCTCTGAGGTCTCTCTGGAGCCTTTTCTTCTCCAGGTGAACACCCCCAGCTCTCCCAGCCTGGCTCCAGCCCTTGGAGCATCTCCATGATTTCCTCCGGACTTGCTCCAGTAGCTGCACCTCCTTCTGATTCTGGGGGCCCCAGAGCTGGACACAACACTCCAGCAGGGTCTCAGGAAAGTGGAGCAGAGGGGCAGATTTCCCCCCTCTCACTGCTGCTCACACTCCTGGGAATGTGGCCCAGGACACCGGTGGTGTCTGGGCTGCCAGCGCCCGGCTCCTGCTCCTGCTGCTGCATTTTCCCTGTTACTTCAGAAACGGCCGAATAATGACCTTGAAAAGCACAAATAGATGCTCACTCCCAAGGGCCGGGTCGGCATGTGCTGGGCATCGCCTGTGCCCGCGTTTCTGCTGAGTTTAACGGAATTATCCGGGCATGGAAAGGCTCAGGATTAGTGCCATAGCTGGGAAGGGCAGGGCAGGGAATCACACTGCGTGTTTGGGCCCTGCCACGGGGGCTGGGGACACGGAGGCACACAGGGAGAGAGCAAAGAGGAAGTCCAGGTTTCAGGTGCAACTTTCGGTTTGAAATGTGAAAACTGGATGATTTGAGATAACCTAAAATGAAAATTTGGTGGGATTTTGTGCAAGCTGAGGGGAAATCCATGCCAGTGGTCACGGCCCCAAGGCTGACAGAGCTCAAGGAGAGTTTGGACAAGGCTCTCAGGAACGTGGTGGAATTGTTGGAGCTGTCGGGATTGCCTTCATTTGCTCCTGCTGGGCGAGACAAAAATCAGAATTGGATTTTCAGCAGTCATATAGATCCATGAGAATTAGCTGTTTATATTATTAATTACACTGTTAAACATGACAGGAATTGTGCAGCTTCTACTGAAGCATTTGTGCTGGCAGCTGTTGGCTGCAGGTCTAAACAAAACAATGTTCCTGGAGCTTTTACTGGAACCATCCATGGCCAATTAGCTTGCACATAGAAACAATATTAATTTCTTAATGGTTAAATTGATAAGGTTTTTTTACACGGAGAATATTTTGACTTTTTCTTCCGTTGAAGGGACAGAAACCTAAGTGAAAACTAAGGTTTTCAGACAGAAAACTAAGCTCTGTTGGTTTCTGCTGCTGGTCTTGAACTGCACGGCGCAGTTTTTGAATCACGGAGGAGGGGGGCGACAAATCAAGCTACGACTTTTGGGGTTTTTTTTAACGGAAGTGGTGAAAATGGTGGTGAAATGCTTTTTAGCAGGAGCTCTCGGAGCCCGAGAGACACCGCCGGGGGACCCCGACCCGAGTCCCCTCAGGGGCCGCGCCCGCGCCTCAGGGAACGCGTCACGTGACCGCGGGGGCAAGGGCGGGGCCGCGCTCGCTGTCACGTGACCCCACCCAGACAGCGCGGCTCTTATGGGGAGGGGGCGTGGCCTATCCGTGGAGGGGCGGGGCCTATGGCAGAGCGGTTGTGGGCGGGGACACGCATGGGGCGTGGCCAGGCGGGGTGGGTGTGGTCTGTGACGCGCGCTGCGGGCAGGAAGGGGGCGTGGCCATGCCGGGGGTGGGCGGTGCCTATGACACAGCGGCCGTTGAGGGGCGTGGCCAAGCGCGCCCCTCCGGTGTGCCGGGTGGGCGTGGCCGCCGTGACGCAGTTCCGGTTCCGGTGCCCGTCGCGGTGGCGGTGGAGCTGCGGCCGCCGCGTCGCTCCGGGCCTGCGCCGGCTCCTCCCGCACAGGTACC
>VZRS01013746.1:8686-117566 GCA_013398055.1 Ifrita kowaldi | reverse complement strand
TTAAGAAGACAGTCTTCATACCCATCACAGAACTGTCCCTTTCTCTGCACAGCTATCCTGGCATCTTTGACCATCTTTGATTTCTGTTCAGAGGGTGCAGCATGTCTTTAGATACAGTAATAGTAGTTGCTTTAGGAGTGACAGAAAACTGGTCTTGGTTTGACATCCTCCTGAAATTCAGGAGAGTTTTTACGAAAGGCAAGAGTTGAATGATGTGTGTGAAGGAATGCAACTTTCCTTCTCTGGGCATGATGAAACAGAGTTGACAGAGCCTTGGGGAGCACAACGTGACCATGCTGGGGTGCTATGGCTGTGCACAGAGCTGGCCTTTTCCAGGGTCAGCCTTTATTGATCTGTAGATATTCCTGTTTGGAAGCAAACTGTTAATACACATGCACAAATGTTTTAAGGTCACCTACTTGCATTGTGAAATCTGTCAGAGGAAGCATGTAATAGGATGTTTTTGTTAATATTTGGCTACTAGAAATAAACACATCTTAAACAAACAAAGATTTGCTAACAGCTTTCTGTTTCTCCTCTGAATTAACAATTCCTCTGAACTAACAATTCCTTCTAACTCCTGCCTTTGGAGTGGGAGGAGGGGCTCTGAGTACTTCTCAAGCACTTGGTGCTGAAGTGTCTTGAGTTCTTTGGATGAAGATCATTGAAAAGGGTGAGAAATGAAATGGTTTATGTGTTTACCCATATACCTGGAAGTTGCTTTTTTGAGGTCTAACGTCTTGAGGACTTACAGTGATTGTTATCAATTTCCTGTTTATTGACTGTTCCCTGTTACTGGCTGCAGGGAATATAAAATGCCTGGTAAGGTTAGAAATGCCAGAGGCGGACTCCTCAGTCAAAGTGCTTCATGGCCAGAGCATCAAGCACATGAATAAATGTTACCTCCTAACTGCAAAGAACCGTGCCCAGAGCTTTGCTGGTTTGCAGCATGGATGCCTGTTCTGAGACCCTGCCACACCTTCCTTCAGTGAGGCCTGGGCTTGCTTGGCTCCTCACCCCATCGGTGAAGCTCTTTGCTTTGGAAAGTCTCAGAGGGCAGAAATGGGAGAGGTTGTGAAAAGAAACACAAGGAGAAGTGTGACTCCAGGGCTCAGGGGAGCTGGGGTATCTCTTTCACGGAGATGAGGAAAGGAAAATGTCTGTGGAATGGCATTGGTTCATAGTTGGAAGGAAATGGAAGGAATTACTTACAACAGCAAAGTGTCTGTGTTTAATAAATACTTTGCTCTGTATTTACAGAAAGGCAGAGGTTGCCATATCGCTGAGCAAGAGGTTTGCTGTTACAACACAGTTTTCTGATAAAGTCAAGTGGTGAATTAGTTGGCATTTTGCATAGCTGCTTTACAGGAGTTTTAAAGAGCTGGCTGAGATGCCCTGGACTATTAATAAGTCTTTGAACATGGGGGAAGTTCTAGAGGACTGGAAGAAAGCTAATGTTGTACCAGTAATTTAGAAGGGCAAATGGGATGACCGATGAAGTAATTATAGCCCTATCATCTTGACATTAATTCTGGGCAAAGTAATGAAAAGCCAGATATCATAGTTGATTAATAAAGAATGAAAAGAGGGTAATATAATGCCAATCAATGTGGATTTATGGAAACTAGATCTTTTTCAAACTAACTTGATATTTTTTTTATGAGAATACATGTTTGGTTGATAAAGGTAACCATGTCAATGTAATATACTTCTGGAAGGCATTTGACTTGGTACCTTATGACATTTTGATTAAGAAACAAGAGTGATACAAAATCAACATGGCACACATTACATTGATTAAGAAAGAGCAAACTGACAGCTCCTAGCATTTAATTGTAAATGGATAATCATCATGGAGTGCATGTCTTCCTAGTGGGGTCCCACAGGGATCTATTTCTCAGACCTCTTGTATTTAACACTTTTGTCAATGCCCTGAAAGAAAACATAAAAATCATTTTCGATAACATGTGCAGATACTGCATCCAGAAGGCAGCTGCTGTTGGATTTATAAACAGGCAATGGTGAGGAGGAGCAGAGGGGCTGGATCATTTCTTTCTTTGGGTCTGGTTTGACCAGTATGGGATATTGGGTCCCATCTGCATCAGAAAGAATTCTGGAAACTTGAAGACTGGATGAGAACTGCAAGACCAAAGGAGCACTCGCCACGCAGTAACAACCCGGGGAGCCATTTAAGGTCCCAGAGAAGGGTAGTTGCCAAGTATCTAAAGGGAGAGCCAAGACGTGGCAAAAGGTTCCTTCACGGAAGCAGACAAAAGCATGAGCAGTTCCAGTTCCTGGAAGCCAAAGCAAGGTAATTCAGGTGCAGATCTTTACAGTGTGGGGTAATTAACCATTGGAACAACTTACCGAGGGCTGTGGTGGATTATCCAGCTCAGGAGGGAAGGGTTTTTTCCTAAAAACTTCAGCTCTGGTTCAGACAGGAATTTGGGGCAGTGCTGTGGCCTGTGCAGGTCAGGCCAGCCGATTGTGGCTGTTTCTTCCATCGTGATGATCTTTGCCCGTCGCTCTTGCTCAGCTCTGGCCGCTCTGTTCCCTTGCAGTGAGAGCACTCTGGAGGGCTGCTGGCTTGGGGAGCACAGACAGCACAAACATCATGAGTCTGGGAACGGAGGGGGAAGCATCCTGGGGAATGCGGCACCTCTGGCACGGGCAGAGGAGCCCTCCTACTCCGGGGCTGGAGTACAGCAACCATCCACGACTTCTCCTTTAAATCTGTCGTGCAGCTGTCTGAACTCTGAAATTTCTTTCACTCTCTCCCTCGCCTTGTTAACATGTGTTGCCTTTGGGGTAATCAGGGAAAAAATATTATGTCCTTTTACAATTACCGGGTTTTGGAATATTAAAATGTCTCTCTGCATCGGCAGTGTTATTTTGATTGGTATTCTAACCTTTGACTAGCCCATAAAGCGAGCCGCTCTTCAAGCCAATATTGCAGGACTGAAATTTAATTCCGAAATGATTCCAGATAATAGGGAGACAGATAATATATGCATGAAGGATATTATGTTTGGACTAAATGCAGCAGGGCCAGGGCTTGGGAGTTGAATAATAGCCCAGAGTGAGTTATAATCTGTGGGACAGAAATACCTTACTGTCAGGGCCAGGAGAGGAACTCTTAAATCAAAGGGAGGGAGATGAGGAGGGAGTTGAGGATAGTCATCTCAATGGGAAAGGGCATCGAGGAGAGGCCTTAAAAGAGCAGCCCTTTCTGTCCTTCTGCAGAGCAACCTTTCCTTCCTTTCTTACTTAATAAGGAGTGCTGAGTGAAAACAAGGAAAACCGATAGGCAGGGGATTCTGGAAGTTCTTGGCAGTCTTTTCCCTTCTGTCTTCCTGGATTCATTAGAAGAAGGTACAGGATGGATTGATGCCTCAGTTTCCCTACCAGTTGTAACCAGATGGACCAAGGGGTTGTTGTTGTAGTGGGTTTGCAATACATGCTAAGGTAGAGTGCTCACATAGTACAGAGTAACCAGCAGGGTGGATTTTGACATCCACTTCTACATAAAACAAAGAAAGCACAGGCACGGCATGTGGGCTACATGGACAGTAGTTGTTGTTCATGGCTCTGCCCCCGACCTTCTCAGGCTGGGACTCGCTGCCAGGCAAGGCTGTCTCCCTCCCTCAGAGCTGCTGCCTAAGCTGGTGACTGGAGACACAGAGTAGGAGTATCTTCTGTGACAGCAGAGGTACAAATTCAGTGACTTTTAAACATGGGAGGCTTTAAGAAACAACACCTCCCTCTGGGCTCTCTGTACCAGGGAAGGGAATTTGAGGTTTTTGCTATTTACTCCTCTACAAGTGGCACTTAGTGCTTTTCCAGCAGCTTCCAAATGTGATGGAGTAGTCAGAAGGATGCTTTCCACTCTGCAGTACCTCAGTCCTGTAACTTAACCTGCTGGGCAAGGTATTGGGAGCTTTCTGTAGCTAGACTTCACAGAGCATTGCAGGTGACCGTGCTGCCAGCTGTCCTGGGAGGAGGGGAACTGAGCAGGCAGAGATGGAGAATGATGTCTGCTGCTGGGTGACACAAACCCATGTCGATATAACACGCTTTGGCTCAGTGGCACGAGCTTATAGTTTCAAAGTAATGATCCCAGCCTCACATTTCATTTCCTTTCCTTGCAGTCTCAGGAGCCAGTCTTGCTACAGCTGAGAGGGGCTCTAGATGCAGCCTGGAGGCTTCACTGGTTTTGGATGACTTGAACAATAACATACATGCCCATCTCAGGAGGGCAGAAATAAGCAGTGTCCATTTTTGCCTAAATCAAATGATTTTGTGTTTCTCTCTCCTTTGGTTTTTGGTTTTGGGGTTTTTTTTGTAAATTACATCATCAAAACACAGGAGCAGTTTTCTGTGGAACTTGTGTCTGTACAAATTGTTTGGAGAGACAAGAAAGATGTGATCCCCTGAGGGTTAATGTAAGTTATATGGAAGCCACTTGGAACTACTCCAGGGTAAAGGGTACGCATGAGTATTTTGGTCCTATTTACAACAAACTCTTCCTGGAACTTCCTTCCATCCTTCTGTCCTTCTTGTAGCTATGCTGCGTGTGTTCTCATGGCATCTCACACACAGGGGTTCCCCTACATTCTCTTTTGCTGACACATACTAAAATGTGCTAGATGCATGTTAAAGCTAACCTCTTTTCTTCGGCAGGGTGTTTTGCAGCCTGGTCTTAGCCTTTGGAACAAACAAGTTTTGCATACTCCATTTGGGGAGGACCTGGCACAGATGGAAAAACCCAGAAAGGAACAGAAGAAGGGTCAGAGAACTAAGACATGATCTCCAGAGGAAGATTGAGGGATTTAGAGGACAAAGCCTCCAGCTGCGCCAGGGGACTTTTAAGTTGGACATTAGGAAGAATTTCTTCACAGAAAGGGTGATTAGATACTGGAATGGGCTGCCCAGGGAGGTGGTGGAGTCACTGTCCCTGGAGGTGTTTGAGGGAAAGACTGGATGTGGCACTGAGTGCCATGGTCTAGTTGACAAGGTGGTGTTAGGTCATAGGTTAGACTCGATCTCAGAGGTCTTTTCCAGCCTGATTGCTTCTGTGATCTGGGATATTCAGCCTAGAGAAGACTAAGCAGAAATCATTTTTGAGGAATGAAAGTGCTCCGTTTCTGGCTGGTAGTGGTGTATGGCTCTCAATCATCCTTACCTGCTGCAAGGAGAGCAGTAAACAGTCTCCATGGATAAGAGCAGGAATATGGGACCTCTAGCTCTTGGGAGCTCAGAAGAATGCGGTGGGGATGGTTTGGGTGGAGCTGGTCCTGCCTTGAAGCAGGCAGTTGGTCATCATTTCTCCCCTCCTGCTTGCCCTGTGTGCTGTGATAGTTCCTTTGCCCTTGTGTTTGGACACGGGCTGTCTGCGTTCCTTGGGACACATCACTGAAACTCAGAGTATATGAGCAGGGAAAGAAGGGGTATTTCCCTTGGGTGCCATGTACTGTCTCCACTCCCCTCCTGATGCTGTCTGCCCAGATCCCAGATGTTTGAACTGGGAAAATCCCAAGGCAGACTTTATTACTTGGCAGTGCCTTTGGGCTTCGGTAAGAACCAGGGCCTCCTGTAGCCACATGTGATACAGAGGGCTCTCAGGTAAGGTCAGAAGGTATTGATTCGAGAGAAACTGGGGAGCACAGTTATGTTCCTTGGCCCCATGCAGCCTGCAGCTACTGGACAAAGCAAAGAGTAGAATTTGTTGCCTTTGAGCTATTTTTTTACCAGAGCAAAAGATTTGCCTTGTAGGTGAAATTCTGAGCAGCGGTTTGCTGAGCGCACTGCAGCGGTCGCTTTACCGAAAGCATCCTTGTCTATGCAAATGGTTGGAGGCAGGTTGGCATTTCTACACACATTGTTTTAGCTGCAGGCAAAAGGCAGAAAGGCAGCTGCTCAGACCTTGCGTGCTGCTCTTCCTGCTGAGTGCCATATTGCTCGGCTGCACCTCACTGTGCCTGCATTCCCCGTACTGGGGGATTTGAACATCTGTCCCCTGCACCAAGGAGCCTCCTGGTTTCCATCTGGCTCTGTGTGTGTGCTGCTGCTGAGGTTAAACATACTGCTCAGACCTTTGTTCCATGGGTCTGGTTGCTGCTTGCAGGTTGAGGAAGGAGCCATGCTGACACTCCTGGTCCTGCCTCCTTATGGGGGTGTGTGCTGTAGGTGCCAAAGACAATGTTTTAGAAAGAGCTTGTGCCCAGACTTGGAGCCCTTAGCATGGCAGGCCAGGAGCAAGCCAGGGGAACCACAAGAATGGTCCAAATTAGCCCTGTGTGAGCTGGATATCAGTCTGGCACAGGTCTGGCATTTCACCTGCACACAGGACTGCAGCTGTGCCTACAGGGCATTGGTGCTGTTGGCAGAAGCTGGGGCCTCCAGCCTCTCCTGCCTGTTTATGTGAAGCTGTGGAGCATCCTGCATTTCCCCGTGTCTCGAGTACTGAGGTCCGCCAGAGGGGCTGGAACCTTCTGCATGCCCTGGTATTGCGAGAGGGAAGCTGACCCCAGGCCTAACACAGCTCCGTGCAGTCGATACCAGAGCAAGGCTGGAGGAGAAGGGATTAGAGGCAGGGCATGTTTTACAATAATCCTGCAACGTGTGCTGCATTCCAGGCCAGGAGGAGCTGGGAGTTGAAGGCACAATGCGTAAAAGATGGCCTTTGCTATAGTCCCATGGGAGAGGCAAGGGACAGAGCATCCCTGCACCCCAGCCCTTCATCTGGAGCTTTACTTGAGTACCAGCACAGCTGCCTAGTGCCTGGGAAAGGAACTGGTTCTCTCTGCATTTGAAATCCATGTAGGAGCATGAAAATAGACTTGTGCAGTTCTCCAGGAGGGTGTGATGGGCTATCATATTTTCTGATTGGGGATTAAAACATTAACTGGTTTGGTCCTCATTGTCCTACCAAGCCAGCATAGCTACAAAAGGGAGAGTGACTGCTTGCCATCACCACCAGCAACAGCAGGCTGGTTTATGGTAGCCATTGGCTTACCTGTAAGTGGGAAGAACAGAATTTTTTTGGTTTTTTTATGAGGTGTTCCTGGTGCCCTGTGCTGTGTGCAATGCACTGTCCTACTGAAAGGGATGGGACTTTGCTGCTGGTGTCTTGGCTGGGAAAGTGTGGGTGTGCAGCCTCTGCCCCATTGCACAGAGGCATACCAGGGCTTGGCTTTGGCTTCTCATGGGCTCAGTATAAAGCAGCCAGAGATGGTGAGCAGGGAGATGGGAGATACAGTAGTGGAATTTGTATATTAATAACTTGCAGTACTTCACACTCATTAAATTAATTAATTAAATCCCTCAGAACCCCAAGGCTACTGAGCAAGTTGATTTCAGAGTTAGGATTAAAAGTCTCCTGTCACCCTTCCCCCATGCTGGCGTAGCACTTCTGGCTTCATCCTGGCTTTTGCTCTTTCCACTTGCAGGTTGCCTTGCTTGAACTCTGCCTGCAGACCAAGGATTGAATCTGTCAAAGTGGCTTTTCTAAGACCTGGCTGAAAAGTCTACAGATATGGCCTCCTTTTGTTTAGAAAACAACCCATCTTTTGCCCTTGTCTGGGCATAAACTTCTCTTAACTTTGTGGCCTGCTGGGGAGGGCAGCTCTCATCATGGAAGCATGAGCCCAGCCAGGGTCTATCCCACAGTGACTGGTTTTCCCAGTTGCCTGGGCACTGTCTGCTACAAATCAGGACCATCTTCTCCTTGGATGCTCTGACATGAGTGTTGCTGCCAGATATCTTTATAGGGCATCAAAGCTCCTGAGCAAATGGCCATTCCCAAGCTTGCCCAGTACCCATCAAGTTCTCAACAGTCCCTTCTGGGTGTCAGTAGGTATGGTGGGGCAAGATGCTTTTATTTAATGACAAACATGCACCTTTCCTTCCTTGTGTTCAATGTTGTGTTGCAAAAGCTCATAACCATGTTGTTTGGTGTTTTCCTGGGCATCCTATCCACAGGTGAACGTGTAGGTCTCCGTCACAGCTGATGGATCAGCTCCATCCACCTCACCTTTCTTTGAGCCAGGACACTAGCATTTCAACACTGCACTCAAAATACTTTAAAGCAAATTACTTCCATTAAGCCATGCAGGATGGAGTGTCGCTGAGCTGTTGTCTGTCCTCCAAGCATTGGTTGACATCCCCAATAGGTTTTAGTGGTGTGGAGATGAAACCTCAGTGTGCTGTTCTGCCAGTGCTCTTCCTGCATGCATCCTGCAGATGCATTTTTAAACAAACTGTAGATATTTAGTGTATGGTTTTGTGCCAATTTCAGGAAAGCCTGTTCTCTGTGCTCTCCCAGTGTGGTAACCTCTGTCAGCCCGGCCCTGATTGATGCTGTTAATATCTGAGAGATCATTTGGGATCTCTATCTTGGCTGCGCTCCTCGCTCAGGGAAGGGCTGTCCTGCGTGGACGCCTGCAGCTGCCAGAGGAGTGTGCTTGCTGCCTAACTGTGTTTTGGAGGAGGCAGGTCTACCAGGACTAAGCACAAAACTTTCAAAGAGCTAATTGCTAGCCTCCAGCAGGTCCACACTGGGCCTTTATTTCTGTAGGTGAGGGTCTTTCAGCCTTCCTGGGACATTTCATTATGTTCTTGCCTTTTGGCACCAACTTTTTGGCCACTGCAGTGGAGGGGTGTCCCCATACCTCTGCTCAGCCCTTCCAGGTACTGGAGCTGGCCTTGGCGGAGCTGCCAAACCAGAAACAGCTCTGAGTCTCTCCTGTGTTTTGGGTCTCCCTTTGCCATTCTACCACGTATGTTTTGCCCACATGGAGCTGGTTCTGCTGCACCATTCCTTCCCCTGTGGGGACAGTCCGTGCTGATCAGGAGGTGGCTGATCCTCTATTGGTGCTCTGCCACACGCAGTTTCCAGCTACCTCCCAGGAGCTGCACATGGACTGTCTGCTCTAAGCAGTGGAGCTGCATGGTCATTCCTCTTGGTGCAGGAGAGTTCTTGTGATACATTCCTTGCTCAGCCTTCCCCATGGGGCCCAGCTAAATCCAGCTGAAAGAATGGGGCTGACATGCTGTGGGTATAGGGGCTCCGACAGATCCAGGAGACAGTGAAGCCATGTGACTGAATACCAGACTGTGTTTGCTCTGCCTAATTATCAAAAGTATGAGTTTGTTCTGCTAGGTGCACATTATGCCTTTATTGTGGTGTAATTATGCCAGCTGCCTATGTTTAGTGTCATAAAAAGGAATAAAATGCCCATTACCCGCCTAAAGAATTCTTCTTGTGGGTTTTTTTTATTTTTATTGCTCTGGAGTACACAGTGGGGATATCTTTGATCGGCAATTCTCCATGCAAAATAGCTAGTGAAATACTGTGCCTTTCAGAGAGCTCCTCTAGCCAGCAGCCTGCAAAGGCAGCTGGCCCACGAGCCTCACCTGGCGCTGCCTCTGTTGCTTTCTGCCAGCCCGATCTGGTGGTCAAGATGGTGAAGCCACCACAATGCCTTCCTCTGCAGGAGCTCGACTGCTTTCCAGCAGCATTTCCCTGCTGCCGTCCAGGTCCCAAAGCTCCCTCCTGTCGAATCAGCACCCGAGAGGTGCAGGGTGCTTCCCAAGCCTGGGAAAAGATGCAGCCTCTCTACCTGCTGACCTACTCAGGAAGACACAATGGTGCCTGGGTCTGGCCGAGGTATTTTTTGGGCAGAATGCTGTGTTAAGGAGTCCCATGCCATGAGGAAGCGCTTAAGGTTGTCGAGGGAGCAGCCCAGAGGGATGTGCGGGTGGGAGCCACGCGCTCCTTTGCCCTGCCTCGTCTGGAAACACAAACCAAGTGTCATGAACCTGCCAACAGCCTGGTGGTGCTCTCGCAAGAGCGGGGATACCAAGCCTTATCCCCCAGCCAGCCCATAGCCCCTGCAATTGGGTTTTGGCTGCTTTGAGGTTTCCTGTGGCGTCTAAATATCTGAGGCCATGTTTCTGTGGTGCTGAGAGATGCCTCGAAGGAGCCACGTCCTCCAAGAGCTGAGGTTCTGTGCAAACATCAATTACTGAAACATATACCCTGCCAGGGAACAGCAGCAGGGGGCTTGCTTTGTGTGTGTAAATCCTAGGGGCATTTTGGTGATATTAAGTAATTTCTGATGGAAAAAAAAAATAAAGCCCCATATCCAAATCCCACATCTTCAGAGGTTTTTAAAAGCTGCCTCTCTGCCTTTCCTTCTTCTAGTGTTTCAGTCTCTAATTGGAAACTGACTTTATTAGCCTCATTAGGAGTGGTTAGTGCTGGCTATAGATAGCTCTTAAATATATGGTTTCAGTGGATGTTAAATCTGTTGGGTTAGTTGGCTTATTTTTCAACTCGATGTTATGTTCAGCAGGTCCCTGATCCCGCAGCCCAGCTGTGCCACCGATACCTCGCACAACGTCCCTTTTAATTCCCTCCGCTTATTTTTTACGTCAGGTGTTCCTTGAAGTGGCCTTCACAGCTCTCCACCCTTTCAGCCGACGACTACGTCAGGGGAAGATGGACTTGTGCCTCCCTGCAGCTTCATTGCATATGCACACGCTGTCTGCCCCGGCGGCACGATTGCCTTGGTGAAGAATCCAAGGGGCTGCTGATAGCAATCATTGATTAAGAGGGTAATTGTCCTGAAAATTCAGATTGATCAAAAGGCAGAAATGATAACTTGTGTAACTGTGTTTAAAACCACGTCCTGTCAATAGGGGAGACTGAGACGTGGCGAGCAGAAAGCAGGGAGAATTGGATGTGCGAGCGGGTGAGTGTGCCTGTGGTTCAGGGAGGAGGGGGAGCCATTCTTCCTTGGGGTCCATGGCAGGATGTTTCTTGTCACTGACGCTGGGCTATTGGAGATTCAATCACTTTTATCTTCCCCTCTCTCTCAATCCAAATGCCTTTTCATATTAGAAAATTAGAATCAGCTCTGCTCATGCAAGATTTATTAGCTCTGCTGAGCAATACCACAGAAGAGTAAATGATGTCGCATTTCAGGGGCTTTTTACACATTATGACCAAACTTGCAACTTCTTAAGTATTTTTCCATTGAGCCACTGCAAGATGTTAAAGGGATGGGGAGACAAACTTCTCTCTGGAAATAGTTCTGCACCAGTTCAGATGTCTTTTCTTTATTATCAGAATGATTGGATTTGGATTCTAATACAGATCTTTTCTTTGGGCTCAGTTTCTGTGCTTATTGCTCTGGAAATCAAACTCTGAGAATTGAGCCTGTTTATCGCATTTTTTTCTTGGGTCCCTTTGTAGAAACTCTTTTTGGTGCTAAAATGGGTGTCTTTGGAGCTCTGCTGCTAGCTGGCACTCATTTACATCTGAAGAAGGCAAATCTTGTTTCCTGCTCACTTTTTTTCCATTGTGTTTTGCACTGGGTGGCTTCTTTTTTAAATGCCTTCTGACCTTGTGCTCTACACAGCTCATGTTTTGCGTAGTGATGGTCCTTTGGTCTTCAGGCAGTAGATGTTAAAGCTCTTTAAAGACATGAATGAATTTAGGCTCATACCATTCAATAGATGTTAT
This sequence comes from Ifrita kowaldi, assembly GCA_013398055.1. Lineage (NCBI taxonomy): Eukaryota > Metazoa > Chordata > Aves > Passeriformes > Cinclosomatidae > Ifrita > Ifrita kowaldi. The sequence goes on along the minus strand of VZRS01013746.1, from coordinate 106,039 downwards.
TGTGGGGATACTGATGCATGAGGGATTGGATGATTTTCCTGTGAATCCATATCAGAGATTGAAACAGAAATTAGGTCTCATCTCTCCTGCCTCTGGACTTCAGCCACAAGGTTTGTTTGTGAGGCTTTTCACTTTCAAATTGCTTTGCAGGCATTAAATCCATGCAGCATCCTCATGGGCTGGCGCACAGGAGGGTCACTCAGCCTCACGAGTCAGAATGACCAGTTGCTGGGAGCCTCTGCCTGAGCTGCTGTTCAGTTTTTCTCCCCATCTACAAAAATTAAAGCATTTGAGATACACAGTATTTCACTGATGGTACACAAATCCCTGGTGCTCTGCAGAGTTCCACCCCTCTCACAATGGGCATTTTGTATGTAGCCCCTACACAAAAGTGGCTGTTGTCAAGGTAAACACCATTTTTCTGCTAGATCTGGTTTGGAATATTCTCAAAAGGGAGCAAATTTTTCTCCAGCCATCATTATTTAGGAAAGTAGACAGCACCACACAGGGATACTGATGCCACTGCTCAGTGTCTCACACCAAAACCAGCATTAAAAAACAGAAGCTGGAATCAAGCTGTGGAAGGGAACAGTTCATTCATAGCTTCATCTGCTGTCATTATGGTGTGGTAGAGCCCAGCACCTGCAGCTGAGCTTCTGCCAGTCTTCTGTCTATTTGGATCTGACTTTTTCTTGTGGCTGAGCTGCTGGGAGGATTGCAGTGCAGACAGGGTGGAGGAGAGGTTTGGGCAGCCTCGTGGTTAAGGCTGCAAATGCTCAGTGGCATCCTCTGCTTGGCAGGTGTAAAGGGACTTCATTAACAGGCCGTACTAATTACATTTAAAATAACACCGTACTTGGACCTGTCCAAGTGCCAGCCTAACTTGGTGCAAAGTTTTGCCATTCATCTTATCAAAAGGCATTTCTGAAGAGCTGCTTAGAACTGTGTGTGGCTGGCAGGGAGGTTTCTCATCAAGTGTCGGTGCTTGGGAGGCAGATACACTTGACAGGCAGAAGGACTTGACTTTTCCCCTTCCGTGTACAAGCACTATGTATTATTCAAGGTCTTCTTAAGTCAATGCTGGGTTATTAATCGGTCGTTTCTCTGCATGTTAAATTTGCCTGCTAATTTCGAGGCTCTAGAAGAGGACTGCGGGTATGAGATTGCACAGTATTTTCATTCCCTCTGTGAGTCTCCGAACACCCGTGTGTGCAATCTGGGGCTGCTGGACGCCCTTGCTTTAAGTTCAGATGACATAGTGCTGCCTGCACAGCAGCTGCATGGGGAGGTGAGGTCCAGGTTACTGACTTAATGTTCCTGTTTCCAGATAGTCACTGATGGTGCAGGGAGCAGAGCAATAAAGGCCTTGTTGAACCTTGAGGGACCAAGCAAGACCCCCACAAGCCACCTCTTAAGGACTAGGGGTGCTACAGTCTCAGGTGTCACTCTGGTGTGGTGTCCAGGTGTGGAGCAGGCATTGTACACAGCCTAGGAGGGGTTTGATCCATGATATAGATGCTGTCTACCTCCCCTTGGCTCCTGCTCCGTTTGCAGACTGATGTAATGAGTTATTTGCAGCTGGTTTGGAGAGAGACTCTTGTGTTGGGACTCTCCCTCCCCTCTCCCCCAGCCAGACTTCCATGCTCTGGCCTCCTCTCCCTTCACAAGCTCTGGCGGTGCTGCCTGTGGTAGGCAAGGCACGTGGGCCAGTAGCGCCTGCACGTTCCAGGAATCACGTCAGCTGTCATTACTTACATTACCTTGATTGGGAACAGTCAGTTATGTCACCGTTCATCATCGTGTCTCTCCCAGGAGGCGCTGAGGAAGGAGGAGAGGAGCAGGAATTATAAAGCGCTTCTGCGGTGCTCTGCCAATCCCACTGCTCCGTTGGCCGAACATCTGTCATCAGGCAGCTTGAAGAGAAGGTGCTTTGTCTGATGGATCTTTGTAGCTCCACAGGGAGGAGCCTTCTGCAACACCAGGACGGCCCCACAGGAAGAGCACTGGGGACTCTTACGGAATTTAGCATGAAGGGAATAATGCTGCTGCCTGGGAAGCTGTGGGGTATCACAGTAGAGCCTGCTGGGCAGCTGGAGCCATGGGATGGGCTCTCCTGGCTGAGGGCTGCTTTGAGCCAGGTAGAGTTACCAAAACTGTCTCCAGTCCAAATGAGTTAGAGCCTGGACTTGGACGTTGTCCCCAAGTGTGACTGTGGAGGATTCGTGCCCATGTCTCAGGCGGGAGTTCATCCTCCCTTTGGTCAGGAGCTCCAGATTCCCTGGATGAGAGTGAGATCTGACTTTTGATGAAGGAAACTTCTTATTTCAAATGGAAAATTATCTGGAAAGTGTCCAGTCCTCTGCCCCAATTGATTTGGGAATTTGACTCCAGTTCCAGCAATGAGTCTCTTTGACTCTGGTCTCCCTGGAAGGCTGGGGGACAGCATGTGGCAGTAGCTGTGTCCATCTCTGGTGGCAGAGCCCATGGTGCCATGTGTGGTGAGGAGGACAGTTTGTCTGTCCAGCAGTCTCCTGGGAATAAATTTGTGACTGAACTCAGGGTGGGTTTGAGAGGGTAAGAAGAAACAGGAGCTCTGTGGCTGTAGCCAGGAGGTGCTCCAGGGCTGTAAGGCCAGGTTCCCCAAGGCTTATGTGATAAGGATCAAAGTAGGAATGGTTCAAGAAGCACAGGCAGCCCAGTAGGACACACTGGGAGGTGAGTAAGGCAGTAGTGCCTGCCTCCTCATGTTTCATGCTATGTGTACTGGTCCTGGGACTGTGACTTTGGGAGAAATGCTATCTGTCAAGCACAGTGCTCACATTTTACCTTCTTTTAGCTGGGCAGAGAGCAAGGGTGGTTTGGCAACAGCTGGACCTCAGTGAGTCCCAGTATGTGGGTATTCAAGCCACTGAAGGGGAGGAAAGCCAGGACAGGAGAGGACTCTCTGCACCCAGGGTCCAGAGTGGGGAAGGAAAAGAAGTTCTGTGGTTCTGTATGTTGCACCTTGGAGCAGCTCTGTCACAGGAAAAAAGGTTGTTCAAAGGGAGATCTTAAAACACGTGGAGGAACTGGCTGGCACCAGCAGTGGCACATGGGTGGTGCACAGGGGGTGTGTGTGGGTGGGTCACGGGTGGCTGAAGCAGCCTGGTCTCAGCCTGTGCAAGGCATCTTGTGCAAGTACAGCCAGCAAGGTCTGAGCTGTGATCCATCCTGTCATTTAAAGAACTTGCACTATACAGAAGGGATGCTTTCTGTGTGCCAGGGGCATCACTGCAGTTACTCCTAGCTGAGTTTGACGAGCTCTTGCTGTGCCCAGGTTTAGGGGTAGGTGTTGTCATGCTGGATGGCCCAGGTGCATGGAGTTTGCTAGGCAAAGAAGAGATTGAAAAGGGTACATGGAGCAGAGGAGAGTTGTTCTTGAGGAAAGGTAGGTTGCCATGGTGGGTGGGTAGCTACTGAAGTGAGTAAATACTTGCTATAAACATGTTCAGAGCATCTCTGTGTGAAGAACCCAGCACAGCTTTTCCGAGTGAATAGAAAGAGAGCCCGGGTTCAGTTCATATGTCTGTTTTCATTTCTTTTCTTCTTCTGGTCAACTGTGGCTGTAGATAAGAGTTTTCTATTTGAAGTTCAGAAGGGAAGGGAAAACCCATTGTTAGAAGGGGAGACATTTTTTTTTGCTTGATATCTATCTCCAGCGACACAGCGGAGAAGGAAAAGATTTGCCATGATAAAGGTAGGTTTAAGGAGAGGAAAAAAAAGGCACATTGAGTGTTGCTTTTCTCTGTACTTCAAAGCCTGGAGTAATATGGAACAGTATAAAAGAAGAGAGAGAAAAAAAAAACAACCTAACCCAGCCTCTGCACGGGGGCTGAAAGTGCCATAATAGAGCACCATCCTGGCCAGAAATCCAGAGCTCTGCCTGAGCTGTTCATCTGGGCTTGGCATGGTGGTGTTTGGTATGCACAGCATCTGCCAGGAATCCGCAGGGATGGGCTGCAAGGGGGGTGGGTTCTCCTTGTGGGGAAAGCTGAGGAAATGTTTTGCAGGTGTGCATCCTGTGGAAGGACTGAACCAAGGGAAGTCACTCACTGGAAAGAAAATCAGGCAAATGTGGAAGCAGTATGGGAAAAATGTGCCAATAAACATTTAATTATTAAAATAACTTGGAGAGTGTATGGAGTGTTCAATACAGCGTGGCAGTGTGAAAAAGCTGAACAGCACAGCTCTGGTGAAGGCTGTGGGTGAGAAATAGCTAAACATCCCTGTCCATGTGCCTCAGGGCCAGTGGGGTTGGCTTTCTGGGGTCCTGGGCTGTAGGATCAGCATTTCCCACGGTTCAGTTGATTCTGAACAAATAAGAGCAGAGGAGTGCTGGGGATGGGGTACCTGTGAGTGCCACTCCCTTGCTTGGAGCAGGCATGAGCATTCAGGAGGACTGCAGCTCCACAATCATCAGTAGGACTCCAGTGGCCTAAATGTGGGTTTGGACTGTGCAAGACAGGCAGGGATAGGAGCTGCCTCCCAGGGGACAATGCAGGGGACAGAGAAGTGCAGCCTGGGGAGCGGGGGCTTGTGACACCCCCACTGAAGCTCCGCTCTGTTCATGCAGGCATCTCCTTTCCTCTGGCCCTCCAGCCAGACTGATGGCATGATGCTCCACGTCTGCTCTGCTGTCATCATGGTTTTGGTCTTCATCCCTATCCCAAGCTCAGTGCATGGTCCCGGCTTCTGGGACAGCCCTTGTTGTGTCAGCCAGTTGCTGCTCTGCCAACCTGTTTTGGGCTTGCTGAGCTGCTGGGACACCCCTGGAGCAGAGACCATCCGAGGCCTCGTATTCCCCTCCAAGAAGCTGGTGCCTTAAATAAAGGAGAGAGCAAACGTCTGCTGGAGGCTTTGCCTCTGTGGGAGTCTGGGGAGGAGCAGGACAAGAAACCAACAAACTCATTTTCAGAGCTGACCTGAGCGGAGGTTGGAAGTGAAAAGATTTCCAGCAAACCTGGGCTGGTCAGGGTTGCTAACAAGCCTTTCCTTTGAGCAATGTTTTACATTCTTTAAGGATGGCAGGGTGCTCTTGGAGAGAATCTGCTAAAGTAAATGGCAGAGTCAAGTGTGCCGGCTCCTTTCTTTCCCTTTTCTTTTCCCTTTTTTTTCCCTTTCCCCTTTCTTGGTTCTCTTTATTATGTGGAGTTGCTCTGGCTCTTTCTCTCACTTCTGTTTCTCCTTTTGTTCTCTCTTTGTCTATTTATCACACTGTGAAGGTTGAAAGAGATGTTATTAATCTGGGAGAATGAAGGCAGGATTAGTGGTATGAATCGGATTTTGAGAGCTGTAATGATGGAAAGACTCGCTCTGCTGGCGGGCTGCGTGAGTTTGATAAATGGGGAGCACTCCAAACTGACTCGCGCCTTCCTCCGCACTGCTCGCTTTGCCCGCTGGGGCGTGCCATGCTCTCAGATCTGCCAGCCATCCCACACCGCTCCTACCTGAACCAGAGCAAAAAGCCAAGGGTAAATCAGAGACAAATATCTCCCATTGCACTTAAAGAGATCATTTCTTTCAACATCTTTTTCAAACAGAGTCCTGTCAAGTTCTTGGACAGCCCTGTGTGGAGGTAGGATCCTTCCTTGGAGTGTGGCTCTGAGCCGTGGCCGTGCCTTATTGTCTCCTGCCGTGGCTTTGCAGAGAGCAGTGAGGAGTTAGTGTGGCTGCAGCAGAGCTCCCATCCTGCAAGGCACAAAGAAGCAGGATCATCTCCATAGGGCTGCACCCTACCTTGTTTGCCTCCTGAGGACTGCACCGGGCTTCAAAACCCTTCTGTAGCTGGAAGAAAGCAGTGGGTATTTCATCAAAAGTTGCTTTGGGGTCTTTGCCCTGAAATCTCCTGAGTGAGGGGTTCTCCCCTTGCATAACATGAGCCAAGTTCCCTATTATCAACCTTGTGATGGGGCAAAGCAGGCTCTGGGAACAGCCACAGAGAGTAACAGCCCCCAGCTATGGGCCAAAACAGGACTCTCTGGACAGCATCTTTAGTGAGTAGGGTTCTTTCCTCGGATCACCCATCACTGCATACTCACCTACTTGAACCCTTTCTCATCACCACCTTTGGGTATGTGGTGGCCCACATTGCACCCTGCAGAGCCAGAAAAGCTAGGGACAAACTCGTAGGTGTAGGTTATGTTGCACTTTGAAGCCAGGACAGAGCTCACTGAAGTTATGCCACTAGGCATTCATATGTGGGGACTGTGCCCTTGTCCCAGGGTCCTTCATGGGAGCCCTTACTCCACCCTCTACTATGGCCTCTGTGGACATTTTGGGCTTGGTCATGGCTGGGCTTGGGTCTTGTGGTACCACCCGAGACTATGCATTTGCTGAAGTGATACGTGGTTGTGTAAAGGCCACGTGCAATGTGTTGGGAAGGTTTGGGTTCTTCAGTGCCCCTCACCCCAGAGGCTACGGGCATGGACTTGGCCCTACAAGTCCCCATCCAGGGGAGCAGCGAGTGCCTGGTAGTGGTTGCAGGACCACCCATCGCTGCAAGGTTTGCATCTTGCCTGCGTTAAGCAGGGGGTTATTGCTCAGCAGAGGAGGGACAACAGCAGTGTGCAGGAGCAATCCTGCTTCCAAGGGGGAGTCAGACCACCAGGCAGCCCAGAGTTGTCAGTGTCCCTTTAACTACAAGGTAATGGACTCCCCCACGCTCGGGCTGAGCTCTGCTCCTGCCTTGGCAGGAATGGTAATGATTGTCAAGGTAGAGCTAATGAGACGTGCACATCTTTAAAGGATCGTGGCTTCCAAGACAAAATTAAAAGGAAAAAAAAAGAAGAGAGATGAGGGAAGGAAAGTCCAACTGCACTGCCTTGGCCAGCAAGGTGTCTGTCCATCTGTCTTGCCTGCCCTTGGCAGGATCACTCCTAAATGTCTAGCAGGGCCTCTTTGCTTGCTGCTGCACCTGCCATTTGGCCCTGGGAGCCCCTTCACCTCCCTGTGACCTTCCCCCCAGCCCCTCTGCAGGCTCTGGTCCCCATGGGGAGAGAGCAGGGCATTGCTGGATATGTGACACCTTTGCTGCTGTGTGGCATGGCTGTTGGGACAGTGGAGCTGAAAAGTGGGATAGCAGGAATGCATACAAGGAGATTAAGAACACAGGAATATCCTGTCCTGGGTCAGTTGAAGATGTGGGGATGGTGGTACTGTCAGTCCTGGCTCATCCCTCTCTTCATCCTTTTCTCCCAGGTCTGGGATTGATGCACTTGGCATTTCCAAGCATACATAAAGGTACAGTCTGGATGCCAGGGTTTTAGTGATCCCCCAAATGCCTGTCCCATTGTGGGTGGCAAGGAAGAGATGTCTCCCCTTTAGTGTTGGGAAATGCTCCATGGGCACTTCTGGAACAGGAGAGGCTGTGTCAATCAGGCTGAGCCAGGATGTGACCCTTTGGGAAGAGCTGGCAGGGGAGCTGGGACGTTGTGTGCGGTGTGTGGTGTGACTGCCTGCCCACACTTTTCCTCCTGTTCTCACTATTTCAACTTCACAGGTTGAATTGGTTCAGAGCAGCCAAACTAAATGAGGAGAAAAATGATCAGTCAAATATTTCTTAAATCTTGTCTTTAAGAGATAAGTGCTTGGCTGGAACTTTAAGGCAGGTAATGAGGCTCTCTTCAGATCAGCTTGTGATGTGGAAAGTGCTAGATTGACCAGGCTGCAACTGGAAGAAAGCTCTGTCACAGCCGGGGACGGTGCGGCACGGGACTCCCCACACTCCAGCACTCTGCGCCAGCTGCCGCCCACTGCTCCCTGCTGCCTTTGCCCTTATCCTGCAAGGACTAAAATACAGCTTGGAGCTGGGGGCAGCAGCCTGCTCACACAAAACTGAGTGACTCCTTTCCACACAAGGGTGTGTGCATGTCAGTCAGTGCTTTGGACCCCAGCCCCAGTTTGCTCCAGCCATGCAGGTGAGAGCTTGAGTGGAGGTGATGAGCCAGAGGGCCACTATCCCTCCAAAAGACTCTCACCAGTTTTCAGTTTTAAGGTGACAGATTTGTTTTGCTGAAAAAAAATCAGAGTGACTTCAGGCCTTGCACAGATTAGGTGGAGTTCTCTCAATCGCGTCTCAAGCTGGTGCAAGGGGAGAAGGAAAATGATGTCATTCTTCCAGCAGCCTGGTAAGGATGTGTTGGTAGGATCATCCTTCCTTTTCAAGACACTGTCCTTCCCTCTGCAGTGGGAAGTGCTTGTCTGCCTCAGGATGACACCTTCACAAGGCACTTACCAGAGCAGAGGAGCTGGTTTGTTGGAGGAAAAGTGGCAGTGAAGGAGCAGCAGAAGAGAAGGGAGCAGTGCTGGGCAAGATGGGATGTACAAGTGTCTCTTCCCATCTCCAAAATTCTTGCTTCTCCTTTAGTCTGGGACTGGGAAAGAATCTGGTGTTACCTGCATGCTCTGGATGACAATGCTGGTGCCAAATTCCTGTGCCCTTGCTCCCTTGTGCCATGCCCACTGGGCAGCACCTTGCCATCCTGCTCTCCTCTAGGGTTCTCCCAGGCAAGAGCTGGGGACCCTCTGAGCTTTCTGGTTTGTATCCAGGATTTTTAGGCCTTCTGTTGTTAATTATTGAGATGTAATAATGTGATTAGTGCACTATTAAAAAAATCGCTGATATGATTACCATGGATTTAATATCACATGATATATCATTACATTGTTACATGGTGACAGATGTAATTGAAATACACTTATTGGAGCCTGGGGTCGTGTTTCATTCAATCACAGCAGCACCTCCGGGGGGCAGAGCAGAAATGGCTGAAAAAAAAAAATAAAAAGGCATCGGGATTGGAATTTGTAATGAAAACAAAGAAACTTGCAGCCTGTTCAAGTGTGCAGCAACTGCTGCTTTGGCATTTTCTCCATAGGAATTTAGAAAGGTACAAGTTTGGAGGAGATTGGTCAGTCGAGTTGAACCTGTTTGCTCAGGGGACCAACAGGAGGACGTGTGTTATGGCCCTGTAGCCAGAAGGCTTCCAGCCATCTTGCAGCACACAAGCCTGGCACTGTGGGCACTATAACAGTGACCTGTTGGTCCCCCTTGGCTCCTTTTTAAGAGGCAAGTGGACCTGAAGATGGTATTCGCTGTGCTGTGGGAAAGCCAGCCAGCTGCTCCCCACCTCCTGCCTAATGCATTTTTGGAGTCAGGGATAACTCACTCTGTGTTGCTCAGGCTTCACAGCGGAAGGGTGGGCAGTGGTGAGCTCACCTGCACAACGATGACCTGGGTCATGTTTCCTTCCATGTCAGTGAGAAGAGGTGAAATCCGTCTCTGCCACATTATCCTCGAGGGGACCTGCACATGGGCTTTGGGCAGCAGGGGTGAGGAGAGGAGCAGCTCTCATGTACCCTCTGCAGAGGCAGCCAGCTAAACTGGAGCCTGGGCAGGGAAGGGACCTGGCTCTCACTGCCCGTGGGGCAAGGCCTGGGCTAGAGAAATGTACCTGCAAGAGAAACACAAAGACCCTGCCTGCTGCTGGCACAAACCTGCTACTTCTCAGCATGGTGGTCAATAAGAAGCTGGTGGGGAACACAGAGGACTCCTTTTCCTTCATCTTCTCCCCTTCCCAGGGTCACCCACCCTCCCAGTCCCGCACATTACATGTTTGGGGTGTTGTCTTGGACAGGATGGGGCTGGGGCGAGACCTCAGAGATACAGCACAACATGTTTAGTGCACTTTAATTGCTGTTATCTTCACCATGTGCTAAATCTCATACCGTAAAGGGGGCAGAGATGTGATTTTGTCTCAGGTACACCTGTTCCAAGCTCTACTGCAGGTCCCAGGGCTATTTTATCTTTGCAACAGACAGTGTGTAGGTGACTTTGAAACTGAAGGGGATGTGTTTAATCTCATCCTCATCCAAAACAAAGGAAAGAGGAAGAATTTGTGGATGGAGTTAAGGCGACTTTTCCACCAAGAGGGGAATGGCAGTGTGGTGAGCTTGAGACATCTGGATGTTTGCATAATGATGTAGCAGCATCTGGCCCTGGTCTCTAGCTCAGCATTCACATGTTCAGCACAGCATCACCCCCTGCTCCAATGTGTCTGTCCCCAAAAACAAACCTTGCTGATGCTTGAGGGATCACTTCTATTTTGGGCTTTTAATGCGTGTCCTTCCCCCAAAGAGTGCTCCCACCCCTCTTTTGTGGAGCCAGCATACCCATTCTAAGCCCTTGTTTTGCTGGGAGCTGTGGAAATTAATTTCCAACTGGCATGGGAGCTCTCTGGCTGGGAAGACTCTGGCAAGCATCTTTCTTTTGAGGTTAAAAACATAATTTCAGTCTGACCTCTGAGTTTCGGAGCTTTTGTTGGTTTTCTCCACCCCCAGATGGTTTTTGTGTGTGATTTTAAAATAGCCTTCTTCTCTTGGTTGAAGCTAGCTGATGCGTCCACTTCTCATTCGAGGATTGTTGTGTTTTATTAATGCTGTTATTATTCCATTACTGTCATTGTGCTCTTTTATAGCAAATAGCTTAATTTAGTTGAGATACACAGATGCTGAGAGTTTAAGTGAAATCTTCAGCACTTGGTATGCTGGGCACTGAGCAGATATTCCCTAAGCACTTCGGTATAAACCTTTCACTTAAAAACAAATTGGCTGCTGGGGCAGTGCTGGGTGGCAGGAGTTTGGGAGAGGGGAGGAAGGGTGGGGGACTACCTGTTTAGCACCATGCAGAGGACTTCATAGTTAAATGTGACTCTAGGTGCTGAGCAGTAAAGCTCCCACTGAGGATTTCACCCCCAGGATGGGCTGTGATGGGTCCCTCTTCCCTACCGATGCTGCAGGACACGGGGAATCATGCCACCAGCATTGTTGGGTGCTTTGGGTTGAGATGTTTTGGGGTGTGGGGGCAAAGCATACTGTAATTTCTTCAGCTGAAGCTTCCTGGCTCCTGGGAGAGATGGGGACTGGACATGCAGCCGCCCTGGGGTGGAAGGTACGGTGCCAGTGAAACCCAGTGAATGTCTGAAGAAAAACGTGGCTGCTGGAAAGCTGTACTGTGCTGCAAGTAGATCTTGGAGTAGAGGAGTTGAGCAGTAACACTGGTGCCCAGATGACTTAGGGGCCAAGGGCCCTGCTGTTAGAAATTACTTGGGTGCTTAAGCCTCCTGGGAAGCTGGTGCAATCCAGGCTTTGAAGTATCTTAGCTACTTCTGAAATTTTACCACTTACTGTTGACAGATGTTCGTCTGAAATGGATGCTTCTTGCTCAGTGCCTCTGGGCATTCATTAATACTAGTGATAACAATTTCAGATTGTCTCCTACACCTCTTTCCCTGCCTCCATCCCTTAAAAATTACAAAGGTAAAGCTTGTTAGTGTCATGTTATTTGTGCATTTAACTCTTACTGCCTTGGCAAAACCTGCTGATTTTGGTGCTGTCGGTACCAAAATTTCTTTATGTGGGGCAGGGAAAGCCAAGAAGAGAGTAAAGTAAAATGAAGCAGGCATATTGCCACACAGGTTGAGGTGGTGCTGGTGGTGGTGTTGGCTCGAGTTGTCCTCTACACCTGGCCATGCCATGGTGGGTGCCATGTCCCTGCCAGGTGGTTCTTTGGGGAGCAGCACTTTGCCTTCTCTCTCTACCACCCATAATTCTAGGACACCCCAGCCTTCCTGGGGAGGGCTCTGCCCCTCTCTCGAGACCCCCAGGGGCAGCCTCTTTGGGGGTGCAGCTAGCAAAGATTTGCTTCCCCCCTTTTTTCTGTGGCCAAGCGAGGGGACCAGCTCCCTGTGGTGGGGGACAGGTTGGAGAGAAGAAGTGCTAACCCACACTGCCTGTCCCCAGTGTGCACTCATAATAGCCTGGGGGCCTGTGGGGAGTTGTTGGGATCATTTTTATTCCCCGCTTTGAGGCAGCTTTGTGACTTTATCTGGCTTTCGAGGCGGCTGGGGTAGCTAACAACATGCATGGAGCATCCTCTGCGGAGGAGGCCTGGCGGCCGGGTTTGCTAGAGGTCTGCTTTACCACTTATGAGAAACGAGTTAACCTCCCTTTGATCTCAGTTCACGGCTAACCCTTTAACAAAGTCCGGGATGTGCAAGGAAATCAATACTCAAGGCATTGAATTTAACACCAGCCATCAACTCAAGCGTAACACACACACTGACTGACTCCGATTACAAGGAGCGGTCTGGTTTGAAGCTTGTTTGCCAGCTCTCTGGGGTGCTGCGGGGCAGCAGTGGGGAGGGCAGGCATGCTTGCATGGCTTGCTGTCATTCAGGGAGGGAGTGAGAGGGATCTGGTGTGCTCTGCCATGTCCTCCTGATCAGCTCTGCTGTCTGGTGCCCCATGCCTCCTTACACCTCTGATTTGCAGCCCCAGCAGCTGTTCCCTGACACTGGAGCAGAGAGCTTGGGTGCTGTGTGTGATCACTGAATGCCTGTTGGTGTACACATGTAATTGTGCTTTGCTGGTGAGGAGCAATAGGACCCAAGGCAGGGCAGGTTCTGCTGAGCCAGACAAAAAACAGTACTGCAAGTTAAAAATCTGAAAAATAAAATGCTGCCGGTGGGAAAGGTTGAGTGTCTGGTCAAGGAGGCAGCTGTGTCATTTTGCCAGCTCTAGTCCTCCCCACGGAGATCTAATTAGATTAGTGGTGAACTAATTGGGACACCTTGTTCCATACCAGCTTCTTACTCTTTGCTGGCACATAGACAGTGGGCAGGCTGCCTGCCATGGTTCCACACTGGGAAAGCCAAGTGGTCCACAGCCAAGCGCTTTCTGGACAGCCCATGGACCTACTCATCACATCTGAGCCCTCCAACCCCCAGCTGCAGGCCAGCTCTTCTCTGGGGACATTTGTTCCTACTTGCTCTTTCTCATTCCACCAGCCACAGCCAGAGCTGAGACAGCACATGTAGGTCAGGGATGGGTTCAGAGGGCAGCTGAAGGATGCTGAGGGGGTGGGATGAGTGTTCCATGACCCCACAGCTCTGTCCTTGCACCGTGGCTGGGTGGGGGCCATCCCCCTGCTACACATGCTCAGAAATGTTGGGCAGAGCTCCTGGGATGTGCTCCTCAGGTCTTGTATCATCTGCAGGCAGCAAGTAGGCAAATCCCACTAGCGTTTCCCAGGCTCACTGGCAGGGAAGAGCCGGCTGAGCCACAGAATCTGGGCCTCAGCAGTGGCAAGCAGTGATGGCCCCTTCCACAGGGAGCAGGGCCCAGGGGCATCCATGTGTCTGGGTGTCACAGCCCTTCCTAGTGCCTTACAGGAGAACTGCAGACACAGTTAAAAGCTGTAACAGAGAGTGTCCTAGCTTGCCCTGCTTGGCTGGCTGCAGGAGAGGGAGGTGGCTCCCTGTGTCCTTGCAAGAGCCCAGCCTGGCTGGAGGTCAGTGAAGCCTGGTGGCAGCAAAGAGCTGTGCAGGTGCCTTAAGCTCTCTTGGAAGACATGAGTTGAGCTCTTGAGAACCCAAAGCCCTTCATTTCTGTCAACTGTGACATGATTTTCTCTGTCACCTTCTCAGGACTATGACATGGTGCTGGTGCCCCCTTTCCTGCCCCAAACTCCTGCCTGGCTGTAGCTGCTGTCGGTCATCCCCCCATGCCTCCTTTAATAACCTCTTCTCAGGACCTTGCCATGTTCTCCTTACAGGTCCCTTCATTCTCTGCTTTCATAACCTCTCTCCAAATTGATTCTCTCATTATATGCTGCCCAGCCCCTCAGACCATCTCCTTCTCTTTGTTCTTCCATTGAAATTGGGGACCCTCAATTTTGCTGCTGCTGCCCTGGTAGGCTCTGCTAGCTGGGCTGCTTGCCTGGTGTTTGCAACCATCACAGCTCTTAGAGGCGCCTCTGCTTTAACCTCCTCAGTCTTAACCCTGACCTGAGTCAATAATCATGAGGAAGAGCTGCTGCTTAGATGATCCAGTGTAAACTGTACCTTTGATTAGACAGGTATCATCCCTAGATGCTGGCACAGCAGCACCTTGTTAGCTTTCCTTGGTGTTCCTTCACTGCAGCCATGAGAGCCTCCAACGCGGGCAGGGGATGGGCTGCTGCCCTAGTAATCTTTATTGATCTTTTCCCTGATGTCTTGTGCATTGTATTTCTTGCTTTTCTCTCATTTTTCCAGCTGCCTCTCCATTGAGCAGCTTTGCATCTTGTGGGAGTGCAGAGAAACTCTGTTTTTTTCAATTCTTGCAGAGCAGTAGCACTCAGAGGCTCCAAGTGCTGTTAGATTTGTTGCTTTGCAATGAAAACTTGGGTTTTGCTCCTGCCTGTTTGCTGTCTGGGAGGAGGAGGTAAAAAGGAGAAGGGCAGGTATCTCCATGCTCCTCTGGTCTGTTGTGGATGGACCAGTTTCTCTGCATTGTGCCAGAGCTGTTTTAGAGAAGGTCATGTGTCTGTCCCAAGAAGACCTGACCTGGTGAGCATGAGAATGGAAGGGGTTGTAGGATGTGAGCTGAGGGAGAGATGTGTGATAAGACATGCAGGATAGAAGTGGTGAGAAGGTCCTGCAGGATCACTCTGATTTCTTTCCCATCCTCTAGGGCCTGGGTTTTACAAACAGGTCATGAAACTGAGATGTGAACATGCTGGTCACTCAGCGTCCCTCTCTTGCTGCCACCTTGCTAGCACCTTGGCAACAACAGGTTGTGGAAACCAGACAGTTGAACTGCCTTGTCTGGCACCTGCACTGTGAATGGATGTGTAGTTGTACATCACCTCCCATGTGCTTTTCTCTTGGTAACCTGTCTGTGGGTCTCTGCCCTCGATGGTCCCATCCTCCCCATCTGGCATGTATGTGCACAGCAGCTGAACCATCTCCAGAGGTGTCCTTGCCAAAAATGTCCAGACCACCATATGCTGAAACATGCTGTGTGTGGTGCAAAGGAGCAGTATGTCTGCTCTGGACAAATGGCTTTGTTTTGCACTGGGAAAACTGGAGTCAAAATGTCACAGCAGTGTTTCGCACAGGAATAGATTGTTCCTTTCCAAAGGGCAACAGTTCTGTCACTGGTTTTTACTTTGTGGTTCCCAAGCAGAACTGTTCCTACACAGTGAAACAAGACAATATTTTGGCTTTTCCATCCTGGCTTAGGATGAAAGGTAATGTCTTTGGTCTTTCAGTGGGGTGGACGCAGTTTCCCAGCCCATTACAGCAAGAGCACACTCCCTGCTAGGAGGCAAGGATGAGTCCCAGGGATGTGTTGCTTCTGCTTTCAGCACGTTTGATCCAGCCCGTCTCTTTCAAGGTGTGTGGAAATGAGCTACAATCTCATCATTCCTGCGGAGGCTTCTCGGAGGAGATAGCAGAAGGGTCACAGCGCCTCTGGAAATCTCCCTTCAGGTGATGTGCCGTCGCATTTCACAGCAGACAGACAGAATAACCTTTAGGGCATGGTAAGAGGCAGCGTTTTGAACTCTGAGCTGGGGAGCTCAGGAGCTCATTTCTCTGACACATCATCTGTGTCCCTGCTGGTTCCTGCATCCCCCTGAAATACCTTTGTCCTAATCCATCACTTCCTTAGCTGGAATTTAAAAAAAAAAAAAAAGCTTGGGAGTTGGTCCCTTGTGTGCTGGCCACACAAAAACCAGTCTCTCCTGCAGAAATGCACCCAGACCCTCTGCTGTGGCCAGTTTTGCCTTAATTTGGGCTGATCTCAGTCTGTGTGGAGGTGGGGGGCTGCCCCACCAGGCCAGCTCCTGGCAGCAGAATGGCTCTCCTGCCCTCTCTCGTCTTTCCTGCATTGCAGCCTCGGTGGGTCCTGAGTCGGGTTTTTTCCCCCCAGATTTATCTGTTGCGGTAGTGGGGAGATGAGTGGGCTGGAGCCAGGTGAGCTGGGGCACGTGCAGGCTGGCACAGGCTGCCCCTACCAACCAGAGGCTGTGCAGCACTGGGAGGAAATTGCTGTCTCTCCCTCCTCCCCACTGTGGAGTAAATAATGGTACTTTTTATTTAGCTATTATTTCCCAGTGGCAGATATCTCCTCGGCTGTCTGTTTAACTATCTTTATCTCACCCTCCTTCTCTGTTTGATATAGTTATAGATAAACAGATAGCTACCTTATTAAATAACATGTTTTTGGAGACCAGTGGTATGGTTAACATAATGCAGCAGCTGTTGATTTGTCTTTCACTGCTGGTTTGTTTTTTGGTTTTTTTCTTAAGGAAATGCTTTAAAT
Source organism: Ifrita kowaldi (assembly GCA_013398055.1). NCBI lineage: Eukaryota > Metazoa > Chordata > Aves > Passeriformes > Cinclosomatidae > Ifrita > Ifrita kowaldi. The sequence continues at coordinate 89,857 of VZRS01013746.1, read as the reverse complement.
AAGGGATACTTCATCTATTAAAAAAAAATACACTTGTAGCAGCTGCTAAGCCCATCCATAAGCCTGCTTTACGTTGTATTTGTGATGGGACTGACAGTGCATGGAGGAGCCTGATTATACACAATTCCATTTTAGCAAGCCCTGCGATGTAATTTCACAGGGCGATCAGTGTTTGAATGTAATAGCAGCCTGTGCTAAGGTGTCAGAATATTAAAGGCGCTAATGGAAAAGCTCCCTGGTACACAAGGGGGACAGCATTACAGGAGACGTCGCAGATGGCTGGGCACTAAACTAATGGGGCAGGATCCAAGAAGGGAAAAAAAACCTAGAGAAGGGAGAGCTCACGGGAGCACGGGCACCTGCTTCCCTCTCACACGGAAATTAAACAGCGAGCGAGGGAGAGGCGAGCGTGTGCGTGTGTAAAGATAGAAACTGAGGGGGGAAAATACCCCCTCTTGAAAGGCTTGAAGGTTTTGACAGCAAGCCCAGTGCCAGCTTTGCTAGGGAAAGGCTTGGGGTTAGATTAAAGGAGTGTATGTTTGGGGGACTGTGGAGAGGTCTGAGCATCACAGCCATCGTTTGGCCCTGGAAAGAGAAGAGTGATAGATGTTACCCACCCTATTGTAATATGGCAGAACTGCAGCTCTCTTTGGTGGTTGTTCATCTCCAGTTAAATCCAAGGAGGATGAGATGTATCCACCTTGCAGCTGCCCTGACAGCTCAGCTCTGCAGCAAGGTGCATCTGCTGGGGCCCTGTCATGCTCATTTCTGTCCTCATGTATCCAGGGGCTGATGCTGGGTCTGATTAAGGGGCAGTGTCAACATTTTCCTGTGTTTCAGCACAGTTAAAGGCATCTTCTCCCTCCCTGTGAACCCCCAGTTTCCCCAGGAGCAGCCAGAATTGGACACATCCATTCCTGTCCGTATGGAGAGGCTTCTGTGCCTGTGGTGAATCATCCATGAAGAGTGCTTGTGGGTTTTCCTTGGTATCATACCCAGCTTCCCGCTCTGCTGGCCACAAAGCTGCGGTAGGGAAAGGCTTAGCGCTGCTTTCCTGCTTGAATTGGCCCCACAGGGGCTGGGGTGGTCAGGGGATAGCACTGCAGGATGTGAGCCTGTCCTTCCAGGGCTGGAAGGGTAAATCAGCCACGTGTAGGTACTCCCTGGAAGCTGTCTGCCATGTCGTCATGTGTCTCTGCCTTTCAGGCACTAATCGGGAGCTGCTTGTGTATCTTAGTGCTGGGAGCCAATTGCATACATCAGAATAACCCAGCTTGGCTCTGTCTCCCTGCAGTGCTGCCAGGAAGGCAGAGACACCACCAGAAGTCAGCCCTGCCAGTTGTCCCAGACTGGGAAAGGCACTGGGCATGTGTCACCCAGACCCCCTGGTCATGCTAGCAGCCCCCATCCTTGGGCTGCTTTCTTGGTTGTTTTATGGCTCTGCTTGTCACCTCTCCTGGACCAGCGCTGGCTTGTGCACACCCCAGCTCTATTTCCCAGCCCTCCAGGAACCCAGACCTGTAGTTTTGTTTTGTTCGTGACCAAACCCAGGGCTTTGACCCAGATCTCCACGGCATTAACCTAGTGTGTCGCCAGCTGCAGAGCACACAGCAGTCAAGAACATTTTATCCAGGATAATCCGTAGCCTGGGAGCAAGGCAAAGACTGTTCTTGTTCAAACACAGGGAAATGTGAAGCCTAAACCGCTTGGCACTTTGACACCCTGGAGTCAGGCACACCAGCGTCTTTCTATTGCAGCCTAAGCCAGGCATATGCTAGTCCTGCACAGCAGCAGGGACACCTTCCTGCTGCCTGATGGGACCACACCACCCAAATGCACCCTGGAGAGGGGCTCTTGGTGGCTGCAGGGTCCATCCTGCCCCTCCTGAAGTTCAGAGGAGTTTTGGCAGTGAATTTGTACAGATGTGTCTGAATGGAAATAGGCAAGGCAAGAGATTCCTCAGTTTCCTTTTTGCAGAGCTCCTATGGACAGAGCTCTGATGGCATGGGCTGCTTTTAGTAAGGAGAAAGCACATACAGTTGTGCTGCATCCTCTGCATCTTCTCTGACATCTTGGTGCCTTCCCTTAAGCTTGACCTGTCCTCCTCCCGTGGTTTGGGGGCAACTTACCCTCTGTAAAGCATTTCCCAAAGGTGAGCAGAGCCAGGCAGCTCCTGTGTGCCCAGTGCTCACCTTTCAAAAAACAGACCATTCATCTTTTTATTTGTTTAATTTACTCCTCGATGTGAGGCATAAAGTTGTTTTTGTTCTAACAAGCAGCTTTGCAAATGGACTGAAGTGGACACCAGCTGGGCTTGCCAAAGGCTCCCTGCATCCAGGACACAAGGGAAGCTGGCTGTGTGGCACTGTTCTGTGAAAAGCCCTTGTGTGAAGAGGGCAGAGTACCAGGCAGGGCCCCAGCATCTTTTTAGCAATGTGAGAGGATTTTGTCCAGATATCATCCTCTCACTGGCAGGAATTTCCAGTTTTCCCTTACTTCCACCCAAGTGGGGCCAGACCCCCTGCATGGTGTCCTCTTTTTCAGTGTGTCAGCTGCCCTCCTACTCCCATAGCTCTCAGAGGTTTTGTGCTCTGGAGAGTGATGTTCCTTGGGAAAGGGCACTGCTCACTTCTTCCCCAGCGTCCTTCTGTGTCCAAACCCCAACTAAACCATGTCCTGCAATGGCTCTGCAGGTATATTTGGCAAAGGACAAAATGCTTTTGTCACCCCCACTCTGTAATGATTGGCACAGATGTTTAATTCAAGGCTTAGGTTCACAGGTGCTACATTGGGCAAAAGTTGTTTTTGTGCACCCGATACCACTCGTGAGTGTTCTCGGTGCACTGAGAAAAACTAATTAAACATGAGTGGTGTTGATGCTGTACCTGGTCAGTCTGGAGGCCCCTCTTGCCACTGTGTTTGTAAAAATTAAATGCCTCTTATTAGTGGCGCAGCAGAGATCTCTAATATGCGTGGACAGAAAGGCAGGGATGGATGGAGTTGGTGTCAGGGCAGCAATTGCTTATCGTGCCTTATCTGGGAATATGAAACTGTATTGCATGACATCCAGAGGCAGGCTGAATAGATATGCCAATTCATCTCGAGCCCGGGCTTTGACAAGCTAGACTGCCCTTGTTGAAAGGCATCAGTCAAACAAGAGCTGCTGGCTGCTTTTCCCTTTTTTATACTTTCTCTCGCTCCCGCGCTCCCTCTCCCTCTCTCGCTGCCTCCCCTCCCTCCACCTCTTTTTTCTAAGCTTTTTCCACACAAAATTGAAAAGCTTTGGAAATAATAATAATAAAAGCCCCCCAAACTAATACCGTTTTAAGTACACCCCCCTCCCTCCCCAAATGGGATTGATAAGGAACCCCAGTGTATGAAGGCATGTTTAGATAACATTGAGAATATTATAGCGAGTGAGAGAAAGTAGGGGGAAAAGCTTCCTGCCGCGTCTAAGCCGGGAAAGGCGATGGCACCCTGGCTAATACGAGTGTTTAATATTTGATGTGTTGGGATAAAGCAGGATCACCTTCGAATTGAATTGAGTGTCAGAATGAGAATCTATTACTGAAATTCTTGTGTGATTTGACAGCAAAGCAGACGATGTTATTCTTCACTAGTTACCGCAATCTTCTCCCCTACATCACTTAAATATTTTTTTCTTTGCTTGAGTAAACACACATTATCCTTTTTTTCCACCTCCCTTTCCTTTTTTCTCTCCCTCTTTTATACTTATTTTTTTATTTATTTTTTTCTTAAATCAAACCTGCCTTTCACAGGGCTGATGGAGTAGAATGTTATTTCTTTATTTGTCCTATTAAATGGAATTCCTGATCATTTAATCCTGCTTTTGTAAGTGATTTAAAAATACTTGAAAAGCTGTGAATGTGGCAGCACTTCTGACTAAACTGCTTAAAAGGGACACGTTACACCTGGGTTTAGCTCCTGCCTCCTGACAGCTAGCAAGGGTAGCAGGCTCCAGTGCTGCCGGAGCCATCCCAGGCTCCATGCCTCCATCCTGCCAGGCAAGCTTTCCTCTGCACCTTCCCTGCGACTGAGGAGCTCTGCTGTTGTCAGCTGGGGCTTGGCAAGCTGCTTATTCATTACCTGTGTCTTCTTTAATTGCATCCAGCGCTGGCCAGGAGCTTCCTACTAAATGATTTGGTGATGGGGTCAGCCCCTCAGTGGTGTTACATTTGCCTCATATTGTGCTGGTAAATTTGCATGGCAAGAAATCCCAACAAGAATTGTCCAGTTCCCATTCCTGGACTGGCATGCAATTAAAATGGAAACACCCTGGAGTCTCCAGTGTCCTCCGTGCTATTTGGGGATGTCCTGCAAGATACTCCCAGCCCTGAAACCTTACAGTCACTAAAAACGTTTCAAACTATGTTTAAAAGCCCACTTAGTCATAGACATGACCGCTTTTTTTCCTTCCCACCATACAAGCTAATATAAAACCTTGACACCTCATTGTGGCAGCAGTGGAATAAGGGGAGTTAGATGGGAAATGCTTATTTTGGGCGGATGCAGTGCATGGTTGACATGACAGGAGGAGGAAGATGCTTTTGCTGTTCCAAAGACATTTTCTCTGTTGCAGAAATGTCAGGGGGTTTACCTTGGATCTGCAGTCAGCTATACCCAGCCTGATCCTGAGGAGCACAGCTGGTACCTGCTGCTTGCCCAAGCTAAGGGCAGCTGGGAGTTCTCACAGCTTCTTTCTGTCTATTTAAAACCATGTATTTTTCAGGTGTCTTTTTGAAATTCTTAATGGAAACTTTCAGCAAAACCCACCACTTTTCTTATTCCTTAGTACTCACCCTTCAGCATCTTCTCAGACCGCTTGAGCTCCTTTACTCATGGGAGGATTTTTTCCAAAAGGAAATATTTTCTCCCTGCCTGAAAGTGTCTGTATTAATATTAAAATTACAATTAGCAGATGAAACATAGCATATAAAAGCTCTTGGTTGGACATGTAAAATGAAATGACAAAGTTGCCCAGCCAGTCAGGGCAGGACACACTCTGTGCCAGTCCTGGCAGTTCTTGCTGCCGTGGGGTTTGTGAACATGCTTATGCCATTGCAGAGCACAAAGGTCTGCTTCCCTCCTGCCCTTCAGCTAAAGCATCCAGGGTGATGCAATGCCAGCAGCTCTAGTAGAGGGCAGAGGGGCCGGGAGCTGGCCAGCAGGTCACAGCGTTGACAGGCGCGGAAAGAACAAGGCTGGCTCTGCCGACATCAGCTCATTACCCTAGCAGAGCTCCGGCAGCTCTGTGAGGACCAGCTCTGTTCCTGCCTCTGCATGTGGGGAGGATTTGTGGGGCTCCCTTATTCTGACCTCTGAACAGGTGCCTGTTTATATGGTGTGGGGTGTTTAATTTTGCCTTAATGTGACTGCCAAACACCAGTTTTTGTGAAGTGTGCTGGGCACTTCCCCATAAATAAATGATGGAGCATTATTCAGTCCGCTTAGATCAATACATCAGCTTGACAAGTTCCAGTTCTGGGAATTTTCTGACCCCCTGGAACATCTTCTGTGCAGCTGTGCTGCTTACAATACATGGTGTGCAGCCTAAACAAATTCCAGGGAGCAGCGCATCAGGACCCAACTGTGTTGGTGCTGCCGCCTTGCCAGCCCCGACGTTGCTGGGGAGAGGCACTGATGTGCACTGGGATTGCAGCAAGGACAGGTGGGCCAGCCTCGGTGCCAAACTGCACAAGCAACAAGCACCATGGGACTGCCCAGCCTCGCTGGCACGCGCTCTGTCCCAGCGCAGGGGACCGTCTTTGTACCCCAGTGCTGTCAGAAATAGGCCATGGAGCTCTTGTGTCAGGCTCTTTGCAGTCTGAGGCAGATGCGTCATAGCTACTGGGAAGGTTTGTGACCTGGTGCAACAGGAGGTTGGTTTCAGACCTTTTTAGCTCTGTTATAAAGCCAACCTCAGATGTTGTGATTCTGCGCATGCGTCGTCTCCATGCCCCATGTTTTACCCCCACTTCTGGTTTTTGGATTTTCTTCAGGATATGTGAGGTGCAGGTTACCTCATGACCTACCTCCCCACACCAGCACTTGTTTAACAAGGTGTGGATTATCCGTGGTGCTGGCTCTGTGCATGGAAACACAGTATGTTCCTAATCTCCTGCTGCTATTAGCTCACATTTATCACAGGAGTATCTGCTTACCTTTGATTCGAGATCCCTCCATCGGGGACCCAGGGCGGTATTTGTCTGTGAACTGCTGTGTATGCCTATGGGATTGTATAAGTAAATAAATATAATTAATAATCATCTGACTTCAGAGCAGCGTTGGCAGGGAGGTAAATGTAGCCTTCACAGAATTACAAACAAAATTGGAAAAAAGGAAAACCTTTCCAGGAGATGGTATGAATGGAAATAATTGTATTTGGGCTGCTTGAAAATTATTCTGTAAACATTGTTTGAGTGGTTTTTAGCAGATCAGAAATACTGAGTTTCTCTCTGAATCAGCATTTTGGCCAGAACCATTTAAAAATAGCTTTTCTAAAAGATGCCTGCATTTTTATCAATTAAAATGCAGATAAAAATAAAAAAACAGAGGGTCCTACCCCTGTTTCAGTGTCTGACCTAAAAGGGAACAACCCAACCTCTGTAACACCAGGACTGAACCAAAGAGATGGACAAAGTAGTGCAATTTCCTCACAGAAAGGATTTTATGGCATTTTTTGAAATCCTTTGGCTTGCAAGCGAACCAGGGGCATCTCAGACTTTCTCACAGTTTGCCATCAGAATAAGCACTGAAGGGACAGGGGTGTGCACCACTGTGCGGTCACAGAGCTGGCAGGAAAGTGGTTGGCACCAGTGTCCCAGCAGCTCCAGTGAGCCAGTGGCCACGGCCCCCCTGCGGGCTGGGTACTCCTGGTGTTGGGGAGCCACCGGCGCTTTCTGCCTCGCTTTAACAGTCAGAAGAAGAACTTTTCCTGTTTAAAGATTAAACGTTGTGTTTAAATATTAAACAGCAAAGCTCCTCGCTCTTGATTGTGTGGCTGCTGCCAGCAGGCGGCTCAGAATTGCCACTTTTAATTAAAAAACTTTATTTTCCAGCGCAGCCCAGCAATGGCTCCTCCTCTCGGCCAGCGGTGGCTGACCTCTCCCCTGCCTTCATCCCTTCATCACCGCTGCCTGCACTTCCCTCTGCCTGCAGCAGTGACGGTCCCTGCCAGCCCCGGAGTGTGAGCAGCCTTGTCTGGGACTGATCAATGCCCCTGGCACTTCCTTCCAAAACCCCAGGAAAAACAATTAAAACCCGATCGATCCTGCAGGCAGCTTTGAATATGCATAAGTGCACACTTGACCTTCAGTGGTCAGGCCAACTTCCACCCCGGCTGCTTAGGTAGTTTGCTCAGGTATTGCGGCTGTACCGAATGACCTTGATCAGGAAAGCAGAACGCGATGCAGAGATGGGCCCGGTGCTGATCCGGGGGCTGGGGCACATGCTGCCAGCTCCCTGCTGCTGCTGCTGCTGCTGCAGAGTCAGGGGAGGCAGGCTGGGGTTGGCACTAGCACCCAGCTGCCAGGAGCTTTCCAAAGCTGTCCCCGTGGCTTGCCCGGGATCCTGCCAGCCTCCCGCTGTGCTCCCTCAGTTACTTCTGGCCAGAGTCCAAGGGACGTCTGGGCTGGGAAGGCAGCCTACGATATGGTAGCTCCCTGTGCAGGGACACCCCTGGTCCTTCCTCATCCGGGGATACCCCTTCCCCAGTGATGGCCTCACTGCTTAATCCACTGGTGCTGAGCATGGGAGCCTTCCTGTGCTCTGCCTGGGTTTGCTCTGTGGGATGGAGCCCAGGAGAGGGAACAGCACGTGGAACCACTTCTGCCACCCGACGGCTGGGTGGCAGGGTCCCACCCTGCACCCCAACCTCTGGCTCCCCCCACCCCGTCCTGGCCAGTCTGCATCCTGATCATAGCAGTGAACATACCAATGCGTGTTTGTCGAAGGCCAAGGAAACCTCCCCGTTGTGTACACAAAGTGTAATTTCAGTGAATTATGCATAGACTTAATTAGGAGTTTTAATTGCTAATCATCTCCCAACAGGATTAGCAATGCTGTCTATTAATTATCTGTGAAGCCCTCTGTTTTGCTAAGGCAGGAGTAACAAAGCAGCATGAATGGCTACGTGGGCCACTAATAAATTAACTCCCCCAAGCCCTGTGGCTCCCGGGGGGCTGCCAGCAGCAGGGGCTGTGCAGGGGCTGGACCTGCCCACTCTAGACAGAGCAGCAGGTAGCAGGAAAGAGGGGCAGCAGGTGGTCCCAGCGGCAGGCAGGTGGCTGGTGAGCTGGTGGGGGACATCGCTCAGCTCTGCTCACCCAGTTCATCCCCATTCCTGCTGCAGAGAGCATTTCCCTGGCATTTGCAGCCTGTGGAGGGTGTCGGCAATGCCCTGCCACACTGTGGCTGCCGTTAGCGATGATCCCTCGCTGTGGGAGGGAGATAGGGGCTGCTGGATTGACCTGATCTCATCTGGGGACAATGGCCCCCACGGCAGCAAAGATAGTGCCAGCATGAACGACGCTAAGCCCACGCACCCTTCTTACTGTTCACAATGCGTTCTGAGCTTAATTCCTCAAGATGAAGAAGATATGTGGCTGTCAGGCTGTAATTACAGCCGTGCGTGTGACATGGAGGCTCAGCTGCTTTCATGTTTGCATTGTCCGGTGGGTTTTTGTGCTGCTTGTGCTCCCAGCTGCCTTGCTCCCCCTGGAAGCCCTGCTGGGGGATGCAGTGGGTATGAAGCAGGTTCCTGCTGGCCAGGCTGCAGGCTGTGTGCAGTGGGGTGAGCAGTGCTGGCTCCCAGTAGGATTTGTTCCAGTGATGGAGAGCACTGAGGCAACTATGGCTTGGGGTGAAAGGGAGACGGAGCTGGGAGGGCTGTGCTTGCCAGAGGGGAAGGGGCCTGCTGGCCAGGCCAGTCTGGGAATGAGCATCCCTTTCCAAATCCCCTGACTCATGTTGGCGACCCTGTTAAGGCAGGAGTGGGTGGATGTTTTTGGAGCATCTAAAGGACATGGGGGATGAGCTTACAGCCCCTGGCTTGCCCCCCCACAGTATGGCAAAGGTGGCCTTGAGTGATGCAAATCCCTCTGTCAGGAGGGTTGTCAAGTGTACAGGACACCACTAGAGGCTCTGGACACCTCTAAGGAGCATCAGGTGGAACAGGGCAGGGTGAGAGTGCTTTGTGTGGGCAATTCCAGGAGAGCTGCTGCAAGGGTGATGTGTGGGTCGACACTGAACACAGTGGACACAGACACGCACCAGCCCCTGAACACAGACCCACGCCAGCCCCAGGAGCAGTCAGACCTGGGCAAGTACAGATCATGCCTGCACATGGGCTATGTCTGACCCTCTGCTTCTCTCTTCCAGGCGTACAGCTTTGCCATGGGGAGTTGGCCAAAGAACGGGCTCTTAGACATGAACAAAGGACTGAACCTACAGCACATAGGGAGGCCTCACAGCGGGATAGGTGAGTGATGCTGCCCCGTGCCATTCCCATCCCCACAGCTGCTGCTCCGGGTGTGTGGGACGTGCCTCAACTCCAAGACATTGTCCAGTCTGGGGTGCTGAGAACCAGCCAAAGGGCTGCAGAGTCCCCAGCTGGTGGAAGGGATGAAGATGCATCAGGGCAGAATGGGCATGTGGATGACATGCCCTCAGTCCCTTGCACATGCCAGTGTGCCAGACATACCTGCCTGTGCCTCTGGCTGGGGAGCTGCTTCCCTCCCAGACTGCTCTAGCAGTGCTTGGGTTGGGGTTGGATGTGGGCACAGTGCAAGGTGCCTAGAGCACAGCGCAAGGGTCCCCAGGCTGGGTGGAATGCTCTCCCTGTTGGACCAATCCTCCAGTTGCTCTGAATGCTGCAGTCCTTGGAAAGGAGGCTGTGCTGCCTGGCTTGGGAGCTGGCTGGAAACACACTGCAGAGTGAAGATGCGTGATCCCAGCTGGAGAACTGAATCATCGTCCTGTTTGCTCACACGTGTGATGAGTTTCGTGGTCCTGCAGCATGCTCCAAGATAAACTGATAAACAGTGCTCTGACATAAACAGTGGCAGAGTTCCATGCATCCCCCAACTCCTCTGCACCAGGGATCAAAGTGATATGAGGGAGACTTGGCCCAGGACACTGAGGCCATATATGCGCCTGCTGCTTAACACTGGGGATGCAGAGCTGGTACAGTAGCAGGCTGTGGTACAGGCAGGAGCTCAGATTTACTGGGCTGGAGACAGGACTGTGACTCAGGGCTGCATCACCCTTGTCTGTCCTGTTTCTCTGCGGAGCAGTAGATCGCCTCTTGGAGACCAGTGGTCAGGTATTCTCTCGGCCTCCCAGCCTTTCATCCACAGTGACTTTTGAGCATTAAAGTTTGCAAGGAGGTATGATTTACTTGGAAAAGTCACTGGCTACCTGGGCCTTGAAGAGGCTGTTTAATATTGTTTCAAGACTCTAACCATTAAACTCTCCAATCAATCCAAGTTAAGGAGATGAATTATTTAAAGCTCACCAGCTTTTAATTAGCAAGCTCCTTTTGAACTATGGATCTGGTTGCATTATTGACAGAGGTAGCATTAAAATTCGCTTCCCTGCCTGGGAGCAGATTTGCCTGGATTGTGTGCCATGTTGGGGGGATCATGGGGAGGGAGCAGGAATTGCAGGAGTTGTGTGTGCATGTCCTGCTCTGAGGACTTGGGCTTTTTCTGGGATTTCCTGGTAGATGCAGAGTTGGTTTCTGCCTCATTATTCCTCATTTTATTTATGTGATGAGCTCTCTTGTTGCTGTCATCCCTTACTCCAAGGAAGTGCCCCATCTCTGGAGTATCATCTGTCTGCTGTTGGTTTCTGCCCCTTTATCTCAGTGCTGTTGTCTTGCACAGGTGACTCCTCTGCCTGACAGAGTTCAGGGATTTGCTGTTCATGTCCCTCCCCATTCCAGTCCTTTAGGGGGGTTTTGCCAAACTCTCTCTGTGGAGGAGCTTTCCCAGCTCTCCCCAGTACAGGGTGAGCCATGGGCTAACTGCCCATGGAAAGCGAGGCCCAGCAGCCAAGCTGCTTCTTGCAGCTCTCCATCCCAGTGGCAAACCTGCCTTTCCCACACTGCTTGGAAGGGCTTTACATGGGTGCTGTGAAGGATGCCAGGCCAGCAGCGTGACAGTTTCCATCTCCTTGGTACTGCCAGTGGTGCTCACGTGCCCTGTGTGTTACAGCCTGCTGGCTGCTCCCTTTGGGCTGGCTCCAGAGCAGATCTGTCCTGGATGTCTGCAATCCTCTGCCTGCAGAGGGGGTAGCCACTGGCACCGTGTGCCTGGTGGCTTTACCACAGGCTGAGTCCCCCAGAGTGAGCTGGAGTCGGGGAGAAGAACTCCTCCTCCCAGCCAGCTTGGGACCACTGGGCACAGCTGCTGACAGGGCTGCTGGCTTCATGGCTTGATAGCCCAGTGTCCTTCTGGGAAAAGGCTTGGGGCAATGTTGGTGTCCAGAGACATGCCTTGCCTGGCATTTTTTTCAAAGAAAGAGTTTCCTAGCTTTCTGGCCACTTCATTTCCCAGCCTGGCCTTGGCATGGCTCAGGTGTTGGTTCTAGTGACAGCCCAAGAGGTTCCCCAAGCCAAGGGCTGAGGAGGGACTGCTCACTGCAGAGGCAGCCTGGCTTCCTTGGGTCCAGCCTTGCTGCCTCATCCTGAAGCTGGCATCAATCATCTACAGCCAAGTCCTTCCATATTGGCCACTGGGACTGGGCACAGTCATCCCAATTGCTGGTGGTCACCCTGTGGCCTGAACAGTCCTTACCTCTCTCTTTTTCATGCTTTCAACTGCCCATGCTTTCCGTGCCCAGGACTGCCTTTGCCTTCCCTCTCTGACTGTAAGGAGCCTTGCTCCCAACACAGCCCAACTTCTCAGCCGAACAAATGACCCCTTATCAAGGACTGCTGCAGAAGGAAGTGGAGAACAGTGAAGCCTGCCAGCCTCTTGCTGCCCACAGTGAGACAGGAGCTGACTGTGGATCTGGGGATGGTCCCATGCCATCTAGAGCCTCCCTTCTCTTTGTGCTCAGCCCTGCAGTGCAGCAGTGTTGACGGAATGTTAAAGAGCTGAGAGGAGGCTTCCTGGGGCATCCAAGGTGGGGTCAGCCTCTGATTTTCACGGCCCTTGTGGGTCACTGATGGCCAAAAATCTGCAAACCAAAGAGGGCTGAGAAGGGAGCAGCAAGGAGATTTGTTAGCCAGTCTCACTGGTTTCACAGATACCATGCTGTGTAAGTGTGTGCAGCTCCTTTCCTGGCAGCCTGGGGAGCCGTCCAGGGAGATGCAAACATTCCTGTGAAGCCTCAGCTTTCTTATGCAGGAATGCAGAACACGGATGTTTCCCTTCAAATCTGACAGAAAAATTGCAGTGGATGGCCACTTGTTTTTGCAAACAATTTGCGAAGAATTTTGCCATCTTGCCTGATGGATTCTGTGTTGCTTTGTTTTCAAATCACTCTCTGTTTCACTGTCTCAGCAGGTATCTGTTCCAAATCCCTGCACTTGACATGCCCTGGGACCAGTCCTGTTCTATGCTTCATCTTCTTTCCTTCACCATGCTCAAAATCTGCAGAGTTCAGGGTCCTCGACACCCTGCAGGGCCAAGGCCAGATTCTGGATGGGAACCACCTTTAGCATCCAGTGCATACAGGCAGGATGGGCTCGTGCCAGAGCACAGTGGAGTCTCCCCACATTCCCTGGGACACACAGCTGCACATGCAGCAAGTTGCTAGCTTTTGTCTGGTTTCTATTCATGAGCAAATGAGTTGCAAAGCTTATCAAGGGGTTAGAAAAGTGATTTGTGTCCCCAAATACACCAAAATGTATCTGCATACACTGCAAATACAGCTGCCTTGGGGTGGGATGAGTGCAGGTCTGGTGCCATGGTGTTCTTGGGAGGGAAAAGGCAAAGGAAGGGGGAAAATGTAAGTATTTCAGGATAAGGAGATAGAAAAGTACTGCTCCAGAGAGAGGATGCAGGAATTCCTTGGGAGATCAGAAAGGAGCAAAAGGGGTGTGAAGCCTATTCTTTCATGCCCTGTCTTACGTTGATATTTCAGCTCTAAGGATTCCCTCTGGGCTGAATGTGGCCCTGATGACTGGAGAGGACATTTTTGTGCACGTTCCATCTCTTCTCTAGCACAGGTTAGATATGTGTCAGCTCCAGTGTGGGCTGTAGAATCTTAGGGTGAGGAACTTCTCTTTGTCTGCTGTTTTCTTGGCCCTCAGCAAAATGAAGTTGAGTCTTGCCAAGAAGTGACTCAGTCTTACATATATGGGGACATTGCCATTCTTAACACATGTGTTTGAGGCGGTGCTTGCCAAAAGCAAGCTGCAGCTTTTAATGGGAATCTTGGCACTCGCACGCAAAGACCAGCATTCACAGGCTCCACACCAGTGGAGCTGGGTACCTGTGTTGGGATCTCTCTGCTGAGAGTCAGAGACTCATACAAACCAGAAGGATTAAAATCCCAGGTTTTAGTTGTGATTTCAATCAGACAGCAGATAACCTGCATTCAGAAATTTATTTTCTTCTGGTTTTGCCTTTTTTTTATCCTGTTTCCCTGAAAAAAAGGTCAAATTTTACTGAACAGCAGCTATCAAACCAAGTGCAGCTTTCCTTACCACTGCCCAATTGTTAAATCTGGTTATTCTTTTACTCATCAAATACTCTATTTTTGCTACATTTATTTTGATCGATTATATAACGTAATATGCCTTTAGACTTAGTTTTTAAATATTTTTTACATTAGAAAAATGGTGAATTACTATTTGTTCTTGAAGAATTGGTGATTAAATTATTACTCATGATTGCTCTTTTGGATGAAAACTGTAATGCCATGCTAAAGTACCCCAGCAGTAGTTTGAATTGATTTTATTAGGAAAATCCTCTTTCCTTGGCAAATATTCACTACAGAAAGAAAAGTAAATTTCAGAATACTTCCTAGGTAAAAGCACCTGGTACATGAAACCAAAACAAGAAATGATCAGTGAGCTGAAGGAATGTTTCTGGAAACCAGCCTTTCAAAATACCAGAATGAGTACATCTCATCCTCTCTCACCTTCGTTGGTTGGTTTGTTTGTTTTCACTGATTATGGAAAGATAAAAGACAAACCTTCTTTTTTTATTTTCAGTCCTTTGTTGTTTCTCAGCTCTGAACAAGCCAGTTTTTGAACTGAAAATACACCAAAACCAGCAAAAAGTTTCCAAAACTGCACAAGTAGCAGCTCCTGCTGGGAAAGTTTATTTCTCATTCGTCAGCTCTGCTTCCATCTCCAGTGCATTGCCTGTCCTTAAAACATGACATTACTCCTGATCTTTTTTGAATCTAATTGAATGTAATTGAATCTTTCAAGTTTAGGTTTTAGCACACACATTATTGTGAGTTTAGATTTAGTTACAAATGTCTGGTTTGGGGTTTGGGTTTTTTTCTTTTTAGGGGAAAGAGGGTAACCAGGCTGCTGTGTCTCTTGCTAGTGAACCCTCAGTACCCATCCCAGGTGACCAGGAGATCTGATCCCACAGTAGCACCTATCTTGCCATGGTGCCCTCACTGGGCTGTTTTACACCAGCTGACATAATCCTGTGAGCTCCGAGCCTCTGTGCAAATGGCTTCACCATCTTCCCTGTTCCCGCAGTTCCCCTGGCCGGGGCGGTGCCGTGCTCCCTCCGTGGGGATCTCTGCCCGTGCCAAACAGAGCAGCCCCACCTGCCTGGGCAGGTCAGCAGCCCATGCGGTGAGCGACCCAGCAAGCCACTGTGCCTTCCCGGCTGCATCTCTCTCTTTTCCTTTACCGATTGGAAATCTCGGAAGGTTAGGGTGTGATATTGTTCCTGATCCAGAGCATTAATTAGGCCTCAGAAAGAAGAAGAGGAATTGCGTGTTTTTAACAGTGAGGTTAATGGGATGCTCGCAGAGTAGACAGTTTTAATGAGCTTCAACTCGATGTGCAGTGAGTTTACTCTTTGTGTTAAAAGGGTCACACTGCAGTAGTTTGATGTGGATTGTCTCCTGGCCCCCAGTGTCATAGGTGAGCGTCTGTCAGAGTCCAGTCAGAGCGCATTTACTTAGTGACACGATTCTAATTAACTACCTCGAGCTGCCACCGCCGCGGGGAGCCGGGGCAGCGCCTGCCAGGGTGCCTCCTGCCCGGCGGAGCCATCCCTCTCTCCGCCGCTCCGCCCGCCCGGCCTCGCCGGTGCTGGACTGCTCCCCGCGCTGACATTGAAGGCGAGGGCGGCGGGGGCCGCGCTCGCTAAGTGCGGTGGCAAGTGACGGGCCACCTGCCCTAATGGGGGCCTTGGGCTGTCAGCGCCAGCTCTCCCCGCTGGAGCTCGGCGGGGGCTGATGAGGCTGTGCCTCACCCTGCAAGGTGCTGGAGGTGTGTGGTCCTGGCAGCTTGCTGGCCTTGTTTCAGCCTCCGTTGACTCTTCCCTGTTTTCCTTCCCTGTCTTTCCTGCCTCTCTCAGCATCTGTGGGATCATCGGTCATCCTTGCATCCCCCTTGCATCAGGGCAGGGGGAACAAGGAGGTGGACAGCATTTTGTGAAACTCCTCTTCATGTTTTTGACCACTTTTCATCTCACCCCATGTGGCAGAGCCAGTCCCACTCTCCCTGTCCCTCCCAGGATGTGGGAGAAGCCCCAGAGAACCCTGTGCTCCCCCAGAGCAGGCATACCCCATTCTTTTTCAGTTCTTCATTTCTCAGTGGAGGTGGCACTTGCACAGCACCGTCCTTCTGCCGAGGGATCCTGAGAGGGAGAGCTGAGAGCGGGGCTCACTCCTGCGGAATGGGCCACGGGGCTGCTTTGGGGCACTGCCCCAGCTGAAGGCAGAAGGGGAAGGACTCTGAATTAAATAATTAAAAGAGACTTAAGTAAAAATGAACAGAAATGTCACCAAATGAGCAGTGTCATTTTGAATTAGCGCTCATAAAGGTCAGGCGGATCCAGAACAGGTGGAGCGGCTGCGTGCCGGGTGTCGCAGCCAGGCAGCGTGTCCCGGTACCCAGGCAGGGTGCAGGGACCGGCACAGCCGCTCCGGGGTACCCATTGGGCCGTGGGCACAGGGACAGAGTAGCTGGCGGGTGGTGAGGGGTCCTGCTGTGAGCCCCAAATCCCTGAGGAGCGGCAGGGAGGGAGGGCCGGCCGGGGCAGCCGGTTAGAGGACGAGCAACTGTCAGAGTCCAGTCAGAGCACATTAACGCGGTGACATGATTCTAATTAACTACCGTGAGAGGTGTCACAGCTGGAAAAGCAGTGAGCAGAGACAAGCTTTTAAAAAAAGAAAAAAGCAATGTGACAGTCTTTTTTTTCCCTCTTTCTTTTTCTTTTCTTTCCCTTTCTTTTTTTTTTTTATTTTTTTTACTCTTGTGTGCTCTCTCCCCTCCATGTGGGAGTGGATCTAAAGATAATTAGGATGTCTGGCTGCCTGGGAACCTGAGCCGGGGCTCTTTTGCTTTCAGTCATTTAAGTTTTCGACATCTCTCTGAAGGGACTTGGTGGCGCAGTGGATTACTGCGCGCCAGAGTGACAGAACACTCTTCTAATCGTAAACCCTTTTTAGAAAGGATTCTGCTCTCCCTTTTTCCCCTGGAGCAGCAGGGGGTATGTTCTGATCACTGCAGCTCTGTTCCCATACACGCTACAATGGGAAACTCAAGGTCTTTCAGCTGTTTCCTGCAGTTAACAAAGGAGGCACAGAAGAAAGAAAGGAAGGATGATTGAGTGTTTGTGTTGACTGCACTCACCCCTCTGTCCTACCCTGCCAAAAGTTGGTCGCGCGCCCATCCGACCCCACTGCCTGACAGGGCTGTGATGGGTTTGTCACACCTTGCCCTTGGCTGAGGGCTCGAGGTCCCCGGAGAGCAGCCTTTGGAGGGAGCATGACGGCTGCAGGGACTTCAGCTGCCTGAGAAAAGTCAGGGTGCTTCCATGTGCTTCTCCCAGCCCCCAGCCAGGCAGTGGCAGTGCCTGCTCCCTGGAGATGTGTGGAAAGTAGGCTCGAGTCCCTCTCTTCTGGCTGGAAGCAGTTTGCAGCACCACTGTTAGACTGAAGATTTAGGAGGGAATTCTGGATTGTTTGCTGTGCTGCAGTGCCTGGGAGGCCCAGCTGCAGACTGGAGCAAGTCTGTCTCAAGTTTCAGATGTGGCTGATCCCCAGCAGGACAGCATTGCCATCATCTTGGAACTGCCCTTTGGCACAGCAGCAGCTCTACCCTCTTCCTCTGGCTTCTGGTTTTAGGACTGGCAGTGGGGACTGTCTCTCTTGGCGAGAAGATTTGCTGTCCTTCTCTCCCTTCCTTCCGCCCACACCAGCTGTGATCCTCAGCCCAACACCTGGCCCAATTTCTGTCCCCAGTGACAGATGAGAAACCTTTTAAATATATTTTTCATATCACTCTAAACTGTTGTAGTGGGAGCACAGGGAGAGGCTGACGGTTTGTAGTATATTTGTATTACGTTTGCTCTGTTTTAGCGATCAGCAAGCTCCAAAACCAGGAGTGCACAGACCTGAACTGATCTGTGCTGTAGAGACCCTTGCACTGCCTTGGACCCATTGCACTCTTGGCTATTTGTCCAGTCATTTTATTTGTCTGTGGCTGAGCCTTGCAAAATATCCCCCTCACTACTGGAACCACCCTTGCACTGCCTGAGCCCTGTCCAACGTTATGCTGGGCAGGTAGAACATCTTTACTAGCACTTGTTCTCCTGCCCCCGTAACAGGCAGAACTTCCCAAGCACCCTGATGCACCCTCCGACACAGTGAGATGTGTTAGGTGAGAAGCCTTGGAAGATCATTAACTTTCTACAGAGCTTTTTCTGTAGAAGGTAGTAACGTAAAACACCAAGTGACATTTTGATTTCCTGTAGATTCTTTTGGTGCCTTGGTGTCTCTGCAATATGTCCCAGCCAAGGCTAAATGGTAGCGCATCTTCCCTTACCTGTGAGGAGGGGAAGAGTTTCCTGTTAATGAACATAAACATCTCAATTAAGGGCACAGATTGCCTGCCCTGCTCAGCACTGGACTCTGGTGGAAGGTGTCTTTTAACGTCCTGCTGTCCTGCAACAGCAGTCTGTCCCCAAATCTGCCTTTAGATGCCTGCATCCAGGGGGATCACAGGGATGCTGTTGTCCCTCGCAGGTTAGCCCTTGTCTCCAGAGTTTGGGCATCTGTGTTGTCCCCTGTCAGTCCTCCCTAGAATGCACAGGGCTGGTGAGCACTGTGGTCTCCCTTTGCGAGGAGGAGAGACTCCTGCCCAAGTTTTAGTGAGGATCTGCCGTTAAGGAGAGTGATAGCAGAGGGAAGGCTGTGTCAGCAAGGGACGCCAGGTTTAGAGCTGCCCCGCTTCACCTAATGAGAACCGATTGCGAGGTGCAGGAGGGCAGGGGGTAGCAGTCAGCCAGAGAGACTCCACCGCAATTTAACAAGTTTTCATTCCCCTGAGTTCCCTGATAAGACCCCCCTCGAAGTCTGTACAGGAATTCATAAGAATAGGATAATTAGGATGTTTCAAAGCTGCGACCCTCAGAGGAGTCCTTGGATTAATCTGTTTTTTCCCTTAAAGACATCTGTAACTACAATCTTTGTTTCTCTCCTCTTCTTCTCCCCCTCCTTCTTTTCCCCCCTTGTCTGTCTCTGTATCTCCTGTCAAACCGTGGCAGACGTAAATGACAAAGAAATCAGAAAGAGAGATCAATGCAGTCCAAATTAGCACTTGGAGATAGACTGTGCTGGAGATGTCAGAGCCTGACCCCAGTTGATCTGCCAGCCTCCACTGGTGATATTATGCAAATTGCATCCATCTGGCAGAGCCCAGTAAAGGACTAATGGGGCAGGGAGGGGGCCAGGACCAGGCGCCTTTGGGAAGGGGAGAGAGATGGAGGTCTTTGGGGAGGGGGTTCCGTGATCAATGGGGGAGATAAGGTACTGCATTGGCTTCCTTTGCACTCCTGAGTGGATTAAAAGCCAAACTCTAGATAAGAGATAACCAAACTTCATTTTGCTTTTTATTTTATTCCTTATTGCTCCCCCATGCAACCTAGTACCAAAAAGAAGGGGGAAAAAAAGGTGGTTCTTGGCGCTCGTTTCCTGCACGTCATTACCACTAATGGCAGTTTGAGGGGAGAGACAAAGTCAGGGAAAGAAAGCAAAAAAGAAAAAAAAGCTAGCTGCTTAAAAGACTGTTGTAATAGGAGCATGGATAATAGAAATCTCAAATTACGGTGATCGCCTTGTTAAGAAGTTTGAAAATACGGCCAGATTGTCTTTAATGAGAGAAATATGGCTGTTAGTTAGTGAAGGAGGAGGGAATGGACCTTGTTTCAAGATCTGTAGCTTGCCCATCAAAGAGGCACTGTCTGTTTCATTTCAAAATCCTGCTCCTCTGCCTGATATTAAAAATAGTTGTTAAAGGCTTTGACTAGCAAGACGATTCTCTTTGACTTCCTACTCTTTTTCCACCTCCCCCAAAAGACTTCGCTAAGATAACTTCTGCTTTAAAAACAGCTAAGCAAGGAAAGAAAGAAAGAAAGAAAGAAAGAAAGACTGAAGCTTTGGGGGCTGCAGGATGATACTGCCCCTGGCACTGCAGGGTGCCCAGAGCCTTAAGCCTGAGCACTGCCAGCACTGTGGCCAACCCCACCATGGCAGAGGGGAGCCCCTTCCATGCCACGTGCTGCTGTGCCAGGATGAGCGCTGAGATGTGGTAACACCACTGCTTTCCTCTTGGCAGCCCTGACCCAGGCACAGGGCAGCAGTGGCTTTTTTGGCATCTGGACTCCCATTTAGTGCCATGATGCTGCTTTCCTTTGCTCTCCCCTCAGCCTGGGAAGCAGCACCAGGCCAGGGCTGAGGATGCAGAGAAGGGCTCTGACAGAAGCCAGGTCTGGCAGCTGCCCGCCACCCCCACCTCTTGTGAAGAGCTAAGGGGCACCTCTGTGCTGTTAGGCTCTGACCCGTAACTCGTGCCTCCCTGTGGTGCTGACAGTCCCCTCTTCATTCTCCCCTGAAATCAAAGGATCACATTAATTGGTTTCAGGATTGTGGCCCCACGTCCTGAGTGGCCTGTTTAAGATAACGAACCCAGAGTGTGTTAATAGCTGGTATAGCTCAGCAGAGGATCTAGGGACAAGGCCTGGATGGGGAGGATGCTGCTGGGTGGGGAAGATGGCCATTGAAGCATCAAAAGTCTGTCCAGTGCTGTGTTTTTCCCTGTCCTTACACAAATCAGTGTAATTCCCTCACTTCCAAGTTGCTAACATTTTGAAATCCCAGGGCAAAGGACACTGGCTGGAGGGGACAGCTGCACCAGCTGAACTGTTACCCTTTCCCAGCATGGCCTTGCTCATTTCATGGGTCTGCAGTGGGATCAGAGGGGATCTGCTCGTATCCTCCACAGCATGAGGCTCTTCCCAAAGCTGCAGCTGCCACTGCACAGGCTGATCCCAGCTGTGCCATTAATCACCCAAGTTCTGGCTTGTTCCCGATTCTGCAGGAGAGACCCGCAGTGGGCTGCACTGGGATGACAGTGTTTCCATCTGTTCCCGAGAGTCCTGAGCAATCCTGCTCCAGCTTGGAAGCTGCATTCTTCTAAAGCAGGAGAGCCCAAGCAGCTTCTCCCAGCCTGGGCCCCGAACTGGACTGCCAGTGTACAGGACCTGGAGGGGAAGCAGGAGGGAGGGTCGTGCTCACTGCTAAGGGTGGGTGTACTAGTCCACGCTGCTGGGACCAAGATTCCATGTCCAGTACTGTAGTCTGACATGTCTGCTCTGTGTGCTTGGAGGTCTCTGAAGAGATGGCATGAAGGAGGGGCTCAAGAACTCCTACGGGTTTTTGGCCATTTGGTGGCCCAGGGATGCAGCAGGATCAGCTGGCTGGGCTGTCATGCTGGGTGGGTCGTAGAGCTGTCCTTCCTCATCTCCCCATGGCACAGAGCTGATTTTTAACCGTGGGATACCCCTATCCTGAGATGCGATCCAAACCCCCCAGCGATGGAGAGTGCCCGGTAGCCCTGGGTCACCCTTCCCACTATAATTAGCCTCACTGTTGATTACTTGCAGGCCTGTGATGTGCAGGGGTAGCAACCACCCAGCTGGAGGGTCCACCTCTGCACAGACCCTCCTGCAGTGCACCAGCCCTGCATTGCCCCTTGTCTCCTGCCCACCTCAGCTGCAGGCATGGCACTGCTGGTTGCCTTAGCTTCCCAAGGCATGCATCTCCCTGCCTGCTGCCACCTCTCAGCCAGGCCCCAGAGGGAAGGGGACCTGTGCCCTGGCACTGTCACCTCACGAGCCTTTCCCCAGGGGCTCTGTGGATGGGGTGAGCCTGCGGACAGCAGAACCCCCAGCCCTTTGCCCTAAGGAGGGCACAGCAGCACCACCTTGCCAGGAAGCCCACTCCAGCCCCTCGCTGCCAACTGCCCGGGGCTCGGGGTGTTGTGGCCAGGTCCCCTCTCCCGTGCTGTGTGCTTTTACCTAAGCACCACAGTTTGGTTCTATGTGCATGCCCAGGAGTCTTAGGGCTTGGCAGCTGGGTCATCTCCAGCACCCACAAAGCCCCCTGCTCATGCTCTCCCCCTCCAAAAGTACATACATAACAGCTGAGAGAGGCAGAGAGAGAGAGAAAAGGAGAGATGCCGGCTTTGCCTCCACGCTCCCATCCAGAGCAGTCTCCTAATGAGAAGAATATGGCTGCTAGTTAGCAGAGGGGTGTGTCCTGTAGGCTAAAATGAGATAGTTACACTGCACTGATTGAAGGTTGAGGTTAGAGGGCAGCACAATTATGTTCAGGAGATTCAAGGGCTCTGTTTGATGCGGCAGTTCTAAGCTCCCAGCCAGTGTCAGTAGTTTAGCNGGAAGGATAAAAACTATGGGAATGAGTTGTTTCTATTATTATAAAGTGGTGTGAGTTTTCTTTTTTTTAAACCACCAGTTCACCCCCCTTTTGCTTAACTGTTTCCTGATCATTATTTTTTAAGCTGCTCAGAGGTAAGAAGAGCGCATCCCCTTCCCCCTGGAGAGCGGCTCTGAATTTTCCCCAGACAAGGAAGGTGATTTTTTTGTGTCCACTTCTGCTCAGTTCGCTGACTACGGATCAGGAAAGCAATTAGCAGTTCAAATTATGCCAGTACCAAATTCTTTGTCTCAAAATCATGGGTTAAGAGTTGCAAAAGAACCCTAATTGTCTGGTGCTGAACTAGATGGTTTTTTCTGAAAGCATTTCCAGTGCTTAGGGCTGTTTGTGGGGGGAGCCTCTTGTGTTTCGAAAGCTGTGGATCCTTTTCCCAGAGCCTGCAGCAGTGTCCAGGCACTGCAGCAGCATCTTTGTCCTCTCCAGCCTGTCTCCCATCAGCTGGCTAGCTGCCTTGCAGGCAGCCATGCATCCATCTCAAGATGATCCTGGTCACTGTCACCCATCTCTGCTGTCCTCTAACCCACGTGCAGCTCTCCGGCCACTGCACGCAGCCTCTGCCACGCACATGCACTGCAGGGAGGTGAGGAGCAAAGGGACTGCTGGTCTGCAACAGCAGCACATGGCAGCCCCGTGCTGCCCATGGAAGGAGGCTGTTGCTCTCTCAGCGACAGCACCCAGCCCTGCTGGGCTGTACACGGGGTGCTGGCCTGCCCATCTCATCCACCCCACCCTCAAGGATGAACAAAGGGGTGCCTGCCCCTTTCTCTCCTTGCCTGCTCCCCAGGGCCCATTTTGTCCCGAGCCCACACTTTGCATTGCTTTTTGATCTGAGTGACAGCCTGGTTTATTTACTCTAATGGTTCTCAGTTTTAAATGTTAATTCCTCCCTGAAGAAAATGTCTTTTCAGGATGAGTTGCCCATCAGCAGAGACATGGAGGGTGCGCTGGCATCCCCGGCCTCTGTGCAGAGCCAGGCATTCACCCAATGGGCTCTTGCCCGATAGGTGATGCCCAGGGAACACCTCAGTCACCGTCACCACTGTGGCTGGGGTGTCCCAGGGACACCTCATCACTGGGCAGATCTAGGTGGGATGGATGCATCCTTGGCGTCACAGTTTGTCCCTGTGCAGCCCATTCGGCACAGTGCCACACACCACTGTCACAGCCCCCCATAATCCCGGCTGCAATTAGGGGTTGATGGATTGTCCCCGGGCCAGGGTCTCAGTACAGCCCCCCAACAGGGACGAACCACACGTGGAGGCAGGCAGGGGCCCGCTGGGCTGCTGCCATCCAACAACAATTTCTAATCTTGATTGGAGAGGAGGGCGGTGGGCTGGGGGGGGAAGAATCAGAGATAAATGTTAGCTCATTTCTTAAGTAATTAGTTACCTCCTCATCCCCATGTTGTAATTGTGAACAAGCTGTAATGTTTAATTAGTGTGTAAATGAAACCCCAATTTCATAATGGCTGCAGTGACAGCGCTAAGTGAGACAGGCACAGAAGGGGCCGCATTGTTTCAGCAGGAGATGAAGCTGTCGCCCAGCAAGCCAAGCGTCTCTGGGAGAAAATGGAAATGATAAACGAAGTGAGGCTAATTAGCAAAATCCTACAGGCCCCACTGATGGTTCTCATCAAGGGGAGGTAATGAAGCGGGCGGGCCAAGCTGAGGGGGGATTAATTGGAGCTGATTGCTGCACATACAGGCACTGTAGAGCAGCGGATGCGGGGATGCAAACTTTCCTGCTTTTCTTCTCTTGCCTTTCCCCAGGACCCAGCTGTGGGTAGAGCCTGTAGCGAGGACACAGGTGAGAGTCTGGTCCTAGAGCAGGCAGGACACAGATGCAGAGGGGTGTTCCCTGCCTGCAGGTGTCTGGGCAGAGGCACATGGGCACCCTTCCCACGGAAAGCATGGTATGAAGGATCTGAAACACTGGAGAGCTGCTGCAGGGCTGGTTTATAGCACAAGGAGGATTACAGCTCTTCGTTAGCTCCCTTCAAGTCCCTCCTCCTGTGCTGACTGTATTTTGAGTGTAGACGGTTCAGAAAGTAAATAAAGCACCTCTGCATGGTGGTTGCCAGGGAAGGGATGAGTCCTCCCTGCTCCCCCTCTGGGTGAGGGTTTCTGCAGACTTGATACCAGTGGCAGCACAGTGTGGCAGCCGAGCCAGCTTGCTGTGATGGGGGAACCTGGGGCATCGTGGAGCTGAACTTTATCCTTTCAAGCTGTGTGAGAAATGCCCTTTCTGCAGCTGTTGGCACACAACCCTGATCACATTGCATTACTTAGTGACATTTCAGGGAGCGCATGAGCCCCGCTGCCAGTGGGCTCGGCCCCAAATGTCCCATCCCTGCTGTAGATGGGGTTCGGCTGCCTGCGGGCCAGGCTGCCCCACAACCTGCTCTTTACCTGCTGCCAACTCAATATCAGAAGTGAACAAAAGCCTTGCCAAGCAGAAAAGAGAACAGCAATACCTCTCTGAGCTTGCATGTGTTTGTCCAAGCAAGTTGCTCATGGCTGCACGTGGAACCATGAGTAGGTCTTTCAGTGTCTCGGCCTCCTTTTCTGCCAGAAAATGAGAGGGTGATTTGTCTGTTTGACAAGTGCTCATACCTGGGTTGTCCAGTGCCTGCCCAGAGTCGCTGCATCCCTTCCTCATGGCATCTCCAAGCCCCCCGCTGCCTCTCTTGCTGAGTAATGAGAGATTTCCCTGGGCCTCCGAGGGCTGTAAAGAGGGGCTGAGCAATATTATTTATTCAGTTGTTTACAGAAGCGTTTGATCGGGAATAGTTCTTCACTGCCAGCCTGTTGTGTATTATTCATTGCAATAATCTCTGCAGATTGTGATAAACTGTAACTGCGGCGGGGCAGCGCGTAGCTGGGCTGTTCTGCCACCGCTGCCTGCTCCGGCCTCTAAAATATCGGCAGCTGCAATCATAAATCTCAATTTACAAGTGGGACTATTGCACGGGGAGTTATAGTTATACTAATGATTACTTCTCTGTCTTATTTTTCATGTTGCAACAGAGTAATAAATTTTTAAGAACAGCCTGGGCGAAGCGTCAGCAAAGGCTGTGCGTCCTCTCGCCACACTGTCAGCAGAGAGGGGCATTCCTGGTCTCCAGCGGGCATCTCGCTGGCAGGGCACCGGCCCCACTTCTCAAGGAGGTGGCTCAGAGGGGACTTTGTGTCCCCACATTGGGGAAGATGCTGTAAAAACTTCCTGTGGGCATGGTGGAGCAGCAGGCTGGAGTGTGGCATCAGGGTCAATTCTAATGCTTGCTGTACTGGAAAAGAGAGCTCAGCTCCCTGTATCATTTTCCCTGCTGGGAATGGGGGCTGAGCCCTGCCTTTGTCACTGACCTAGTCTTTCTCAGCCAGGCCCGGGACATCCTAGGGTTGATGGGGCCAAGGGGTGGGGATCTGATGACCGAGAGTGGAGTTGGCATTTGAAGGGTGTGTCTTATTTCTGTAGCTCACCACTCTCCCAGCACTGAGACTTTCCCAGATACAGAGAGTTGGAAGCTGCCTTTTTGCAGATAGTGTGCCCACAGTGTGGAGATGGGGTGATGGCTTGGGTGGTCCCACCTGAAGGAAAGCCCCCCTTCCTGGAGGACCACAAGGGTCAGAAGGAAAGGCTTTGGGTTAGAGGAACTCAGACCTTGCTGCCATCCCCGTCTGGGAGCAGTGACTCTGGAATACCCAGTGGCATCCCTGCTAGAGGAGTCACCATGGGGGCACCCCCCAAAGACCAGGTCTCTTGCCCAGAAGGCAGCAGTGGGACACGGGGTTGAGCGAGCATTTCCCGAGTGTTTATCACAGCTCCGAGGTCTGTGATGTGAGGCCTCTGATGGATGCCTCCATTCACAGACTTGACATTATGATGTACAGGGAGCCTAGAGACATATAGATTTTCAAAGTGGCCACTTTGAGCATAATTATAAATATCCAGCCTCTTTACATAGTGAATTGTTGCCAGGAAAAGAAGGACCCCAGGAGGGCTGAAATTTGGCATCCAGTACTTCTTGAGAAAGGAGCCATGGCAGAGGTTTTCCACCCACTTTGGGGCCAGGAAGGCGTGGGCGTTAAGGGATGATGCTTTTCCCATCCTGAGCCCCCCTGGCAGGTCCTCCCCCATTCCTTATGGTGCTGGCAGTGTCTCTCTGCGAGGGACATCTCCAAGGCACTGTCTTGGACCCTCACCTCCCCTGCCTGTCTGCACCAGCACACTGTAATATGATTTTAACTGCTTCCGAGTGGCTGGCTCCCCTTCCAGGTTATGGCACAGAGTACCAGGGGCATAAGGGAGCTGGGAGCAGGTGCTCCTGGTCTCTGTGCCTGATCCATAGCCCCAGAGACACAGCAAATGAGAGATCTTCTCCTAGCTGATGACTGGCTCATCTCCTTACACTTGCCTTTGGAGCATCCCAGCCCACAGAAGGCTGGGGCTCAGCACAGAGGGGTCAGTTTTCAGGTGAGCAGAAGATCCCTCCAGTGGGATGGGTGCTGGATGTAAAACAGCAGCTGAGATCTGGGCACAGTCAGGAGCACTCCCACATGCCCTCCTTGGATTCACAGGCTCCTAGAAAAAAGGCATCTGTCCTGGAGGAAACCATGTGGAAGTCCCCTTATCATGCTTTTCTTTTGCCATTTGGGTGGTATCAGAGCATCACCGCTTCCATTTCCGTGCTGGAGCTGGGGTGAGCATGCCCTGGGGAAGGTCTCTGCAGGCAGCTGTGTGTTCATCCCTGTGCATGAGTATCTGGGCTCAAACAGGCACTGGTCATCGCCTTCCTTACCCTGGGACTGGGGCATGCTGAAATAATTGCAGGGAAAAATGAAGAGAATGTTTGAGGATTTGTGTTCTGTTTGCAAGCAGGGTCTGGAGGAGAGAAGGTCAAAGAAGAAAATTGGAGCTGAATTTAAATCAATGGCAGGTAGAGATTAGAGCAGTGGCCCAATTAACTGCAGCAAGCCGGGGGGAGGCTGGGGGAGGGCTCCAGCTCTCCAAGTTAGGACCCCTCATTGCGCCCCAGTTCTGCTCCATGGAGATGTGAATGCCCCAGACAAAACAGGGAGCATGGCCAGGGACTTGGGATGGGGACTTTGTGCCAAGGACTTGCTGACAGGCAAGGGCTGGAGTAGCTGGAGGCTGTGGATGGTAGCAGGAGACCTAGGTGGTTTGGTGTTGGATTGAATCCTACTCCCTCCTTCCTTCTCTGCATATCTTGCCAAGCTCAGTCTGCCTCTCCATCCACGTCCCAGCTCTTTGTCCTTGTTTCCTTGTCCCAGTCCCTTCCCCCATGTCCTGGTATCATCTCAGCTGCTCCCACCACCAGCCCCACTAACTCCCCGTCACTGTTTCCTCCTGCTTGTCTGTCCCTTGACTCAGCTCTTGTCGGTGCAAGTGTTTCAATGAAGCAGTTTCCTCCCTCGCACTTCCTGGGGAAGTCATCGAGCACCCGGAGAGCTGGGTCTCCCCTTCCCACACAGGTGTCTGGAGTGGGTGCCAGGGGGTTGCAGCAGCTGGGAGCAGGGGGCCGGATGGGTGCACTGGGATGGGTGTCACTGCACGTGCAGCTGCCCAGGGCCACACGCAGCTGTCTTTGCCCAAAGTTGGCTTGATTCTGATGGAAATCCAAAACATTCCAGGTTCCCAAAATCACCTTCCCAACAGACTTCAAGGCTTTGTTCCGAAACATCTGGGCACGTGTGAAAAAACCTTGCACTGGCAAGTAACTGGAATTTAAGGGAAATAGTGACATTCTTGACATTCTTGTTGATGGCAATGTATTGATGGTTTGGGCTGGAATTTCCTGGGAAAAGAATTCAGTGTGAGTCAAACATCCAGCATGGAATGTCTCAGCTGAATCACTAAACTTTGGGGAAAATCAGGGTAGGTCATATCAGAGCAAGGGGAAGCCACCAGCCCCTCCTTGTTTCCAACACACATCCCCCATGTGGTCCTGGGGCCGGGGCAGCCAGGAACACAACTCCCATGTCTCTAGGCCTACAGGGATTGGGCTTTTGCTCTCTCCAGCAACCCTGTGCACTGCAGCATGTTGCACATCACCCAAGGAACATTAATTAACATTGCTAGAAATCTCAGGAAAGGTGCAATTTGAATGATCTGGCACCACAGTCATTCGGATGCTGAGTTAATTCAATCCTTGCACACAGTGCTCCTACAGATTGTTGGCTTTAAACAAACAGTGGTGACAGATTTGTTGCTGCGGAAATGTGGTCATTAAGTCAGCAGCGTGTGTTTGACCTGAAAGCGATTGAGTGATGGATGCAAGTCATTTTAAAGCTGCAGCAGCCAAAAGGATGCTCCTTTTGGAGAGCAATCTTGCATCTAAGGAGTGTAAATAATTTAAACAAACAAGTAAAGTAAGGTGAAAGTACTGCTGTATTGTGGCACTAAATGCAAAGCAGGGCAGTGCTGGCAGCCCTGTGGTGGAGGAGAGCTCCTTTGCACAGCGCTGTCATAAAGAGGTGCAAGGTACCAGCTTTGGGGCTCTCTGTGGGGATAAATGGTACCAACCAAGCTCCCATCACTTCATGGTCACCCATGGGAGCTGTGCACCCACTGCGCTCTGAGTGTGAGCAGGGCAAGGGCTGTGGGATCCCCAAGGAATGGGAATCAAAGCAGATTGGTGGAGATCACTTTCATGCCCTGGAAGAGCAGGACTCAGATGTCCTGCAGTGTGGCACTGTGCCACTCCAGCTGCTCCTCTTGTCAAGCTGAAGGAGCCCAATACTCCCTTGGCTTCCAGACACCCTGGTCTAGCTTGTCTTGTCCAGCAAGGATGGTTTGGTGAACCAGGAGCTCGGCACTCTGCTGCTCCATGCCAGCCTTGC
Source organism: Ifrita kowaldi (assembly GCA_013398055.1). Lineage (NCBI taxonomy): Eukaryota > Metazoa > Chordata > Aves > Passeriformes > Cinclosomatidae > Ifrita > Ifrita kowaldi. The sequence goes on along the minus strand of VZRS01013746.1, from coordinate 61,031 downwards.
TCTGAGCCATCCTCTCACTGCTGTTGAAGATCCTCTCACCCACGGAGTGTGTGCAGGGAGGGAGAGTTAGATCCGCACCGGTCACGTCGTGTGGGTCTGTGCATTCTGCTGCTGGATATGGCATCCCCATAATGAGGCTGGTAGTTACCGTGTGTTAGAAGCAGCCATTGCTCAAGCCTCAGTATCTCGGCCATTTAATTTAATGGGTTTTTTTAAATACCAAAAGCAATTAAGTTCACATTGTGAGCTAATCGCCTACAAAATTTCATTTCAAAGATGCTCAGACTGTTTGTGAGAGAATTGCTGGAAAGTAGCCCAAATATGCCACCATGTCTGTCTGTTTGTCCTTCTTTGCCGTCCCTCTTTCCCAGCCAGAATTAAGCAGACTTCTCAAAAGGAAGCAATCACATTCTCAGTTCCCTGCTTTTCTGACGGTGTTTCTATGGTGTGAATTTTAGATGTCTAAATTAAATGCCAGTGATTGGTGATGATTAGAGTGCTTAGCTGGTACTGCAAGAGTGGAAAACAGGGGTTTGAGGTCTGGCTGATGGGCAAGAGCCAGACAGCTGTTGTTGGGAAGTGAGAGGGCACACAGCTGTGTACCCAGGCCAGGAGGATATGGTGGGACCTCTGCCCATTAGCTTGTGTTACCATTGCCTCGAGGCCATGTGTCTGTGCTGCTGTCCCTGGAGGTGTAAGAGGTGCCTGAGCAGTAACACCCAAACCTTGCACAAGCCCTTCCACTTTGGAAAAGTGTTCTGGGTGAGCTGTTTGCAGCATGTCCGCCATATCCCATGGTGGCTCGCCCCACGTGCCTGCCTTCCTGATCCTCCTCCTGCTTTAGCAGCTCCAGCCCACAGCATTCATCCGTGGCAGTCCCTGCAGGGGCCAGCTTGCCTGTAGGTTGCAAGGCTTTATCAGATCGGAGAAGAGCCGGAGGTCTTTGTCAGAGATTACTTGTTCTCCTAAACAGCCGTGTTACTGAATATGGAATAATCCCCCCTCAACATCCAGCTGGGGGTTTTGTTTCCTTCACCGTGGGCTATCATGTTAACGCTCTCTCCTTAAAGCACCTTTGCCAGCTGAGTCACCCACGTGATGCCCATCACCTGCCCAGCACGATGGTCAGGGGCACACTCCACACCACTGCCCACCAAGCTGCCTGCCCCCACTGTGTTTGGCTGAGCCATGCATGGCTGCCATCCTGTTTTGGCTGTGGTGTTGCCTTCTCCATACCCCCACTGCCATCCCCCCTAGCTGGTTTCCCTGGCCGGCAGCGGGGAGGTGATTTATGGAGTCCCACACGCACCCGGTGAGTCCAGCTCTCTGCGTTTCAGGGAGATCCATCGCACAGGGAGGGGAGGTCACTGCGTTGCAGGTTTGCTAACCTTGCCCGCTTATTAAAAATGGTAAAAGCCTCCCTCAGGACTTGTGAAGTATAGATCCAAAGAGCTCCATATGCTGTTCCCCTTAATGAGATGTCTGCCTGAAGAGCAATAGCAAAACACACCATCCAGTGCAGGGTCCCTATAGCTAGATGGCCTGGCTGTAAACAGAGCCGTCCGTCTTAATGGGCTATCGTGTAAAAACTTCTCCCAGTCAATAAATCAAAGGGGCTCCATTTATATCATGTGCTGCCTTCGCTATTAGGCTGCCTCTGGATGGCATGTTCTGATACAGAGCTCCCTGGGCTCACCAGATGAGGCCAGAGGCTCTAATGGGCATTTAATTTAGGTTTCCCCTTGCCGATACCCCTGCAGAGTTCAACAGCTGGGACTCGGCAGGGGATCCCCTCGTGGTTCGGGATGGCCCTGCTGTGTGGGAAAGGGCACCCGTGGATTGGCACCTGGCAGGCATCACCTCCCCTGCCCTGCTGGGTAGGAGCCTCTGGTGTGCAGGGAACCAGACCTTCCCTGGGAAGGGGTGTGTGGGTCTGGCGAGCACCCCTACTTGTTTGGGAGCAGCAGCCACAGCCTGGCGCAGATATTTATTTTTCATTCCCTCCCTTGTGCTGCTCAGATGCCACCGGAGGGAAGTTCCGCTTCAGCCACCATCCCAGGCAGAGATATTAGTCCTCATTACTAATTAAAGGAAGCAGGAGTAATTGACGGATGGTGGATGGCGGGGGAGCCAGTGTGATGAACGGCCCCTGTCCCTGTGCCGGGGACGCATGCTGAGCGCTACCTGTTAGCTACAAATAAACAAACCTGATAAATAATAAATAGTTTGAGAAGAGTGGGCAAGCATTATTTAAATTAATAGGGATTAGAGGGAGAGGTCTGAAAGAGCATTCCTCCAGATGAGCTATCCCTGGACGGACAGGGACTCATTTGTTGCAGACTGGAGTAAACAAGGAGAAGGGGAGGATTCATCACAGCAGGGCCTCGCAGCGCTTCTCGGGCTGGTAACAGCATGGCTGTAATTTTCCTGGCCACCCCTGCACCAGGGCTCCCTGTGTCCCTGCTGCCTCACCGGTGCCACTGTGCTGTCACACCTCTGGTGCCGGGCTGGGCTACTGGGTGCTATGAGGGAGCCAGAGAGCTGCAGCAGAGCAGTGGGGAGCGGATGCCGGGCTCTGGCTGCTGGCGGGGTCCCACACCACCACAGGGCGCCTGCAAGTTTTTCCAGACAGCGTGATGGCCGCCTGCAGCCTGCCTGCATCCAGGCACTCGCTGTCAGTCACGGGTTGGTCCCAGCCAGCGAATCCGGCTGCAGGGGGTGTCTCTCCTCACCCCCTGACATTTGGATACCACCCTGCCTGCTCAGGGCAAAAGGCTGGGGGTGGTGGAGGAAGGAGGGATGCTGCGGGAGGCGGGGGAGAGAGGGGAGGACAGACGCTCTGCTCGCTATCACATCTACTCCATCTTATCACCACAGTAATTTGATGATAAAAAATAATCCGAGGCTGGAAAGGAAACATGTGTAGTGGAGTAAAGATTGAATGTAGGTGGATTGTGCCCTGGGGCGGTGGCTGGGAGATAGAAGGAAATGTCCTTCTGTTTGACATACTGCCGAGTCGCAGCCGTGCCCCCGCCTCGCCTCACCCTGCCCGGGGCCCGGGGAGCCCGCGGGCCCGTGGGCCATGTGCCGGGCAGGAGGCTGCGTGCTGCGGCACCCCGACACCTCCTGCCCCTCCGCCTGCACCTCCTGTGCCCCCCAGCACCCTGTGGGGTGCTGCCCCCCGCCCTCCCACCCCACAGCTCGCTCCCAGCACACTTCTGGTTATTTTTTTTTCCCTTTGGTTATGCTTCACAACTCATTTTATCAGCTGTCAGTAGCCAAATGTCTTTTTTAAGGAGTGGGTTATAGCCACTAATGTACTGAATGCTATTGCACTGGCTGCAGTTAGTGTTCCACGGCTAAATTACTATAATTAATGTTCCACTAGAACTGTTTGTAACAGGCGGCTGCGGGAGCCCCGGGTCTGGGCTTTCACAGCCACTGAATTATCTCTCCTCCCCGGAGAAAGCGCCTCTCACAAAGGGGAGGGACGAGGTCAGCGCTGGGACAGGCAGGCACTAGCCGAGCCAAACTCTGGCAGAGGAGTGGCCCGGGAGCTGTTCCCGGGGCACAGAGTCCCTGTGTCCCCCCATCTCAGCTGCTCTGCCCCGTGGGAGTGCGGCGGGCTGCGGTGGAATTCCAGCTGGGATTGTAACGGCACTGCAGCATTGCCAGGGCTTCGCTCATCGCCCTCCGCGATTGCGTTATAAAAGTGGAACACAGTGCCTAGAGAAACGCTTCCAAAACTCGCTAAGGGCAGTCAGCAGAAATGTTTCCCTGTGCCAGGCATGGCACCTCAGCCCACTGTCCACACCAAGTCTGCACCCAAAACCATCCCTGCCTTCCCTGCTCCCCCGTCGCCTCCCGGTGAGGCCGGAGGTGCAGGGGAAAAGAATGTGCTCGGCGGGCACACACACCCCTTGTTTCGCTAAATGCATTGTTCAATACCTGCAACAAACAGATTAGCTGGGGCTTTATCAGGGACAAGAGAAGGGAGAGCAGTGTGATAATGGTTTTCAGCAAATCCTCGGGCTGTCACAGATTAGAGCCGCGGCAGGAGCATTATCAGCCCTTTCCTCCTCTCCCCATCGCCTCCCCCTTTGTCTCTTCTCACCATCGGATTTCTCCAGCCAATCTATCCCTGAGAGAGCCGGGCAGATACAAGAAGAAGTCGGTTTCCATCTGATCTGCAATTGGTTTTTCCCGGCAGCCGATCCGTGTCGCAGCATTGATCCGTGGGCCCCCCAGCGCTTGTCACCTTGCATGTCTGGAGAGGAAGGTGGCCGAAGGAAGGGGGGCTGGGGTGGGGATGCATGAAACTTGCTGTGTGCCATTGATCTGCAGGGGGGAACGTGGCCAGGCCAGCCCTGCCAGACAGGAGGGCACGAGCCACCTGCCCTCATCAGAGGAGTTTAAATGGCTGTGACCTTCTTATTAAAGGAGAGGAATGTCTTTGGAGGGCCAGCGGAAGGAGGGGGCCAAGCCCCAGGCTCCGGGGGCCGGTGGTCAGGAGCTGCCCAGCCCTTACCATCTCGCAAAGGCACAGCTTGATGAGACTGGCACTGGGGTGGTGGGAGCCTGCCAGGCACCCTCCTGTCTCAGAGAGGTCACCCACTGCACCCACACCCCATTTCTGCGCCACACCTGTCTGTGCCACACTGCAGCATGGCCAGGCATGAGTGGGGACCCCTGTCTTGGCTCTGCAGCTTGCCCGAGCCTGTGGGAGAGAAGCTGTCAGGTGGGAGCTGTTGGGTTAACCCCAGTGGGTGGGCAGCTTTTTCAGGAGCTGCAGAAAGTTGTTTTTTCCTTCTAAATGTGGGACACGAGGCTGTCCTTTGTCCCAATGACTGCAGCCAGGGCCTGCAGGCCCTATCAGGTAGGGGTTTGTTGAAATACCTGGAGATGCTCAGGAGCCACGGCCCAATGGGCAGGGCAGCAATGCTGTACCAGGCAGGGCCCAGTATCTTTGGAGTCAAGCTGGGACGTCCCATCTGTGCCACCTGCCACCCTCCTATACCCTTGTGCCAGGTTCCTGCTAGGGTAGAGCTGTGGCAGCTCTGCCTCATCTTGCCTTCTCTGGCTGGCCTGAGGGACGATGGGTGGGTGGGAGGGCAAGAGGGGATATAACAAGTAATGGCCCCAAGTGTGGAAACAGTGTTAATAAAGTGTATTTCACTTTTAATTTTGGCATATAATGTAATGATCTTTTTTAAGGCCCTATCATATTATCTGCATGACTAGATTATTGAGTCTTCATCATCTCCAGATAAATTTATGACCAGGATGATGCTTGGAATTTATTATCAGTCAATAGAGCTCAATACTGTAACAAGGCGTGTAATAAGATATACATATTTAATGATCCGGAGTAAAACAGCCCCGCTAATGGGCAGGATGAGACGGAGGCTGGAGCGTTAATTTCCATCCCCTGCCCCTTTCCATGGGAGCCTGCACCATTCAGATGGGATGCAGCCCTAGGGTCCCATGAGTTACCTCCCGTGAGGTTGGGAGCAGGGACCAGCTTGGGGGGATACAGAGGAGCACAGCCCTCATGCTGCTGCAGCTGTGAGCACGTGCCTGCTGCACTTATGCGCTCGTGGGAAGGCACATGTGCCACCCATCCCTGCAGAGATGTGCAGGTCTGTCTCACACAGCACACGGATCTCTTACGTGGCTTTGCAGGTCTGGCTGACATCCCCGTCTGCGCCAGGTAAGGACCGTCACACATCCCCTTTGCAGGTGGCTCTCTCCAGCCCGGCAGTCTGGGCAAGCCTTACACGAAGCTGCTGCTCCAGCAGCTGCTGAGGTGGCTGGAAAAGTCACACAGTGCTTTTTATGTTCCAGGGGCAAGCCTGAAATCCTGCCTCTGGGATGGTGCAGGCCTCTTCGGCTCAACAAGGGGAGCAGAGCCGGGGCGGACAGATGCACTCTGTCCACACCACATGAGGACACCTCTGGCCCAGCAAAGCCCTTTGTGGGGGCACAGTCCCGTGTGGCCCCACGGAGTACCCCACACTTCGGCTCACCTGGCTGTGTCCCTGACAGCACCAGAGCAGTCACAGTGCGGGGAGGTAGCAGCTCTGTGTGCCCAAGCACCCTGGCCCTGTGTGCAGCTGCCCACAGACTGTCATGTTGAACAGGGGCCCATCTCCCTTGCCAGGTTATATTTTGAGCTGCCAGCGCTGATTTTTCCAGTCTTTTGGGATGTTATTAAATTACTTTCCGAGGACTTTTAATAAGCACTTTTGATACCTTTGAAGCATGCAGCTTTGTGGGAAGATTACAGTCCCGCATCCATCTCGCTGGGAGAGAAACAATGGCAGCAGGGCTGGTGTTTGATCTCTCCTCCAGAAGGCGAGAGAGGGTTTGGGTTAGACAAAGAGGTGAGCTGCTGATTTAGAGCTCATGTTTAAAAATAGGTAGGTCTCCCTCCAAGATAGAGAGACCTGCCCTCCTCTGTGTAATCGCCTGCCTCTGCCTTGCCGGACTTGCAGAAACACAGCTCGCTTTATTTGAAGGCTTCGAGTGCAGCGTCGCAGTTTGATTCTTGGTCCTTTTAAAGCAATAACTAGGCCATTTGACCAAGCTTTAAAGAGCAGGAGAACTTTCCATTAGGACTTGCGACACACTCTTGGCAGCACTGGAATTGCATTCTTACCTTTTATTTCCTTTCTCTGACATCTCATGTCACTCAGGCAGGAGAAACTCAGCTTTATAAACTCACTCATCTCTACCTTGAAATTTCTCCCTAATTAGGGTCCCAGTCCCAGTGGTGGGACTGGGTGTCAGGAGCTGGATGTGGAGCAGAGCCAACAGCAGTGGTAGAGGTCAAACCAGTCTGGCTCCCTGCAGCCTGGGGACCACCTGGCCCCAGCAGTATCAGTCAGGGGCAGGGAGACAGCATCTCCCATGTCTGTGCCAACAACTCCCACACAGGAGAAACAGTCACCATCCCTGCCATGCCAAGCATCTGCGTGTCTGGCCCCCGTGCTGCCTCTGGCAGGGACCATCAGATGACTTACAACACCCCGAGCACCCGGCTCTGGCCAGGCATGCCTTCACTGCAGGGAGAAAAGGTGTCAAGGGAGTCGAATTCCCTTTATCTGTGGATAACTGCTGCTGCCTTTAACAGCCTGGAATAAACTAGCCATAAATATCACGATCATAAGTGCTTAGATATGGCAACTTTACACTGAACAGAGGTTTTAACCTTCCCTGCGGAGGATATCCAGCTCTACATCACTGACTGTTTCCATTCAACTGCACGGCCAAAGACAAGCTCTTGATGAGCTGCTCAGAGCAGCTGCCCCAGCTACTGGCTGCCTCTCAGCCTAGTCTAACCCCAGTCCTTACCCCAGTTTTGGGGCAGGACCTCCCTCCTGCTCTCAGGGCCTGACAAGAGTCCTGCTGCCCTCTCCCGCCCAGCCACCATCCTTTCCTCCACTAAGGAAGCACCAGCACCGGAGCTTGCAGTTTCCTGGGCTCCTGTGGGGGTCCACCTTCCATTCTCATTCCCACCCACAAGAAGGGTCTTGAGCCACCGGCTTCTGCAGCAAATTGTCACCACCACCTTGTCCCTCAGCCAGGCCAGGGGTCCCGTATCAGCAAGAGGGCAGCTGGCATCCTCCCTGCACCTTGCCAGTGCCCTGCCGTGACTTTATTTTGCATGGCGACTTTGAGGGGAGCTGTAAAACACTCAGATGAGTTAAATAATACACGACAGTGTACGGTATAAATTACAGGAAGCCAGCGGTGGAGCGACATTGTATGCTGAATAAATTAAAGGCTGCGTGACTTACAGGCGAGATTGATCTGCCGAGCATTTTGTTTAGTGACGTGCTTGTCATAAGGGAGAGCTAATTACAGGCGTAGAGGCGCACGGCTCTGGCGCTGGGGAGCGCAGAGCAAACTGGGCTCACGAATGTCAGCGGGGTCCCTGCACTTCCAGGATTTGCTCTTTCTGAGGCCAGTTGCATGCCAGGCCCCGTTAGCTGGATGCCTGCTGTTTTCCCAGGGCCATCCAGTGCTGTCACAGCCCAGGAAAAGGACTGTGCTGCCACAAGGAGCTGCCAGGGTCTGGAAGTGGATGTGCTGGTGTGGGGGACACAGGAGGCTGGTGGCTCTGGGGTCTGCCCCGAGCAAGGGCTGGCGTTGGGGCTGCCTCAGCGGCTTAAGGGAAATGGAGGTATCCAAGGCTGAGCCCATTCTTAATGGAGCAGAGCCATGCAGAAGCGCATTCTTTGCTCCTGTGGCATTTTTGAGCCCAGCACTGCTCACAAGGTGACACAGGGGTTTCACTGCTGTGGAGTACCCAGGGCTGGCTGAGCAGCAAAGCTGAGAGCTGTGGGAGCTGATTTGAGGGCTGAAGAGTACAAAAAGGCAAGTACAGCTCAGAAATTAGGTAGGGATCCTGTAATAGCAGGATGCTGCCATGAGCCACCAAGGGAGGGGGCAGTCTTCTTCAGAACACAGTTTGGACTGGATAATGTTGGGGAAGATGTGCTTTACCCACAGGGATATGGGAGACTGGTGAGAGGCTTGGATTCAGCTGGGTGGCTTTAACCACCAAACTTGGGGCTGAGTTTGGAGGCTTGTCCTGCTGGGCTCCAGAGCAGGGATGGCTCCTGTGCCAGGAGGTCTGTCCCCACGGACATGGCTGAGCGATGCCATGCAGGCTGTGTGCAGCCCTTGAGGTCACGGCAGTGGCTGCGCCATGGGGCTGGTGGAACGGGGACCTCCTTGGGCTGCCACAAGGGCGCTGGTGGCTGGAGACCGTGCTCCGGAGCGGGCTGACCATCGGGATGTGCTCCCCTCCGGCTCGGCCGGCTCGGCGGTTGTCTGTCACTCGGTGGGATTATGAGTAGTGAGTGTAATGCATCGGCGTATGAATAGGGTTGTCTGGCTGATGGTGATGTATCGTTTTTCATTACTGCCTCTCAAGCCCTCCCTGCTCCACGTGTGGAAATTCTATTTATTCCCTAATTTGTAAAAATTCCCTCCTTATCTGATACCAATCAGGGAGGGGTAATTGGCTCTCCAGGGCTAGCGGCTGGGGTCCTGATGAAGAGATATGTGTGTCTGCTCTGGCTGTCCAGGCACCCTGCCCTGCTGCACCAGCGACACGGGCCACAATTAATAATGATTTGCAAATGGCAGACAAGCAATAACGCAGAAAGATGTCCAGCCAGCCTCCTGCCCGCCCCTTAATTTCCTTCTGTAATATAAATGGCACAGGAACGAAAATCCAGCGCTATAAATTCTGAAATTAGTTATTCACCATAATAAATGGTTCCCTTTTTGGTGCACGGTCCTCCCCATCCTTCTCCNTTTGAGTCCTAATATGCAAATGCTGTAATTTAACGGGATGGTGAAGTTGATTTTCATGTTAACTTAATTACTTTGATTTATGAAGGGCTGGGATGTAGACACAGCTCCATCCTTACCCACCTCCCACCCTCACCCCTCTGCAGTCCTGCTGACCCGCTGCTTCTCTTCCCTTTTCTTCCCTTGGCTCAGTCCTCTTTTGCTCTTCTTCCCAAGTTTAGTGTTTTATTAGCTGCCTTTAAGTGGACATAAGTCCTCACGACAGTCGCATGATGCGGAGGACAAATTCCCCGTCCTGCCTTGTTTAATCGTGCCTGGATAATGGATGTATAATTGACTCATTTGAATGCTTTTGCCTACAGGAGTGCAGAGCATTAAATGTTTGATTGCCTTAATTTCCAAACAGATCATTATCCCCTTCTTACCCGCTCTTAATAAACACTTTATGAGGATTTTTTTTGTAAAGGAAAAAAATCTCCACTCCTCGTACTTCTCTGAAGTGATAAACTCTAATTAAGTCTAATATTTAAAAATATGGTAATGGTGACTTGTTTGAATAAGTGGTCTGCATTTCCATAATTTCATTATTACGTAAAACACGCTAATTATTTGAAGTGTGCTTATTACTAAAAGAGAAATCTCCTTCTAATAAAGATGAAATTGGCTTTTTTCCCTGTATTGCTGTGCACACCGCTCCCCTTCTCTCCCGGACGGTGAGCGGCCGCAGCCGGGAGCGGGGTGATGGCAGCATCCACTTTGTTTGCTCAGGGAAGGCTGCCAACCTGGGGATGCTGGATGTGCAGGGACAGGCACAGAGGCTGAAGGACAAGCTGAGGTCTCTGTACACCCTGTGTCACCCTTGGCCCCAGCAACACTGGTGCCCTTTGGGCTCATGGGCTCCAGGAGTTGTTGGGAATGTTGTGAGACAGCTCAGCTCCTGCTGCCCATTCCCTCCAGCAGGGACGCCCCAGCTGTCATGGTTTCCCCACATGTGCCAGGCTATGCAGCAGCCTGTGGGGCTGGAAGGTGTCTCAACAGCCCAGTGTCTTGCAGTGCAGAGGCCCCAGCCACCCAGCTCTGCCCTGGGAGGGGGCCAGCACAGTGGATGCATGATAGGAAGAGTGGTTCCCAGTGCAGAGGATGGGAGGAAGCATCCTGTCTCCCATGGGGTGACAGTGGCCAGCCTGGGTGGGAGGAAGAAAGTGCCCAAGGCAGCAGGTTGACCATCAATACTGATCCCCTTTTGCTGCACTTCCTACTGACCTGGGAACTGCCAGAGATGGGCCCTCCCTACTCCAGTGTCCCTGCTGGGGTAAACTGGATTTGGAGGTCTCACTGACCCCAGCATGCAGGGGGTGGGACAGGTGTCCTGTCCCCCTGGGACAGAGACAGCAACAGGTTGAGGGAGGATGAGTATGAATTGTGTCCAACCCCTCTTCAGAGCCAGTGCGGGCGCTCTGTGGCGGGGCAGGCAGGGAGGCACTGGGATGAAGTCAATATAAAACTAATTTTCTTTTCTTCATGAAGAAATGAGGTGTGTGGCAGTAACGTAATTGCAGATAATGAGGTAAGTTATTCTTAATATTCTGCACGTCGCTGTCAGCTCCACCTAATATACCTGCCGGCTGTGCGGGGCAGGCAGAGCCCCTTGCCCCATGCGCAGGATTATGAGGCCATTAATTTGGGAGCAGCTCGGCAGGACCATCCCTGGTGTCCCCATGGATCCCTGGGAGCTGGGAGCTCTTGGCTGTTACACGTCCTTGTCACCACTATGGCAGGCATCCTGGCGTCTCCACCTTGCCCAGCATGTCATGGTGGGGATGGATTCAGATCAGACACAAACTCCCTCCTGGCTCCAGTGTGGACAGGGTGAGCGATACAAGAGCCTGGCTCTGTGTGCTGGGAAAATACTGACACTCCCTGCCCCTGTCGCATTCCTGCTCACAGGGAGCAGCACAGCCCGCTGTGGGGACACAGCACCCAGTGCTCCCATTCATGATTGCCAGCAGCAGTGCCAGATGCGTGAGAGCCGTACGGCTCCCGCCGCTCACAAGGCCACCTGCTGTCACCCGGGGCGGTGTGCGGAGGCTCTGGGCGGCGGTGGCCGGGCGGCCCTGTTTCCGCTTTGCAGGGAGCTGTTATACAAAGGCAGCCGTGATATTATTCATTAACAGTAATCTGCCATTAGAACATTGACAAATGGCCCCTCGGCGCCTGAGCATCAGTTCTGGTACAGCCCATAAAGCATGGGGACAGTTTAAATATGGACCTGCTCAGCTCGGGCCGGGGGTGATCCGTCTTCCCGGCCATAGCACAGGTGCGGCGGGGTTGCCTCCAAATGAGCACGTTTGGGGGGGCCCTGCAGTCCCCGACCACCCACAGCCCACCGGGGCTGCTGCTAGGATGGAAAAGCTCCCTCCTTGCTCCGGGAGCGTCTCGGCCCAGTGCACGGCGGCTGCGGCAGCGCTCGGCCCCCCTGAGCCCGCCTGGTGGAGGCGTCTGGTCCTGTGGGGAACTGGGAGAGAGAGGTGGGACAAACGCTGGCAGGGCAGCACACATAGGGGTGCGGCCCCTACCCCTCTCCCCAGTGCCTGGGCTGGGTGTGGAGCTGATGCTCTCCTGGAGTGAGCATTGCTTGCTCCTGGCCGCTCAGTCCCGCAGCACAGACTCCTGCTGACGGAATCCTCGAGCTCATCCTGGGTTCGCAGGGGTGCCGCTGTGCAGTGGCTGGCGGGAGGGCACACACCAGGCCGTCAACCCAGTGCCATGGGCTGGGGGCTTTCTGACTCCGTCCCAGCAGAGGAGTGCAATGGGAATGTCTGTGCCCCTCCAAGGACAAGGCAGCCAATGATGCTGAACGGCCACAAACTCCAGCCTAAACTACGAGAGCGTCCTGCTGCCCCGTGCGTGTGCACGTGTCGCTGTCCTTGGCCGTCACCGCAGCGAGAGCTTGGCAGGATGTGGAGAGGGCTGAAACAAGGGTGTCGAGGCAGTGTGGTGTCACAGTGGGTCATGCTGAGACACACAGGGCAGGAGGGTTAAAACCTGGTGGGCTAAGCCAGCCAGGGCGAGGGGAGGGGAGGCCGGGGTGTCGCATTACCCCGCCCCAGAGGCAGCCAGCCCCGGAACCCAGCACCTCAGGGTGAGCTCAACCCCAGCCATCCCGGGCCACTGCACGGGGACATGGGGCGATGCTCGGAAGTGGCACAGCAAGGTGAGGGGCAGGGAGGCAGGGCAGAGCCACCGCTGTGTTTGCAGGAGGCAGGATAACCCCAGGCTGACCCCTTTCACACATACCGCACAACACCCCTAAATCAATTGCATCTTATTATTACAATATCAATATACAATATTCCTACAATAACACCATTGATTTTCTACTCAGAGGCTGCACCTAAGTCTGTTTTAAAGAGGAGGGAGTTAATAGTGCCCTCATTAAAAATCTATAGATTACCCCCCACCCCAAAAAAGAGAAAAAGCAGTTTATATTCATTAGGGCTATTGAATATAAAGTAATATGTTTGTGTAGGACATTGGAGTAATGTGATAATCCGTCCGCATATCAGGGAGAAATCCACTTAGCAACCCTGTCAGCTTGACAAGAAAAATGTGCCCATAAAGTCGGGAATACATTGAGGGAGTGAGCAGGAGGAGAGCGGGGGCGCGCGTGCGTGTGCGTGCCTGTGCAGAGCCGTGCTGGCCATCAGCGTGGGACCACCTTCACCCCATCGCCCTGCTCAGCCTTGGGACACACATGGGCACCCCGGAGGCCCCCAGAGGTGTCTGGGACTGGGACACGCCAGGTGTGCCGGGATGGGGATCAAGTTGGGGGAGCTCCGCAACCCACCAGCCTCCCTGACCCCAGGCAGGGTCACCAGATGGGACAGGCTGGTGGGTGCCAGCCTGGGTGCTGGAGCAGCACTGCCACAGTCATGTCCCCCCCAGTGAGAGCTGGGCTGGGTGGGGGCTATAGGGTGGGCAGGGGTGCCTGTGCCCTCCTGCCAGCCTCGGACTCCGCTTGTCCCCCACCCTGTGGTCACCTTTGCGATGGATTAAGCACTGAAAAGCAGCAGAGCAATCCCGGTCGCGCTCTCTTAGGCTGTCAATTGCCATTTTTGTAATAGAAATTCCTTTCAGAAGGTAACGACGGCCAGATTTAGAGGATTTCATATTGCTAATAATTCCCCAAACAGCCATCTGACTGTGTTGTTTTAAAAGCCGCTTAGTTTTTTGCTTTGGAGTTTATGAAAATCTCCCACTCTAATATCCCGAGAGCCAGCCTATAATTGTGTTATTAAATCAATCGGAGCGGATTACATTGTAAAATCAATAGATGGCTGTAATTGCATATTAGAAAGTTGTTCTGCTGTTGTTGATTTTTTTTTACATGGATAATTATAATAAGCGTGTTTACCTTAGCACTGATTTGCAATGAGTCTCACTAAATGATGTATGACGAGCTTGGCACACTCGCTGCCAGGGGCCATGGCATCGTTTGGGACAGCAAGGAGAGCACTGGCACCATGGGCATGTGGGTGGCACTGACCCAACGGGGTCCCACCGGTTTTGCAGGGTGGCAGCCCAGAGTTCAGGGCGTCTCCCAGCGCTGGCACCTGGCAACAGAGCACACGGGGGTTTTGGGGAGGCAGATGATGGGGTGCAGGAAACAGACAGCAGTCCCAGAGAGTGTCCCCAGGGACCAGCTTGGGAGTCTCAGGAGGTGTCAGGGGGTCTTGCTGCCAGTCTGGTAGCTCCCCAGGTTTCTGTGCACAGAGTTCCCCCTCAGCAATATGGAGCAATAGTCAAGCCCCAGTGCCCACTCCAGCTCAGGGCAATGCTGCAGGCTGTGAGGTTGGCAGTGGGACACCTGGGGCTGTGCTTTCACATCCAGACTGCTCACTTGCCACCCACCTGCCACAGCTCCAGGATTTGCTTTGTTGTTACTTTTTGGGGGTACTTTGGCCAGGGCTGGCTGGGTGGGGGTACTTTGGCCACAGACAGTTGCACTCCTCTTACCTCGGTTTCCCCAGCTTTCGACCCACCATTACCCTGTTAGATCTCACTGGCAGCTGGCTCCAAGGGTTGAGGGCTTTCCGAGGAGCTCAGTTGTCTGGGGGATGAGATGGAGCAGGGGATCCTAAGGACAGTGAGGGGATCACTTGAGTGGGAACAAGTGACAGCAGCAGGAGCTGGTATTGTGGCTTGGCTGGGCAAGGACACCTGTCACCTCCAGGCGCCTTATGCAGCTATCAGTGTCTCTTTGGGCAGCAGAGAGGACAAAGGCACAGAGAGATGGGCTCATCTCTGCCCCCGTGCCAGCCAGTGGCCTGGGAACACCCCTCCTTTGTTGGGCTGTCCTCATGCCCAGCTGCTGTCCCCTGTCTGGCATACCAGTGAGGGGAAGGGGTGCCATGAGAGGGGCTCAGGGGACACTCTGGAGGCACATGGCTCTGACGGGGACAGTACCTCTTCCACTGCTGACCATCAGCCAGGAGGGTCCCTGGCAGCTCATGGCAGCCCCTCGGGGACCTGTGCATGGGGAAAGTCCTGAACCTCCAACAGATGCTGGGGGACAGGTGACAGCTTTGCCAGCAGGTCACTGGGCACAGCGGGGCCGGGCAGTGCTGCTGGTCTGGCAGGGAGCATCCAGGAGGCCGGGCAGCCCCATCCCTGCAGGCAGATGCCTGGCAGCAGGACAGCGCTGCCCGGCTGCGGGGGGCCCTCAATCCGGCACGCGGCACTGTCAGCAGGCAGCCTGCTGTCTCCTAGACAGTGAAATATGGCCACAATTAGCCCGGATACAGTTCAATTATGATAAACAGCGTTTGCACCCTTTAAGCTGTGATTAAAAGGCCTCCTCCCGTTGATAGAGAGACCTAATTTCACATTATTATCGCTGTAGCTTGATTATAAAGCACTCCCTGGATTTACAGTTGGGAGATGGATGTGGAGGCTTCTTTATCATTTACACATCAGTAATGATGCAGCCTTCCCTCCACCACAACATCCATCCAGCAGCAGCGGGGAGAGGGGGGCCTTGCCTGCGCCCCCCTCCCGGGGCACCCTCTCCCCGTGTCAGCCGGGCCCCGCTGCCACACACAAGTGGGCAAAGTCACCCTTACGGTAACAGCTTGATAAATGGGCGGGCGGTAATGAAATGGAGACATCAAGGCGTGGGGCGAGGAAGAAAGAGTGGTAATCGGAACGAGTGGAGCTGTCCCGAAACGGAGGGGAGCGGGAAGAAGGATCGCCTCTGCGCCGTGTGCTGTCAAGGGAGAAATTACACATTTACTCTTGCTTTTTCTTAAGGAGACGGCCCTCATAGATCAAAACATGGATTTACAAGCCAATTTTCAACATGAAATATAGACACTAGGAATCAATTTAAGCCCAGCTTCTATTTTAGCAAACGGTGCCTGAGTTTAGTCCCAGGTAAATAACACCAGAGCCTTCCCCCTTCCCATCTTGCTGCTCTGCCACGGCCTGGCACCAGGAGTGGCTGTGGCTTGCCATCCCAGCCGCCTGCCACTTGTCACCCTCTGGTCGGTGGGCGTAGGGAGGCACCACGGGCTGGCTCTGGTGGGCACATGGATGACCCCACCCTCCGGGTCCTGGGCATGGATCCATCTCAGCGCAGCATTGGGTCGTACCGGGATGCAGGTGGCCAGTGCTGGGACTGGGAATTCTGCAATCACCCCACATCACTGCAAGGTCCTTGGGTCAGAGTACCTGGACTGGTGAGGACACAGGCCCAGCATGGGATTCGGAGCTTGCTCCAACAACTCCTGTTTGGATCATGCCTCTAACCCGGTATCTCTGTGCTTTCTCCTTAGATGACTGCAAGAACATCGCCAACATCATGAAGACACTGGCCCATAGAGGCTTCATCTTCAAGCAGACCTCCAAACCCTTTTGATCCCCGAGGCAAGCCAGGCAAGGGCTGCATGCGCCCGGCGCCGGCGAGGCGGGGAGGACGGGCTCCAGCATTAAAAAAAAAACCGGCAACCGAGGCCAGAGGAACCGACACAAAAAAAATCTCAATTTCAGCTGTTAACTCCAGTAGAGGTTGTATATATGGGAAGGCAAATCTGTGTAGACCTGATGTGACTCCCTCTCTGGGCTGCTCCGGACATTATGCCATGCTAGCGGACAGCCGCGTAGGGCGCTTGCACCACATTTTAGACTTGTAGTTCGTTCTTTTTCTTTGGCTCCTGATTTCCGTCCCTCCCTCCATATCCCACCCCGTCCTCCCTCTCCCGCCCCGTAGCCAGAGCATCCCCCATCTCCACCCTGGCATGGGCCGTACCCACCTTCCCTTCTTCTTTCTCTTCTCTGGTTTTATGTTTTCAGGCCTCGACGGCTGCTGCAGCGATGCCGGTGTGTGCCTGCACTCGGGCAGCGCTCACGGAGGCTCAGCGTGTCGAGACGGCCCCTCGCCCTCCCCGCCAGCTCCCCCCGCCTCTCCCCTGAGCGCCTTTTCCCCTTTTTGAGTCAACACTAACCCCTCTCTGACTCCTGTATGTGACAAACGCGATCCGTCTCTTTATGTTCAAGGTGAAGTGCCTGTATTCTCCGCTGCAGAGCCCCTGGCAGCCCCACCGTGGGCTGCAGGGCCCCGGAGGGCTCCCTTCAGTGGGGCAGGGGCCCAGCGGACGGGCGGGCGGCAGGAGGGACGTGACAGTGTCCGCATGGAGCCCCGTCCCGTCCCCGTTCCGTCTGCTCGTGCCTCTTGCGGGGCTGGGTGGGATGCCCAGCCCTGCCCCGTCCCCGCCGATCAATTCCAGCTCCATGGGGGACAGGCCCGCCACAGCACCGTGTCCGTGTCCGGTGGTGGACGTGCCAGCGTGCGCTGGCCCCCGGCCCGCAGATACCTGAGCAGGGGAGCTGCAAATTGCCCCAGGCCCCTGAGCGCGCTCCCCACCAACCTCCCTCGGTTCCCGAGCTGAGGCTCAGCCCCCCACGTGCTGTGCCCCTCACAGGTCCCTGCAGACGCTCAGCAGCAGCTGGCTTGTTGCCTGAGAGAGTTGCCGAGCACATCCCCTCCGGCTGGGTGGGCTCCCGGCTGGCCAGGGCGGTTGGGGGGAGCCGTGGGGTGGGCTGAGGGCGCACATCCTCTCAGTGTCACCCAGCCCCAGGGCCCTGCTGAATGGAGCCCTCGTCCGGGCACTGACCTGCAGGGAGGCTGCAGCCCCAGGCCCGTGCGTGCATGGCCTGGAGCGAAGCCGGTGACGGCAGCCAGAAGGGCAATACAGGCACTGAACTTGGCGGTACATGACTGCATGGTGTGTGGTGTTCCAGTTAAACCAACCGATAATGCAACCCCAGCATTTTCATTGTCTAGTTATTCCAATCCTTGCTGTAAATGTGCCACATGAATAAAGTTTGGGGGTAAAGGAGCCCGGGCTGTGCCCATGCATATGCAAGTTTCTATGGGGGGCAGAGGTGGGGGTGTGCCACCTGGATATGTGGGAGTAGGGTGCTCCCTGGGGTATGGCATGTCCATGCTCCCCATAAAAGGAAGGGATTTTGGCTGTGAAAGGGCAGTCGAGGTTCCCTGCTGCTGGGAGCACTGCCCCATCTCCAGTGTGGGCACTGTGGGTGGGCAGCAGCCCCACCAGCACTCCATGTTTACTTGTGCCCCAAGGCAGTTCTGCCCTGAGGATCCATCAGCCCGTCACAGCTGGGCCTTAGCCGTGGGTGCACCCCACGCAGTTTTCCGCCCAGTGCAGGATGACAGCCACCACCACGTCCCACTGGCACCTGTTCCCCCGCCCTGCAGCCTGGCACACCGTACCCACACAGCTGCCACTGCACTTGGAGCGTCTTGGCTACAGAATGGAGCCAGCGGGGCTCTGCCCTGGGCCCTGGGCACCTGCTCTGCCCTGGACATCTGAGCCAGCACAAGTGCAACACCGTGGGGTGCAGGAGCCGTGCCCAGCTGTGCAGGAACCACCACTGCATCCAGGTGCCCAAGGAACCTGCCCTGCGCCAGAGTGCTACTGCGTGACAGGGACACAGGGATCCAGCTAGCACCGAGTGGGCAGCTCCCAGAGGGCAGGGGCAGTCCAGCCCACTTGCTCCATGCAAAGGTCACAGGGGTTTTACCAGTTCCCTTTGTGCAGCCCCTGATCAGCTTTATTGACCCTTTTTCGATGGAGTCGTCTAATTAGTTTTTTATGAAAATTAAGAACTTGGCCTTTGACCTCTACTCCTGCAGGCAAGAATGTGACTCAGAGGACATCGTCACGGTGGATCGATGGCCAGTTACACTTGAAAGGCAGGTGTAGCGGACACAGGGTGGGCAGCAGCCCAGAGCAGGGCACGCAGCCGGGGCCACCAGTGCCCACAGTGGGCAGGACATAAACCCAGGCTCCCATTGCGATGCCTCAGCCCCTGCAAAGCCATGCAAAACAGGAGACGCAGGGACCAGGGGCCCCTCCCACCACAGACTGAAGCCTTGGGCGGGGCAGCAGGAGGAGGAACTCTACTCTACTACTGAGTGCTGGGGACAACACGGGTGTTTCGAGCAGGGGCAGCCCCTCACCCAAGCAAGGCAGCACTTGGCAGGTGTCGGGTATGCAAGAGTTACTGGAAGAGAGCAGCTGCACAAGCGCTGGGCATGTGGGATGCTGGAAGGAGCTCTCCAGCCTGGTGTGGGCAGCACAGGAGCAGCCTGCAGCTGGACATGGTATCCCCAAAGGCAGCAGGGGCTGCAGCAACTCCAGCTGTCACCGGGTGACTGAGGCAGATGGGCTTAGGGACAGACACCGACAGCCAGCAGCTCCCAATAGGGTCAGTGGCACCCAGCCTGCCTGGGACGGAGGAGAGACAGCCCCACACACCAGAGGCCACAGGGCAGCTGTGGGTGGCCTTGGGCAGAGCCCCGCGCATCCATGGGGCAGCTCTCCAGCACCTGCTACACGTGCCTGGCCACACCACTCTGGGGGTCAGACGGGGCTGGGACTGTGGCAGTGGGCAGGGCATAGCTCCCACTTTTCCCTGGAGCACTGCAATGTTTGCCCCGGCAAGGCCCCTGTCCTGCCCCATGGCTGCAGGCAGCCAGCTGTCCCTAGGGGCTCCAGGACAGCCAGCACTGCCCCTGCACCTCCTCCTCCTCACCCTGCACAGGGTGCTCACGGCTTCTTCACCTTCTTGATGGAGAAGGAGCTGGAGGCCAACTCCCTTCGCTTTCTCTGCTCCAAGAGGGAGACAGGAAAGAAAAGAAAAACCAGGAACAGCAGGTGGGAGCACTCGGGTTGTGGCAAACATACCCACCTGTCCCAGAGCCAGCCCCGGGGCTTCAGCAGCACTCCAGGCAGTGCCAAATGGACTACACTGCCCAGGTCTTTGCATGACAGGAGGGACAGAGCTAATCCAGCAGTGACAAGAGCGTGGGATAGTGCCCTCACAGGGCATGTCACCTCCCTGACATGAACAGGGCTTTGGGCTGGTCAGGAGAAAGGGGCTGAGCTCTACAAGAACTCTGTGGCCGCAGGAGCCCTGACCAAGCAAGCCAGCATGCACCAAGCCCTAAGGAGCAGGACACTGAGAGAGGGGCAGAACAGCTCTGTGCTATGGGCAGCTGTGCCAGGGATGCTTGACATGGGACAGGGCAGAGCCTGAAAATACTCCTCTGCCATCCAGACCTGCTGTGATGTGGCCCAGGAGCAGAGCAGGAGGCTGACAGAAAACCACGGCTCCTCAAAAAACCCGCCCCTTTTCTGGGCAGTGCACACCAATACGCCTGAGCAAAGCTGTCGGGGAGCTCCCCCTTCACAGAGAAGGTTCAGGGCTGAACCTAGCCCTAGGAAAGCCAGGGCCGCTGTCACCAAGTGGGCCGTTCCCCCGGCCCCATCGCTGCACTGCGGTGAGACCGTGCCAGGTGCCACACGGACCCTCTGCCCACGGCCCCAGCAGGGTCAGCACCCAGAGCTGGGCTCTGTGTGGGGCACCCCAGGCACGGCACAGCTCCCAGGTACCCGTGTGCTGCAGGGACACGAGGTGCCAGAGCCCCGGGTCCCCCCGGCACAACGCACCGCAGGCAGCGGCACGGGCCAGCGCCGCCCCGGCACCGAGACTGCAGGCTGGTGCCTGCCGTGCCCAGCCCCGCAGCCCTCCCCTGTCCCCACAGGCCTGCAGAGCCACTGCCCCAGCCCGCAAGCGCCCAGGGGATGGACAAGGCAGCGCGGAGCCGCTTCTCTCCGGAATGAGCCAGGGCTGCCCGTCCCTGCTCCCGCAGCCCCGCACGCGTCCGCTCCCGGCGGCGGAGCGCGTCGTGGGAGGCCCCGCTGCCTCCCCTGGCGGGGAGCGGCCCCAGGTCCCGCCGGGCAGACGGCAAACAGAGCATGGAATTTGCACGGCTAAAAGTTAAATACAACACACACACGGATTTCGTCAGAGGCCCTGGCACCGCTGCCTTCGCGGGATCCGATTAACGGGGAAATAAAAGGGCCAGAGAACCCACACAGCAGAGTGAGCAGATGCCCTATAAAAATCAAATACAGGGTAATCAAGGGGACCGAAAGGTATATTTTAAAAAACAAAAACCCACCCTGGAAACAAAGGAGCTGGGCTTTGTGGCTTTCCTGGGAGGGCTGCAGAATTAATGGGGAAGAGCACATGTGTTTGATAATCTTTATATGGCAAAAGACCCATCTTTCAAATATGTCACAAATTCATATTAATCACCTTCCTATTGCCTTCCGTGGCACAGCTATTCCAGTTGCCTCGGGCAAAATTGGGAACTGTCTGGTTAAAAAAAATGTTTTACATTATAATTTACAAGAGCTTACAAGTCTAGTTTCTTTTAATGGAAAGAACGATTAAAAAAAAGAGAAGAATATATATACACCCTGGTATATATACACTATATATATTAAAATATATATATATAAAAGACAGATATTGTAACTCCATCTGGAAAGAGAGAATGTTTGATCTTAACAATGTAACTTCTAGCTTTCAAACAGGCTCAGAAAACAAGAAGTCAGCAGGAGTTCAGATAAAGGAAGCTTAAAAGTCAAATAATTCTGACTCTGAACCCGAGACTTCTTAGACTCAAGGTCCTTTCCTTTACCCATTAATGGGCTGACTTGTGAGCTCAGGAACAAAGTGCTGCAATGTGAGGATTTCTGAGAGTCACTCATTACAGATCACTGAGTGGAGTCTGAGTTGCGGAAATCAAAGGATCCAATCTGGAGTAACTGGCTGAACTTCTGCTTGGAACTAATTTGTTCCGAGTTCGGCTCACCTTTCACCTCCCGAAGGCCCCGAGTAAAGTCCCTACCGGGGTCAGCCTCAAACAGCACTGGGGGGGATCCCAGCTCGGCTTTAATGGTCAGCAATGGGCACTGCAGCCCCTGGGAGAGGGTGGACAGGCAGCCAGGGTAGGAGAGAAGTGGTGGACACAGCAGGGCAGGGCAGTGCCGGGCTCCCCACTGCCCCATGGGCTCTGATACAGACGCCTCTCCAGCCTGACTAACACACCCTGCTGACGTGTCCCCCATGCCCACCGCTGGCCAAGCGGGGTGGTGGCAGACAGCAGCTGACAAAACCAGCATCTCCAAAGACCCTGGTGTGCCTTTGCCCATTCATTCCAATTCCTGGAAAGGAATCCAGGCATGCCAGGCAGCGCTCAGGAGTCAGGACTCCCAGTCCTATTCCTGGCTTTGCCACTCACTCCCTCCAACATCTGGAGCACGATACTTCTCTCCAGGGAAACAAATCTGGCTTCAGGGGAGCAGCTGGTTTGGAGGCTGAACTAATCCATGCTTAATCCAACATGTAGAGTGCCATGGACAGGCAGTGCTAGACAGCACAAAGGGATTCTCCCTCAGAAGGAATTTGAAGGAGGGAGATTAAATGATTCCCCCAAAGGACCTGGTGGCTCAGTGGCAAAGCACACGCTTGAACTCAGGGCTTCAAGGCTGGCATAGCAGGGTTAAACCACTGCAGCAGGACATGGGCAGGTGTCATGCCCAAGCACACACGGCTGCAGGAAATGAGGGAAGAAATGGCCACCAAAAAGCATCACTGTGCTCCAGAGCTGCTTGTTCCCACCACCAGCCACACTGCTGCCCTGCTGCCAGCGCCCTGGGGCGGGGGCAGAGTCCTGTGCTTCCTCAGCACCCTGTCCTGGCCCCGCTGTCCCCACCAGGGCCTGGGACACCTTCAGGCCATCGCTGTGCAGGGTGGGGACATATGCATGCACCCACCAGCCATTGCCCTTCTCAGCGCTGACCGAGCCCAACAATCTTCCAGAGGCAAATTTCAGCCATGATGCTGGACAAGAGGCATGGGAGCTGCATCTGCCAGCTCCAGGCAGGGCAGGGAGCATCACCAGGACATGACCTCTACTCAGCTCAGCCTATCCTTGGAAAAGCTGGCTGTGGGCTGCAGGGTGTTGATCTCTCCCTCCACCACATAGCCCAACAACCGCAGGAGAGGTTCAGGGCAAGCACAGTGCCAGGCCCTGCCTGACTCTCCAAACATATCTGAACCAGGCAGAACATGGTACAGCAGCCCCATTCTCTTCCTCTCCAAAATACCCCTCCAGCTGGGATGCAATTTCCTCCCCCCTCAAAAGGTAGCAAAAAATGGTCACAGTGTGAATGTGCTTGACCTTTTGTCTTGGACTAATCTAATTGTGTCGTCTTTGTGTAATCAGCCGGTAAAGGTCAGTGCTGTATTTAACATGGGGGCCCTTTAGGTACTGAATTTGCCTTGCAGTGAATTAACTTGATTATATTTCTTTCAAATATGTCAGAGACCAGGTCAGTTTAACCCTCTCTGTGCTGCCTGGGCCCATGCCTTTGTTTCCAGTTCCAGAAGGTGGCACCGAGGAACAATGTGGTCAGAAGCACACACATGGGCTCCCTCCGCCTGCAGTCATGGCCACCACCACCATCTCTCCCACCTTCCCAACAAGCCAGTTCTCAAGGGAGACCAAGTGTACTGTAAATCAGCCCGAAAAGTTTGCAAACCAGGACACTCCAGACCGCAGGGAGGGAGGGGTGAGATTCCAGATTGAATGCAGTAGGGAAAAAAAATAATAATTCAGAAGACTCCTTTACAAACATGAACCTGTCTCAGTAGAACTCTTCCTTACGACTCAACATTGTCACAATCAAATAGGACATTACTCAAGTCCAGGTTAACGTGTCGCCTCTGCCGTTGACAGATAAGGTGTTCTCAATATCCTGCAATACATTATACATTTTAGAAAGTAAAGGTCTGTGCCGCTACCAGGGGCAGTGTGTCGGAGGCGTTGGGGATGCCACGGTGTGGAGATGGGCAGCTTTCATCAGGCAGTTCAGCTCAGCTGTGCCAGGGGACCGCACAGAAGGGAAAGCAGCCTCAGCTGATCCCCAGGCTTACCCTTGGCCCTGAGGCAGTGGTGAGGGGCTGGGCAGCCTGCCCTCCTGGAGGCAGGGAGGAGAGGCCGGTGATTCACATCCTGCAGAGGTACATGCACAGGACATTGCCACAGGGCTTGCACTGGAAGAAGCCCTAGGCCTGGCTTTTCTTTCTTGGCACTGGAAGTAGGGTATAAAAACCCTCCTTTGCTCTTCAAACACCTCTCTCCTTCCCAAGCCTCCTGCTCCAGGCAGGGCTGCTGCTTGACTCCAGGGTCTTGGGCAGGTCATGTCTCATCACCTCAAGACTGCTTTCCCCACTCGCTTCCCTCTGCTGAGCAACCTGTACGGGGCTGTATCTAGAGGGAAAATGCCTCAGGCCTGCAGCTGTACTGTTGCTGCCTTAGAACAAGCTCTCATCACCCAAAGCCTCGTCGCTTTGATCCACGGTGGCACCCACGCCAAGCCATCTGCCTGCATGCAGGATGTAGAAAGCCCTGCTGACCCCACCTGTAGCACCAAGAACACTGTCCAGCACAGGAGACAAGCCCAGAGAGCAGCACTGGGACTTGGGGGGGAACAGGCGTGTTCTGCTCCCTTGGACGCACATGCCTGGAGGGAGAGCAGGGCAGCATCTCCAGCGCTTGTCAGGGCATCTGCGTCGGAGACCTGAGTGCGCCCTGTTCTGCCCCCCCGACCTTCCTTCTCACCGAGTTGGGGGTCAGTGGTGCTCCTACTACATCAATGATCTGGTCCTTGGTATCTCCCTTGCCCTCCTCGATGCCAAGCCCTGTCTGGCCATCTGGATGGGCACCTTCCACGCTGAGGGGGCCGATGCTCCCAGCTTTGGCCAGGGCCTCGTAGCGGTGCCGTAACATCTGCAGCTCGTACTCGCAGTTGGCAAAGGCTTGTTTCAGCTCGTACAGCAGCACCAGGTCGCTCCGCAGCTCATTGAACATCTGCACAATCTCCTCTGTGGGCATAGGGTTGAGATCTAGGGAGAAAAACACCTCCTGTTAAACACCCAGACCTACAACCCTAGAGTGAAAAATTCCTATAAAGGCCTTGGCTGCTCTTTCATTCCCACAAAGACATACCAGGAGCCTCGCTCCAATCACTACATGGATCAGTAGCAATTGGTATCCCTAAGGGCTGCACACCTGATTTTTCAGGCTGTCCTTTGGTTCTGGCCAATGACTAAGGGTGAACTTGCAAAGTCCAGGACTCAGGAAGTGAAGGATGATGGAATACCAGATGACTGAACCTGCTACCCATCAGGTCACATGAAGGGAGCTCTGTCTTACAGAGAGATTGGATCTACACTGCTGCAAAGGACAGAAGGGCTCCTGCTGCTCCCTACACCTTCACCAACCAGGGGCGGACGGGCTGAGCTCCATTGCCTCTCTTACTGCTCTTCCCAGGGCAGGTACAAGGCAGAGAACTGCCCTGCTGCTGTGTTACAGACCTGTTTGTAGCAGGAACTGGCACATCACCTCCCCACACCTTGCATTCTGCTGCACCCAGCCAGGCACACACAGAGGCAGCAAGAGCTGCAAGTTCTGCAGAAGGAAAGGATGAAGCTCTGCATGTTTGCTCTGATACACAGCAGTGGCCCCTGTCCACAGGGCTGCCCACAGGACCCCTTCCTGCTAGCACTGTGTTCACCCCCACAAAGCCCAGGTGTGGTTCTGCACTCTAAGGTACAGCAGAGCAGGAGCACCAGGAGACCCTCAAGATATGTGTGTTCTGCAAGGCAGGAACCCCTCCTTACCCTCATGGAAAGTGAGCTCCGAGAAGCACTCACATGCTTCCCCAAGGCTTCCCTAGCAAGCACAAACAGTAAGTCCCTTAGTTTTACAGCAGAAAGAGGAAACCATCCTGGCTGAGCCTTCACCAGCCACAGGAGGCCTTCAGAAGGGCACAGTCTCCGAGACAACATACTGAGCCATAAACCAGCTGGCCCAAAAAACTAACAAGACTTAACAGAAGTCACTGCCGGGAACAGGCTCAGTAATCTCTTGTAAATCATTAATAAGGCTTCTGTTTTTCTTTCTATTCTTCTCTTTTCCTACTTTTAAATATCTCTCGAGCCACAGTGGGAGGGAAAAGGATCATCAGGTGTCTAATCAAGAGACACTGCATGCTGGGACCTGTAATACCTGCAAACTGTCCCCACTGCATGGAAAGCAGCCGCTGGCCATGGGCTGCACTTCTCCCCCCCTAGCCACGAGCAGGTATTGTACGTGTTAAGTGAACCCTTCTTTCTGCTGCTAAGACACTCGAGTTCAAGAGTGAGGGATGTGTGTTTACTCGCCTTTCAGCAGAGATGCTCCAGATTTTCACACAGCATGCAACCTATAAAGGGGGGATGAACAGTCCCAGATGCATTTTGGACTTGCCACCGTGAGCAGTAAATTAAGAGGAAATGAAGCTTAAAAGCAAGACAGGGCAGCCCTGAACAATGCGCGTGCCGTGGTCACTAACACACTTAGAAGTACCTCTCCCGGCAAGGCTGAGATTTGCCTTCCTAATACTGTGCTGCCTCTCTTGATGGTTAAAAAGGCCCAAACAAGAGAGAAACAAAGGCTCTTTTAAAAGACTTTTTCTACTGGGAGGAAAAAAAAAAACCCTGTGCATCTTGTTCTGGCTTTTACCCTCTCTTTTTTTTTTTAAACACATAAAATATTTTAAAAACCATTCACATACTGTTATTCAAGAAACTGGCTGTATTACTAGGGGAAAAAATAGCCCATCTCGAGAACAAAGGCTAGCTCTGTGTGTCTCTTTCTCTCTCGCGTGCCCCCTTTACTCACCTACTCCGAGTTCCATCAGCATCTGCTCCAGGGCTTTAATCTTCTTCTGTCCCACCGAGCTTGGCAGTTTCATCTGGAACACAAAGGTAACAGAGCCACACAGCTCAGAGATAGCCCTCACTCACAGCCGTCTAGTTCAAAAGGCAAGAGAGCTTTTCTTTTTATAGTGCAGGGGGAACAAAAAAAGAAAGGGAGAGAAAGGAAAATCAAGTGGTAAGAGAGGGAGACAGGGGCTGAAAGTTTTCAGACTAGGTCCGAGGGCAGGTATTGAAAAGCCCGGTCGTGAGGGCTTTTATTTTCTCTCTCGTGTGTGTGCAAGACACGCTGTTTTACAGTTTCCATGTGTCACTGAATTAACAACAAAAGTTCTTCTTGGCTTCAAACCCTCTCCCGCGGTGCCCAGCCCATCAAAGGGCTCATTTACACAGCGGCTAATGTGCAATGCTGCCCTACTTTATTCGCTTTAGCCGGCCTGATTAGACTCATGCGCTAACAGACTCACTTCTCCTTTTACCTGCTGAGCCCCAGACCTGTGGGATTCATTTACAGAGCAGGCTTTGTAACAAAGGGGAGAGACAGAGAGAGCACAGTTACTTGACTGGCGGAAGTGTGCACACACATTTACATCGGAGCTAAGGGGCTAGGTGAGAGAGGAAGCATCAGATGTGAGCTATGAAAGGGAATTGGAGCTGGCCAGGAGAGGAAGAATGCACACACTTAGCAGGGTCCTTCCTCTGCATTCATTTCGGCTCTAGCAGGAGTGCTAGCTGCTCAGACCAAGCATTTATTAGATTACCAGCAGCACAAACGCAGCTGGCACAATATGGCAGGGAGAACAGGTTTCCAAACCCTGCAGATATATCCAAGAAAAAAAGAAAGCACTCAGCTATACTAGAAGACGCATCAGGAAAGAAATGATTCTCAACACTGCATTGTCAAACACCCTTCTGCACACAGGCACAGGCTGCCCCTCCATATCCAACCCGGAAAGGTGACCTCACACCTCGACCTGGGGATCCCAATCACCAACCCAAGTTGCTGAGCAGGCCATTGAGCAGCCAGGAGGCAAGAGCATCCTGCAGCCATCCTGCACACACCACTTACTGACCAGGGGCCCAAACCTCAGCCAGACCAACCATGAGTCTGCAACATAGCTGGGAATGACCTGAAGGAAGAAACATTATTCACTCCACCTTAAAACTGGCCTCTCAGGAGAGCTCACTGGCAGGGCCTGTGGTCACCTTACTTCCCATAAGTCACACGCTGAAGTTGCCCAAAACAGACAGCCCAACATCAGTCTCCCAGATTAGACCCATCGCTTCCAGTGTTCTGGAACACTGGAACACTGCCCCAACACAAAAATGCCAAGAGGCTCCATCTGGAACTTCCTAATTCTTCTGAATGCAGGAGCACTGCACACACACACACATACCCAGATGGTGAGAGCTCTAACCTTAACTCAGCTATGGCTATGTCCCATCAGCTGCTCCACAACAGCAGTGCAGGACCTCTGGGAAATCCTGCCTTCTCCATTACATCACTTCAGCCAAGAAACCAGAGTATGGATGCCACAGAGCACCCCAGGGGAATGGGCCCTTCACGATATATGCTCAGAAGCACCTGGTCCTTTTTGACAGATATTAGCACCACAAGAAAGACTCCAGCAAAGGACCAACAGGACTATCAGGGGAGGATTTCTAAGAAACCAACCTGATCCAGAGACTCCAACAGGAGCACTAGAGAAAAAACAAAAACCCACCTTCATGCAAACAGTTAGCACAGGTAAGGACTATAGGATGCCTCTGCCTTTTTTTTTTTACCCCAAAGGTCTTTGACTTAGAGCTGGGGTTTCTGCACAGCAGTGAATTTCATACTTCTTTCATACTTGTGAAGAAAGTAATTCTTTGCAGTTGACCACAAAATTATTGTTTTAGCAGAAGAAAGACTGTCAAAGTTATCACATTTTTGGATTCCAGTCAAGTCTTTGGCCCAGAGTCTCAACTTGAGCAGAACCTCACTAAAATAGGTTTTCCCAGGGGCTCTGTTGCACAGACTACCTGCACAGGCTCTGCTAAAAAGGAGAGGATAGAGTCCTAAGATAAGGCAGCCCAGAGCACTGGGACAGGAGATGTTCTGTTTATTTGATGGGTGCCATGCTGCAGCTAGCAGCAGGATTCCAAGGAAGGGAAGGTCACTGTGCTTAGAGGAAGACTAAGTGGTCAGTCTAGAACATCAGGAAGACATTCCTGAAAGCAAGAGCCCAAAGAACTGTTCTGCCCCATGAGGAACCATATAGAACATTTAAATAGGTGACATACCCAGCTCTGCCTCAGCCAGGGGATGTGTATGGGCTGACCTAGTCAGAAGGTACTACCCTTAACTTGGGGGACACAATGAGCCCAGCATCTCCCTCCTGAAGAGCCTGTGGACACACAATACTTGTGTGACTATCACAGTCCTGAGGGTCTGTATTCACCTTGCCCCAACACCAGACATTGGAGTCCTTTTAGCCAAAGGCAGGATTCCCTTCTGTTAATTTCCCTTCTGGCAAAAGCATGCTGGGCACCAAGCCAGCTTCAGGAACAAAGGACAGGCAATAGGAGATGTTCATCCTTGGCTAGGCTAGGTAGACAGACAGGAGGTCTTGGTTTGTTGGTTAGAGGAAGAGCACAAGCTTTTCTCGTGGGAGGCTCCACTAGCTCAAGGAACTACTGGCAGTGCTAACAATTAACCTGGCAAAACCTTCAACTGAGATGTGCACATCCAGATCATGTCCCACAGGAGTCTGGTCTTCACTGACACTCCTGAAGATTAGAGGATGGAGCAGGGAGAGGCAAGACAAATTAAACTTCAAAGAAAGGAACACTAGAGATGCTGAGGAAGAGTGGGCTGTGAGTTTAGTTTAAAACCCCATCAATTAAGCTTCCTTTTAATTCAGGAAGGAGGATCTGGCCTGCAAACAGGAAGGCTTCATTGGTTTCTCAAAGCAAGAGTATATTTTAATTTTACCATCATTAAGAAAATGTTATGATTTATGTGGCTGCTGTCGGACTAATATCTTTAGAATTTAGCTGGCTAAGCCAATTCATCTCTAAGACTGATGAAGGCTGATTGCTCTCTATGCAAAATGTATTAAAACTAAATGAGCAGTCTATTACTCAAACGCTGCTGATAATCTGTTAGCCAGGGTCCGTTAGCTGGGCTGCCTTGTTGCAAGAGAGAAGCCTTCATGCTCTGTACAGCTGTGATAAGACCAAGCTTACTGCAGGAAGCCCTTCTTTGTTTTGGTCTTTCAAGCAGATATCCAGAGAAGCAGCACAGTGCTGCAAGTGGTGCTCACTTGCCCTCATTCTTAAAGAATGAGGCAATCTGCAGGGGCCACAAGTCCCAGCCAGCAGCCAGAGAAGAGCTCTCTGGCTCACGATGTGTGTGTGCACTGGGATATGTGGTTTCTGTGGGCCATATCTCTGCATTAGTGAAAACACCCCTTCAGGCAATCTTGTTGCTTACACCACAGCTCCTGGGATGTTCTTGGTGTTGTCATGGATGGAGGCCTCCGCAGGGGCTGAGGAAAATTATGTTCCTCAGAAAACTCCAGTGAGCAACCACAGCTTCCGAGGTGAATGGCATTTGCCCTTTTCTTTCCTTCCTCATAGTAGACTATTATTGTTATTTATTATCTTTAAAGTCCCCATATAATAATAATACCTGGGAAACAGATTGCTCCCGTCAGAAAACTGATTAGCTGGGATTTTTGAGGTTACTATATTTTGGATGCTCTTCTCCTTTGACAGCCTCTCCCTACAGCCCTCTTTGCAACACCAGCCTGTGCTTATAATTACACCAACATCACTTTTGATTTAAGGACTGTAATCCTTTGTCCTTGCTATAAACAACCTGCATTAAACACATGAACTGCGTGTACCAAGAGAAAAATAAATAAAGAGCTACAGAAAATTGTGTGAGTCAACACCACAAAGCCACAGTACCAGAGCCTACCTATGCAGAGAGGAGCCTGGGATACACAGCCTCTGCTGGAATGCACTTGGCCTGGAAGGCATGGAATACAGGGCACTGACCTGCTCTGCTCTCCCCTGAAGGAGGAGGACATTGCTCGAGTTGGGTCATGCAGTTTAAAAAGATCAGAACAGAGCACCCACCACACCTTCACAGCAGGGGCTGAGACTGGGGTGGACCCTACAGTTCAATTTCTGTACAGGATCTCACCATGGAATACCCTTGAGGTTTTGCATGACACAGGGTTTTTATTTAATGTTCGAGGCATTCCGCCAACAAAACCTTGCTAATTCACACTAATGACTAGAAGACCTACTGCAAATTAATTGCTAATTGGCAAAATTCATTAAATGAACAAACAGGATAAGAAATAACTGAAGATACAGCCTCTCCAAAGAGACTCGGTTCATTTATTTTTGTGTGCCATTCAGTTTTCATGATTTATGCTAATACTTTTAAGCATAGTTGTAAATGTATTTGAATCTATTTTAGTAGAGTAATAAAGTCTAAGTAATAGCAGAGCTTGCAACACAGTCCTGTTATGTCTCACAGCATCACTACCTGGCAGGTAGAGACTATCACGGGGATCTGCAGCAGGAATGGAAGAGGTCTGCAGGATCTACAGATTCTGCCAGGGACCTTGAGTGATTGTATCTGTGTGGTCATCTTAAATGTCCTGCTCTCAATTCATTACCTTCTTCATAAATGCTCCTTTTCTGATGCTCCCTACTCCCCACTCCTGCCCCAAAAAATTCTCTTTTGTGCTGAAAACTCTTTTTTGTTCTATCACCAAAATACAAGGTTTTTAAAATTAATCAGTGATTATTTGAATATTTCACATGTACCCTCCCTGATGCTGCACTTCATTTTAATTCAATTTTAAGGTAAACTTCTTAAAATCAGCCTTCCCCAACCCTAAACAATATAGCTGTCCTAAAAACATTAATCCTAAAATCTCCACACAACTGACCTCTGTCTGTACAGCTGTAAACTGTAGTTTTATGCATCAGCACCAGTATTGTTCAGCATCATAATACAGCTCACTGACATTGAAAACCACCTTCTTTGTGGATTTCAGCAGCAAGAAAACTTTCTCATTAGGCACTTTCTTCATGGATATCTTTAGAGCACTGAATGGTTTAGTGGATTTCCAGGAAGGAGTGCTAAAGTTTCAGATGAATGATGGTTTTTTGCGTTTTCTGCCTGAAGGTCAAACATTCCCGGGCTGCATGGCTCTACACTGCAGGAGCAGGGAGCCTCCACTCCTGTACAGTTTTAAGACTCAAGGAAAGAAAGAAACATATTAAGTACTTTAGTCTTAGAGCTCTGGAATTTGAAAAACCTCAACTGAAAAATTCGGTTTCAGATATGAACCTGCAAATTTCTGAAATTCTGAAGTGCTTCACAGCATGGAACTGAAGTGCTACAGTGGAAGGTGGATGGGCAAGTGCAATGGATATATGCAAAAACTGGGAAAGTGTGAAACTGCACAGGTATTCCCTGTCTCAATGAACATACATGCTTCCCTCTGCCCCAGCTTACCACTAGGGACTCTGTGTCTTCTGTCTGTGCCTGCTGATCTGCCATATTAAGATTTTGCACAGGTGAAAATAAGGAGTAATACCACTGTGCAATCTCTCCTATGCTATGTAAGACATTAAACATACAGCCATCTCTCTGGAGTGGCACATGACCATCAACTTGCTCCAGCAGTGAGGCTTGATGCTAAACAAACCAATCTTTTAAAAAGAAAACATTTCTATAGTAACCTATGTAAATGGTTATTTAAGGGATTTTTGGACTGTGGTTAGACATACATCACAAATTCCCAAATCAGTTGTGCTAAACTATAAATTCTGTGCTTGCATCCTCCTAGTAAATTAAAGCGGTTTTACAGGAATATACCTAGTGAAGGCTTTGTCAAGATGAGGGAGGCCAACAGATACCAGAGAAGCCCAGCACACTTAGGCATATGGCAAAGAAGCAACTCACTGATCCTATAAACATTAATGCCTCATTATTCCCCTGTAGCACTGATTCAAGGGGTAAAGCTAAAAGATTTCCTGAAGGAACCAAAGTCCTGGAGCATCAACGTCTCAGCATGGAGGGTTTTCACCAGTGCAGGCAAAAGGGTCTTCAAGGTCTTTATACTCTCCCACCCTTTCTCCCCTAGAAAGGGGGTACAGACTGCTTTGACACAAGTGGCCCTCTAAATTAGGGCTACTTGGAATCCACACAATGATGGCTGAGAACCTGGAAAGCACCAGCTTTCTCCCCATCTGACACACAGGTTGTGACAAGAAACAAGACACCCGAGAAGACAAGAGGAATTCACACCTTGCCAGGACCGCCTGCCGTTTACAAGATGGACATCCTCTGGCAAGCAAAGTATTATCTGCCACTTACCAGTCCTGAGATTCCTTGTCCTTAAATACCTTTTGCTTTAAAAATAGTGCAAGCCTATAAAACAAATGCAAAAGGACTACAGAAAGTGTTTGTGCAGGAAAAAATAAGAAAATACATGGTGCAGAAGAAAGAACTGCACAGGACATTTTACTGGGGGGTATTTTATGCTAAAAGCACATTACCGGAATGACACTACAGTAGTTTGCTTTAAGCAGATCTGCAGATTCCCAGATAGTCCTACCCCTGCCTCTCACTACAGGCATGGAGACCAAGATGAGACCTGTAGAGGTGGCTGCAGAAAATGGAAATGGCTGCAGCCTCTGAGCTGCATCAGACAGAAACAAATCAAGAGCACAGAAGTGTGTGCTGTGATTGCAGGGAGGGCCCTAAGACAGGCCACAGGAGGGGGAATTCCAAGGACACTCTACCATAGTAGAAGAACGTTATGTAAACTTCCAGATCAGACACAGGAAAGTGTAGCAACACATGCATGTCTTGAATTGATGTTGCTTTTCTCTTAAATAATTAACTGAATCTCCACTTACACAAATACAAACAACCACGGTGACTAATTACAGCCTGATCATTATATTGGTTACACTAATGAAAGAAAAAAGTGATATATATGGAGCTCTGCACAAGTTACACCCAATAAAACTGGCTGATGAATGACACCTGAAACTGTGTCACTATGGGCACACAAAGACAGTAAAAGCTTCTCAAATCCAGGACTGACAAAGGTCCCTGAGGCCTCGTATTGCATGGACACTGTTTGGTACTGGCTGATTCAACAACATCATGGAGTGTCCTTTCCAGAACTGCAACTTATTTTAAAGATCCTATACCTACACCAGAGTGATCCCATTCCTGTACCCAGAGTGCTCTCCTTACACCCAAGAACCTACTAAGGCTTTGGTCCAGATGGTCTCCCACACCAACGACCTCCACAAAAAAAAGGTGATGGATGCATTTTCTTTCAGAAATTTAATATTAAGTGCCTTTTGGATTGGCTAAGAACAAGAATGGAGGAAGAGACGCGTTGGATTCACCTTCTCTAGTTCATTCAAGATTTTGTATCCTTTGCAGTTCTCTTTAAAAATGAATACATCAATATTTTCATCTTATTTCATTCTCTACAGACAGGAGTTTGATTAGGAAATGCACCAGCACTCTCTTGGCCCTAATTAAAGGGCATGCAATACAACAAATAGATGGCAATGCCACAACATGAATTCGATCCAGCCTGCATCATTTCTTCATAACTTTTATTCACAGAAATGAGACAATTACTTCTTTCTACACCTCTGTCAGACTCCCCGTGGAAATTACTCCCAGCCACTCTCTTGTAGAGTGCAAAACATACACCTTCACTAATGAAAAATTGCTAGCAGAAGCAACAAGCACGTCTCAGCTAACTAATCCATGGGATGTTCAGACCTGGAAACATAAACTTTCCCACCTAATAAGAGTGTGCTGATCTCCATGAGATTGATGTCAGAACGCCTTGGAGTGCAATCAATACAAAACAAATAAATAATTAATTGCGTCAAGTAATTAAATTTATCAAATCCAAATAAAAATAACTGGTATTTTATGGAACTGCTTCCAAAAGCTGAACCTCTGAAGGGACAGTATTGATCACAGGAGGACAGACAGATGTTTCACATGTTCACTGCCAATGAGGTCTGGGTTTGCATTACTGATAGGGAAGGAACAGAGCCAGCAGCCTCTGATGCAGAGTAAACAGCCAGCATGCTTGGCCATTTAATTATTGGTCAGATCAAATACAGAGAATAAACATGTCTAAACACATACATATGACCCCATCTTCCTCTAGAAATATCATTCACCTTGGACTTGCAGTAAGCACTTAGTGCTCACTCCAAGAAAAAAAAAATTAAGAACTCACACATGCTTTCCCCACACGACCACAGTAAATTCTTATTCATAAATCAGTGCTAAAAGTGTTCAGAAGGCTACTAAATATTTAAAAGCTGGTGAGTGTGAATATTTGAATCAATGGGTACTAAAGCTCTACTTGTAATTTTCTTTCCTTTACTTCTTTCTTAATTTGTTCAACTGGCAAATTGTCTGTAAGATCCCAGTTAAGTAGATGGAGTCAGGCTGGTGGCTGGAAGCCTTTTCTGAGGGGAGGAGGCAGCTCTGAATGACTAAGCTGGAGCATCCCTCAGTCCTTTCTGCAGACTAAAAACTCTACAGACTCCTTTTCATCACTGAGTTTTGTTTTGTTTCCAGATGAGACACCACTCAATCAATTCTCTTCCAGATCCTTTGCTTCCCACAACAGAGCAAGGACACAGACACACAGCTCAACATGCAGGAGTAAGTACAAACAACTACCCTTTTCCATGCATCACCTTCCTTCTTAAAAGCACTGCTGCAACAATTCAACAGCATTACTGAAATCCTAAGTTAAAATTCACAGGCAGGGCTGAGAGAGAAGAACAACTTAAAACACACTGCAGAGATGCCCAAGTCAAGTGCTCTGAACACAATAAAGTCAAAGACAAAGGTTAAACTTAAAGCTGAACATAACACGGTACAGAAACACTGTGGTGAAATCAAAACAAACTCAGTTCTGCCCTACTGAAGCAACATCATGCCCAGATCACAAACATGTGGTTACTGTTGGTTTGTCTGGATCCTGGAAAAGACTCAAGTTCAACAGCTCCCATTTTCCTTTCCTTCAGGCAGATCCGCAACAAAGCATTCCCTCCTCACAGCTCCCTGCTTTCCCTTTAGTCTTTTCTTCACTTTTCCCTGTTCACATTCCCTACCCATCTCTCTTTTCCTCTGGCTCTTTGGCTGTCTGACCTCCCAGCTGAGCAGATCTGGTGTAACAGGAAGTTTTCCAGAAGTAATGCTCAGGATTAATAATACGCTTCTGATGTTATTTTCATAACACTGCTTTACTAACAGGAAAGGCAAAGGTCTACAATTCTTTTCAAGAAACTCTTGGAAGGCTCACCCCTTTCCAAACATCTGCTACTGCCTCCTGTTCCCAGTGGCACCAAGGCAATAACGCTGCCTTGAATTAAGAGGAAGCTTTTCATAATGCCCAGCTTCCCACTGCCTTAGAGAAACTTGCAGTCTGTGCTGTCAGGAGGCAGAGGGAAATCCCACGCAGAGCAAGGGCATGGGGGCTGTGGCCTTCTTTGCCTGTGGCCCCAGTCCCATGGAGAACAATGGGAGACTGAAGCCAGTCTGATAGAAGGCAGCTTGTCGAACTCACTGCAGAAGATTACTCTTCAGCGTCTGCTGAAGGAGAAACTTTCGGTTATGAAGAATAATGGCTGTAAGTGACCATGGATCCTCACAGGGAAGAAAAAAAACAGTCTTCAAATTCAGCCTGTCCATAAGATTGTGTAAGCTTTAATGACAGGGGGAATTTGAAGAGCCATGGCTATTGTCATAAAAACTACTGGGAACAAATTAAGTTGAATACGGATTCCTAACTTTTTCTTCAAGGACTCATTTCTATAAATTAATTTTAACTCAGATTTCAGACTAATTGTAAATCCTCAGGGAAAAAAAAATCTCTAATCAAAGTGTAAGTGCTATTATCCTGGGGATGATATGGTACATTTTTCACACATGACAGAGGTTGAGCCCCGATCTCAGTGCAAAATCCAACTTCACCTAACCACGAAGGCGTAAAGCACAGTAGAAAAGTATAAAATAAAGGAGGACAATAGAAGCCTTTAGGTGAGGAACTCTTTAGGTCTTCAGGCAAAGGAACTTACTGCAGGACAGCACAAGCTTTTAGGTATCATTTTTCAATGTGCTAAGGGCAAAACATCTTATGCTGGATGTTGCCAGAGTATGAATTTCCAGCATTTCATTCTAATTCCTCACTTAGTCCTAGTCAGCCTCCACCCTGATCAATTCCACATCACTGGAGTTCAGAGGGTTTGCCATATAAATCCCACAAGTAAAATAATTTGGATTAGCATGGACTGTCAACTCCATAACATTTGGCACTTCAGCACCTCTTACCAGTTCAAAAGGCCTGTACTGACCTCATGTAATTAATTCTCCCCATCATGCATCTGTGAAGCAAGTGAGTCTAATAGCTCCTGTTTTAAAAACAGGGAAGGCTTGGAAAAGGAAGCCAGGTGACTGGCTAAAAGCCACAAATTAATTCATTTTTCTGGGTTAGAGGTAGGTTTCACATTTCCAAACAGCAAAGTGTTGTTTTTTCACCTCGATCAGCGATGTACCATCCTTCTTAATTCACAAACCACTGGTAATTCTAAGAACAGCATATATCTCCTTAAAAATTTCAAGCAGAGCAAAGAAAGTTGCTCTAGGTCATTCCAGGAGCTTGGATACTGCAGACTAAAAGTTGCTGAATCAGACTGCCATGCCTCAGCTTAGCACTGCATCTTGTGAGCATTAAAGGGAACAGATAAAAGCATGTAGCACCCATTTTCATGAAGGCTGGGATTTGAATTTCCTGTTTGTTGCACAAAAAGGCTGCTGGCTTTGCCAGATGGTTCCATCACTGATATGTTATTGCTCAGCTTCTCTTCCAGAGGGGGTAAAAAAAACAGAAAAGATCAACCATTACTTATTAGTTTTCAAAATCCAAATCAATCTCCATAAATTACTCTATTTATCTTAGTGCCGGAGAACACATCTGCCACGTCTCAATAAATCTCAACACATGCACTCCAGTCTTGCTTGTCTCTGGACTGTGATTTCCTCAAGGCTGTAGCCCCTCACTCAAACAGGTATCCTGCAGATGGTGGCACTGGTACACTGAAGCAGTGACCCTGCTGAGGCATCCCACCTCTAACACACCCATGCACCTGTGCATCGAAGCAGCATTATCCCAAACACATTCCTATTAACAGCCAGCAAGATCTGAGACCATGCTGATATCAAAAGAACATTCCACAAAAACAGTCTTTTAAATTTACTATGCCAAGTGAGAATGCCAGGCAAAGAACATACTTATCCAATTTTGCTATAATAAAGTAACTAAAAATCTTTTTTTTTGGCTAGGAAGAAACCAAAAAGCACTTGTATGGGCACACAGGATTTTGCTATCAAAACTCCTCTGAAAACATTCAGTTGACCAAGCAGGTTTAAGTTATTTGATATCCCAAAACCTGTGGCTAAGACGCAGGTGACAAGTTTTGCTGATACAAGAAAGCAATACAAAACAGCAAGAAAATTCTCTACTCAGGAATATTTCTGCAACAGAATGAACACAGGGGCTTTCCCAAAAGTATTTTCTAAGATAATGTAAATAGAAAAGCTAAAAATTGTATGTGTTAATGTGTCTCTGTTTTTTTCAAGACACAACCTGAACATTTGGTTCTTAAAGATCATCTTAACTAGATGATCTTTAAGGTCCTTTCTAGCCCAAACCACTCCAAAAGCACCTCTCAGCTATTAACACATGTGCTCCATGGGCTCATTAGTTCTGGCTGTCAGCTCTGTTTGGACTAGACAGCCCCATTTGGTTCTGTCACAGGTGCCTAACAGCAGAGCAGGCACACCAGTGACAAACACCAGCAAGTTCAGGTGCCTCTGCAAGGCGGTGAGTTGGCTTTCACAGAGCCAGCATTCCAGGTTTCTGAGTCTCCACATTTATGGAACTCCTTTCTTATTTTAGAGGCAAGAACTTGACTTTCTTTAGCTATAAAAGGAGAACAGATGAGGAGAGAGACAGGCCAAGTGAAAGACATTAACAGAGATCCCACGGGACCGGGACAAGAGCCTACCCTCTGGCTCCGCAGCGTGACACCTGCAGATTTGAAGTCAGGAAACTTGATGCCAGCAGTCTCAGGAACAGCCTGAAAGAGATCGAAACAGGATGTGTTGATGGAGGAAACACAAGAAATGCAAGATTTCATACAGAGACTATCTGAAGGGGAAACACTGTTTCCTATGACAGAAAACCACCTGCCACAGCCACATGTCAGAGCTGAGGCAAGAGGAAAATCCCAGGCAATGGGATTCAGTGGGAAAATCCCACGAAATTCATTGAGAATACTACTCCAGTTCAAGGTGTCACTGGAAAGCTCAAACATTTTTGGTCAGTTAGTTTAAAATGCACTGCTCTGTACAGAAACTTACATCCACCCACACTGAAACCCTGACCTTAAATGGTATTCATACATATTTGCACAGTATCATCCTTATCCAACTTAGACTCATTTCACTGATCAAAACAGGCCAGAACTTCCCTAAATCTTGGCTTTTGACTGCAAACTCTCTAAGGAATGAGCTGAGAAACCTCTGATCTGTACAGACATGAGCCCACTAATGAGGATGCAAGGATTGCCCCCTTCCAGGGAGGCCTGCTGTTCATACATGTTTTGCCATTTGTCCACTCATTAGACAGTTTTCTTTCTAACTTTGTATTTTAAGCACAGCATTAAAATGCAGCAAACTTCCAATGCTTCTGCTGCTAACAGTAGAGCACATAGTTGCATTTCAACAAAATGGAAAAAAATAAATGCAATCCCTTATAAATCTGTGCTGATGAGCAAAGCAAAAGGTGAGCAGACTTTTAAACTATTAAACCCGGCTATCTGTGCACTGAATGGTTTGGGGTCCCCTGAATGGGTCAGCAATACTTAACGATGCAAGCTACAAATAGCCACAACCTCTGCAAAACACATGTACAATCATGTTTTCCAAAACCAAGTCATCTCAAATCTCCCCATTTCTTTGGAGACAACATTTGCCTTGCTGCTCCCACATTTCTCTGCAGAGAGGCTCTAGAGTTTGCTCTTTGTTTGTTCCAGACAGGGCTGAGACAGCCAGGGCTGCCCCAAGATCACAAGAGATGCTGAAGGACAGTGACTCAATTTCCCAAGTTCCCTGCCAGTGATTCTCACATCCCTATCAGCTATCTTTAGGTCTTAGTCTTGAGGTGGCACCCTGCAAACCACTCTGCATGGCCAGGCATTAAGATTATTTCAGTTATCTGTAGTCTGTCCGATAAACAGAGGACCCAGGAAAAGATTCCTAAACATGACCATGAAGGAAAAAGTATTCTCTAACTACCAACAGGGCTCATAAACTTGTAGAGATCACTTTGATCTTTGGTAGGATACAGCCTCCCTGCTTGCATTATTAGAGACAAACAAGGCTGCAATCAAAAACCAATCCTCTCTGCTTCCTTTGAATGAAAGCTGGCTTCTAAACTCCCTGAACTCTGCCCCTCAGCCTGTTGCTGAACACCCTGCCACAAGCAGTGTGGGGAAATCAGCATCGTTGCCTCAGCTGAGCCAACTCTGACTTGCATTCAGCAATAAGCAATTAAATGGGTTCTTTTGCCTCATGTGCCTGTACAGCCTGTACATGCTGTAAACGCTTCAACCTCAATTGACTCTTTGCTAAATGATTTTCCTTTGTTGAAATGATGCTGATGCAGCTCCCGATTCAAATTCTTAGTTAAAATGCAATTTTTTCTTAACATTTCCCGGCTATAGTTGGTAATTGACTCCTAATGGACTCTGTCATGGTTGAAATGATGCTTGTGCAACAACAGAAACTGCTTCTCTGCCCGCCCTGGTGTGCCTATGCACTGCATTCCTGCAGACAGGCCCCAGCCAACACTTAGGGGTGGACTCCCTCGTCTTGGCATCCTCAGCATCTTCCCAGCCCCATTCTCTAGCCCTCTTTTTTTCATTACCACCAATGACAAACTACTGTCTTTACAGGGAGATATGCCAGCCATAGCTGAGCTTTCCCAGAACAACCCTTAAGGGAATTCAAGGCACAGGGTGCCCAGTGATATTATACTCATCACATTGCAGGGACACACATGGGACACCACACACCACAAGAGTGTTCTGAGGAAGTGGTGGCCATTAGGCACACTTCAAGCAATAACTGTCTAGAATTCACTGCTTCTCCACCCTCTCTGTACAGAATCTTTTGGAGAAAAAGGGCACAAGTGCTCTCTGT
Source organism: Ifrita kowaldi (assembly GCA_013398055.1). Classification (NCBI taxonomy): domain Eukaryota; kingdom Metazoa; phylum Chordata; class Aves; order Passeriformes; family Cinclosomatidae; genus Ifrita; species Ifrita kowaldi. The sequence continues at coordinate 20,167 of VZRS01013746.1, read as the reverse complement.
TCACAAGGTGGAGGGACAGGAATTCCCAGAGATTCACTGGAAACATCTGAGATTTTTTTAACAGCCCTTTCCTATTGAAGGTGCTGAATTTAGATCAGTCTATGCTGTCCTCCTCTTTCCAGAAAGGGAAACTGAGGTAGCATCAAATGTGAACTGAAACCTGTGTTCTGAGCTCCTTAGACTTCAGCTCAGCTCATGGAGAAACAGCAATGGCTCCCAGAATACGAGTCCCACAGCAGGGCTGCTCTGATCACAGCTGAGGATCAGGAGAGGGGCACGTACTGAGCTTGGGGAGATGCTGCTGAGATCCAGGAGTTGGGGAGGAAAAGAAAACTTGGACTAGAAAAAGAAGGCAGGTGAAAGACAATGGGTTTGTGGGCCAACCCTGCAGCAGTAACAGAATACACTCAGAAGAAGCAGGGAGACAGATGCTTCTCCTTGCCATGATGCATGAATGGTTGGCATTATTTCATCCCTTTTCTCAGGGAGGGAAAGAGAAACAGGACTTAAACCAGCATTTTTCAAATGGGGGAGAGACAGAGAGCACACCAGTGGACTTCGACAATGGCTGCCTTAAACCAATCTGCCTTCCAAAGACGTAACCAAAAAACATCTGCCAGAAGGCAGCCAGCAGTTACTCCCCCCCTACCCAAAAAGGGCCTGATCCCCATAGGACTGCTGCAGAAAACATGTTACCCAGCCAGAGCATAAACAGGGGAAAGGGAAAAATTTTAAAAAAAAAATTTAAAAAGAGAGAGAAATGTTTACAGGCTTCTCTGTCTCCTTCTTCTGTGGCAGCTTCTTCTTGGGAGCCTTGCGCTCAGCACGCCTCTGCTCAGTGGTGGTGTCAGCAGCTGTGATGAGCTTCTGCAGGTCTTGGGTTCTCTTTTCTCTCTCTTTCTTCCTGGTTTCAATTTTGCGGAGCTCCTGGATGAGGTATTCTTCTTCTGCCACCTGCAGACCAGAGCACGTCATGGCAGTCAGAGAGCAGAGGCGGCCTGGCAAGGCAAGGGGGCCATCTACCGGCAACAGCTCTGCCCTGGGCCAGCCTGGGAATGATTTTATGCTCCTGCTTAACTTCTTGGATTTGTAAGGCACGTTACACTCCATAATCTTACCCTGTACCCGTGGCAATGCCACTCTACAATTTGGCAGGTACTGTATCAAAACATTTATGATGCACCTTTCAACAATCCATAAATTACTAATCCCATCTTCCAGAGTCCAAAAGCACAGACCGAAAGGTAAAAAAGCCCAAATATGCTGTAGTTGCAAATACAATTTTGTGAAAAGTCGGCTCCCCTCCCCAGATACAGCATACAAAACCCAGAGCAACTATGCCTAGTACTGACACTTGTCAATGCGGGGAAGCAGCAGAGTAAGTCACATATGAACTTGTCCTTGGAGGGAACTAACTGAAAAGGATGCTCTCCTCCAGTCTATGGAGAACACAGTTTCTTAATCTCTAAACCCTAGGACCATCACATAGCTTCAACATAGAGGAGAACTAAGCATGCAGATTTAGTCTTTGATGTTTTCTGGAAAGATTTTTACTCTCAAATAAATAATTCTCTCTCCATGAGACTCCGGTACTCCTAAGGACACTGATCAGAGAATTTGCTTCTATAAGAGGACTAATACAGTCAGTGTCACTGAGAAGGTTCTGGCAGTTACTGCAGACCATAACTCTGCTCACGTAGCCTTTTCTCCTGTATGGTCAGATTTCTCAGTTAGTGTCCTTTTAAACTCCTTAAAGGGACATTAACCCAACAACAAAAGCTGTACTCAAGTGTTGCTCTTTTCTTGTCCAGCCCTTCTTAACCTTTCCCACCCTCTGGCCTGTATCATACACCTACTGATTCAACTTATCAATCTTTTGGAGCAGTGATGCTCTCTTCCCCAAGTTACCTGCTCTGGTGTCCTATTGTAAAGCCTTTCCAGTTGTTCCTTCCTTCGTCTCTCATGGCCAGCATCAAAGACTGGGATTTTCAGGTCTGTGCCCGGAGCCGCACGAATGTTTGCCAGCTTGGCACAAATGTGGTAATACCGTTCCTTCAGGTCCTCCACTGACCTTTTCTGTGGAAGACATCACAAGAGGACAACATTACAGAAGAACCAAGCAAAACCCTGTGCAGTAGCCACCTAAGGACCACTGGACAAAGGATATCACATTAAGTACAAGACACAGTGCCTGGGAGGAAGGCCAGCAGGGACCCTTGCAGGTGCCAGGGGAATGACAGGGAAGGAGGAGTTTCTCAGCGAGCTGCGTGAATTAAGTGTCACGGGTTCACAGCTACTGCTTTAAAAACACCCACCAGAAGATCCAACAATGCTGAGGGTTTAAAGACAATGCAGCAGTGAAGCACCCCCAGCAGTGAAGATAAAAAGATGCAAGGAGAGTTGAGAGGAGAAAGCCTGCAAGCAGGCAACTGCAACAAATGTACAGGTCTCCAAGTTGCTCCAGACAATGGTCATTCAAGTCACAACCAAGAAGGTATCAGCTGCAACAATTTACTGCCCATCATTTCATGAAGTCTGAGCTGTGTTCCATTAACCCAAGTACCAAAGATGTTTGGGCTGCTCAGCTGAGTATACTCTTGATATTTACTTCGCTACAGGCTCTTCATGTGAGCATTTCAGAAGATAGCAAAAAGTTACAGCATTTGCAGCTGTTCTGAGAAGCCACAACATTCCCTCTGTCATCAGGAGGCATGGAACCACTATAGGAGATCTGCAATCATGACACCAGGGTTGCATTTTCAGACCACTGATGGTCCTTGTTTCACAGCGGAGATGATGGAAACCTGCATCATGTCAGACCACAAGTCAGGAGCAGTACCATGGAGAAGTTCCAAACCTCAGGGTTCACTGGTAGATCCTTCTCCAAGAGCCTAGACTGAAATCCAGAACACCTAGCCTGCTCAAATAAATACACTTCCCAGCTGCCTTATCTTCAAGGAACAACGAGCTGTTCTCCTGGCAGGTGCAAACCTTCTAACTTTCTAATAAAACACAACAGGGAATGAGAACAAGTCACAGTGGATTTAATTACAAACAAAGCAAGCAGCAATGCCTTGTGCTGGAAATTCAATATTCCTTGCCGCCAATAATTCATTATTTTCCCCTAATTAAGTTGATATAAAGGGTAATTTGGTCTTTCAAGTGCAGAAAGCCCTGCACATGCCATAGCGGCAGGTTGCTAGCAGCAACTTGACCCCAGGACTCACCTTGAACTGCTGGTGATCGTAGCGGTCGTGAATGACCACGAAGCGCAGATCAAAGCGCCGAGCCAGGTCAAAGAGATGGTCTGTCTCCGCTTTGGTCCACGCGTCGTCGTGGAGATACATCTGGTACTCCTGCTCCGAGTAGACAGGAACCTGCACTGTCTATGGAGAGAAGAGAAAACCATGGTAGCTCTCCTGCAGCACTGCCCTCCTCACTGCCAAGACATCTGAGTCAAGAAAATGAGCACAGTACTGACAGGAGGGGGCTGCCAGGACCATGAGCAATGAGTCCTGGTAGGAAACATGATGAGCAGGCAGAGGACTTGATATGGCGCAATGTGTGATCCCAAGGCCATAACGTGACATTCAGGGAAGCCTACCAGGAACTACCACCTAGGAGGCTGAAACCTATTTCAGGTGGCTGACACAGGCAGAGGTCAGCAACCCACATCCTGACTATGGGTTTCAAAATTATCAGGCTAACATGACAGTGAAACCAAGGTTCAGCCAGCCTTCCTGCATTCCTCCCATATAGCAAAACCAATACCTTGGCATAAACTGCTCTGACAGTTGACTCTTTACTTGGGTTGGGACATGCTCACTTGTACAGGAAGAACAGGAAAGGCAAGGAGCAGTAGTCCCCAGCCTTTAGCACACCTTCTGCTTTGATACTCAGACTACTTCTTTCATGTTTGGTGCAGACAGTACCATGAAGATCTGAAAGGTTGTGTACTGTACAAGTGAAGGCCATAAACTTTGCAAATAACTTTGTCCCTCCCTTCCCCATAGACTTTTTCTCCAGCAGAACCACAGAGCCAATATGACAGTCCAACTCTCAGTGTCCCAAGGCCAAGCCCACACTACTGTCCCCAGTCTGGAAATGCTCTGCAAGGGCTCTATCCAGAACACAAGTGTCACATGAGTACTAAAGAAACAGCAAAAATATTTACTATATTAGGGGAAATCCTAGCATGTGGTAAAGCAAAAGTGTAAATAAGCCTGTGCTTTCCTCCCTTATTCCCCCTCACGCCCTTCCTCCTGCAGCAAAGCTTTGCTTAGCCTGAGGAGGTCCTACCTTCACAAGAAAACTGTGTGCATGCAAGCAGCAGCTGTGCTTCAACACCTCTGTGGTTTTGTGTCCTGTCACCAGGAAAGTCATCCTCATGAACTCCATACAGCTTGGAGGAACATTTCTGAGCCTCCAAATAACAGCCTCTTTAGGTCTACTGCCCTTCTTCCACCACTGAGACAGAAACTCAAAGGTGAAGGAGATCTCTTGGGGATGCACTGAACCTCAACCTTCAAGTACCACTTCCACCTGGAGCAAAGCCATCTTACCAGACACTGTAAGGACGTCCCATGCACATCATGAAACAAAATAATTTCTAGAGGAGCACACACACATGAGAAGAGCCAGCAGGGTCCTCTGCAGTGGATGGAAAGGAAGGTGGCAGACGCCTCATCAGACAAGAGAATGCGACAAGAGCAAAGACACTTCCACAACACTTCCTCAACCCCCACTCATGGCTGCTCAGGTGAGAACCACTAAGAAATGACAAGGTAGGAACAGACAGAAAGCTTGAGCCAACCATGGGCTGACTATACACTCAAATGCAACATAACCATGAAAAGGCAAATATGACCCCCAAAGAGGGATTTCCAGCAGAAACTGGCAGTGTTTCAATTGCACAACAAGAATACTGGTATGAATACCAACTACAACACTACTGATCCCTGGTCAGGAAAGATGCACTGAAATGGAAACAAGTACAGAGACGAGCATGAGTAATGGGGTGGAGAGCTTGTCTTCCCACAGCAGACTGGAAGAGAATGCAGCCCAGCAAAGGAAGTCAGAAAGAGAATCTGACTGCAGGCTTCAAGTATGTTAGATGAAATGAAAGAAATACCCATGGGAAGAAAAGAACAACTGAAATAAGAACAAAGAAATTGACTTGCAAAGAAATGCCAATTTAACATGGAAAATTTAACCTGGAAATGAAATGGAGCAAAGACAGTCTAGAAGAGCTACCCAAGGAAGCACAGGGGCAGGAAAAGCCAAGTGCTTTTCAAAAGGAACTTGATCAATTCATGAAAGGGACTGGATGGTGGCAGGACCTGAAAGAGCCAAGAGCAGGATTCAATGGCCCAGAAAACCTCTCTCAGTCCAACATTTCACACTATAAACTCGCACAATTACAAGCATTAAATTAGCTGAAACTGCTCAGGATCCTGGAGCCACAAGACAATTCCATGAAAACATCAGCACAATGCCCAATAGATGGTTGTAAAAATACAAACAGTTTTGTAAAAATACAAACTGAACAGTAAAAATTATGAGGGAAATAGAGAAACAGAGGCCACATAAATCCACCATGCTCTCTTAAGTGGAACACTCACTCCTAGTCCACCCATTTCAAAAGAAAGAATATTTGAGAACAAGGGAGTGCTCAGGAGGGCACATCTAATTACAGAAAACATAGTGCACAGCAAGGACAATTTACTACATCATGTAACACAAGATCTCAGAGGGACTGAACCTCAAGCCAGCAGTTTGACATGAGCAGAAGAAAGCACCTTTGCACACCACACAAAATTAGCCTGAAGAACTCATTAGCATGGTTTATTCACAAAGCAGCTTTCTGCCCTGAATGTACCTAGCAAGAATTATTAAACACAAATTTCAAGTTCAGAAATCCTTAAGCCAAAGACCACCAGAAGGTAGTAAAATATGTATTTGCCCCATTCTCATACACTTTCTCTAAGCCCTTACTGATTGTAGCCAAAAGAACAGTACTGGCTGAGAGAGGGCTTTGCTCTAACACCAGCAAAGCTGCTTTTATACTCCTGTTTCACACCCTGAAACTTAGCTCAGCATACATGGTGACACTCAACTTTACATTATGGATCTCACAACAAAGAAGAGGGATTTGGATTGGAAACTGGAAGCACAGAGAAAAGGGAAAGCAACTGAGCAGTGACCCAGGAGTTAAAGAGCTTGAATGACCAACAGGACAGACTACACAGGAAAAAAAGGTCCATTCCAAGGGGAGGGAAAGATTCAGGCAGAGGTATCAAGTATGTGAGAAAAAACCCACAAAAGAGTCTGGAGAAGTAAAAAAAAATTCCTCTGACACAGCAAATATTTGCAAAACTCTTCATCAGTGCCTTCAACTTTCTCAACTACAGCACCACAAGGATAACAACTTGCTCCTGATATTATGCAATTGTGCATTTGCAGATGGCAGAGGCCTGCACCACTAATCTAAAGGTTACAGCCTTGCTGAAGGCTCATCTTCTGTCAATTCACAGTACCTGATAAAGTTAAGGAAACGAGAATCATATAATTAAAACACCCATCCGTGATGTGTGGCCCCCTCTGATAAACTCAGTTGAATTCAGCCAAAACCAGTTCCAGCAGTAGAGTCTTAGAGACAATTAGCCTCACAAAGTTTCACTCAGACAGCTAGGTAGGCGCCTCGACTAAGTGAGTCATACTTCAGACTTCCACCCCAGACATCAGAGAAGAGATACCACAGGAGGCTCTTACCAATGTCCCAGCTAGAGGAAAAGCATCAGTCAGAGCTTGAGCCTTCTAACATATAAGGTCAACCAACCACTTAACTCTGCAGGAAGCCAAGCTTTGTTAGAGCTGATGCTCTGTGGGTTACAAACTTAAAATATTGTATACGGTTACACACAAGCAGAGCTTTTGTGGAATCATGTTAGCACACGCTTTTTTTACTCTTTCAGATTTGCATCATGAAGGGAGTTAAATTACATTATGGAAGCACCCTAACTCTGCTCCTTCCTAACTTTGGAGGTCCTGACTTTGAAGTATAAATCTTGATGTAGTTTTCTTTGTGCATACACATGAAAGGCCCAGCCACTCAAAGCAGATACATCTGGGACAAAAGACAGCAGGAGATTACAACAACACATTGTGACAATTTAATGTAAGACGCAAAGAACAGTGAACTGCACCACACTGATACCACAAGAGCAATTTCAGAGGGAACGCAAAGTAATTCAGCATCTGTGCTGGAATCTGGCCAAGAGGTTGCAAGCCACCTTTTTGGCCATGAAGCTCAAGTGATTTTTTTCATACTGAGCAAAATAACAAGACTTATGACTTTTATGTCTCAGTCAGAATAGAACATCTTTTACTACCCTGAGCCTGTAATCAGGGGGAGGATGTTGGTCAGGAACAGAGGTAGATATCATGAGTCCTCCTCACCAAACCAATGCCTGCACACCTAAAACACAGGGGTCTCTAGCAAGCTCTGACCACATACAAAGCCCACTTCGCCCGAATGATTTGGAGACATCAGTCCATGGTCACATGGCTGCAGGTCATGCTGCACTTTAAAATGCAATTACCAAATCTAACTCAGCCTCCACTTGTTCAAAGAATCAACTTCCTGTCTGGACAGTCAAGAAACTGACTGAAGGGTATTTTCCAGCTGCTATTTATATGCCTTTGTTTGAAAGTGCTCCCACTTACTTTATTGAACCTGGCAAAAGGGTAATCCTTCCCTTCCTCTGCTGCTCTCCTCCAGTGGTAGAACATTGCTCCATCTTTCCTCGCTGGGTTGGTGAAAGGCATCCACTTCCAAGGCCGGACTTTCTTGGAGCCCAGTTTTGCTTTGACTGTTCGATAACCCTGAGTTGTATCACTTGGCAGCAGTGGAGGTGCATCCCTGTGGTGGACAAAAGTGATGGTGATGAGGAGCAAGGAGCAGTCCAAGACAAACCCAAAGAGATTTCAGGCTCAGAACTCTTTTTGCAGATGTAAAAGCAGGTGTTGTTCCCAGTTGAGATTAAGAAAGAATTGGATACAAAGGGTAAGAGCACTCGTTTGTCTGCATTAGACTATTGTGCCTGTATCTGAATAATTTCTTACATCAAACAAACCCCTCAAATTTAGAAGGGAGAAAACAGACAGTGGCCTTGACTAAGAAAAGGGCACACGCATGGGCCAAGCACAAAGGGTAATCAACCTGGGAAGCAAGACTGCCCCTGGTTTCGAGAGGATGCTGCCCTGCTACCAAAAGCCCAGGCCACCCCACAACCTGCTAAGATGACCATGTGCTCTTACTTTTTGTCAGAATAGAGAAGTGCATAAACTTCTCGGTGCATTCCTTCTGGCCTCTTAAACGTCAATGTCTCTGAAGATTTCTTGGATTTTTTCTGAAACAAAAGAATTGCATTTTAGATTCAGAAGTAGAAATTTCTGAGGGAACATTAAAAATGTATAACCTGGTGCCCTGTGATGGTTTTTACTTTTATCTGGTTTTAGACACCTTGAATTTCTCCAGGAAAGTGCCTGTTCCTGATGGAAGACACTGACAGACAAAATGTACCCACTTTCAGTGATAGGGCTCACCAGTACCCACATTTGCTGTTGCTGATAACACACTTAAATTCCAAGCTGAACATCTGGCTGTAGATTGCAGGGGCTGGTGCCCTATAAGTCTTTTCTTACTAGGTAAGTGCTATCCTCCCTGAGAGGTATTAATGCATTTAATTGATTCTCTGCTTTTTCAAGAAAATAGTAAGAAGTGTATTCCCAGTTTTTAAAAGGTTTTTGTCACTCTGTTCTGCAGCAGCTTCAGTTTTTACCAGCTGTGATCACACCCTTGCAGTAGTCCCGTGGAAAAACCACCAGTACCACCTACCAAAGTTCTCCAGCCCCACCTCCACTGTCCCATTTACACAGCAAACAATTTTTTGACAGTTTCTTCATAAGAGGAATTCAGTGTACACAGCGTAATCTGGCCCCTAAACCCTTGTCAGAATTGATGGTTTCCAAGACACAGTCCAGCTCATACCACATACACAAGTTTATCAGAAATCAACTGTATCAGGTGATCAGTTTTGGATTCAGGTAGGCACAGTAACAGCCACACTAAGAAGTTACACTTTATTTAAGAGGAAGAAGTTTACTGAGCATTTGGTCTCACTGTACCACCTTTATAACCATTAGCCCTGTCACTACTACTACATACTTGTTTACCATATCAATACCAAATTTTAAATCAGAATATTTTTCAGTAGTAAGACTAACACTGCATCATAAATTGTGTTAAATCCAGTCACCTTTATCAAGCAAATTCAAGATCCCACTGAAAAAATAAGTCCCTGTCGTCTTGGACTACAACTACTTTCCATAAAACTTCATGACAGACATGCATTATATCAGCACCTTTTCATCCCTAATCAAACACCTTTCTCCTAGTGTGTCCATCACTTTGCCCAGGAGCAACGTAAGGCCAACCAAGGCAGTTACCTGCAGGTCACTACACACCCTGTGTGAACACAGGCTTCTGGAATTCCCCCAAAGTTCCCAGATTTATTAAAAGTTATTAACAGCAGGCCAGAGATCAGCTCAGCCAGCTCTTTTAGGAGTTGAGAACAAATTACTTGGTCATGCTGATTTAAATGTTTTTATGCCTAGTAATTTTTGTTTTAACATTCGCAGTCACTAATGGACTGGAAAGTACTTCATGGTCCTCTTGTGATTTCAAGACATCAATCTGTTTCTTTTCTAATTGAGAACAGATCTGTTTCCTGAGCGAGTGCTGCACTGCTATTAGCAACTTTGCACTCTCCATGTGATAACAGCTTACACCTTTGGTTTGGCTTAGTTTCTGTACTTTGTAGAAATTCAGAATGCTTTGTTCAAGTGGCCTCCTGCACCCCTCCCAAAACTTTTCAGTGCAAATTCCCTTCCTCTCTCTTCCCATTACAGTAAACTTGAGAAACCCATCTTTGTCTCTGCTCCGAAGAGACAGCCAGCCACCAGTACTCCTCTGGCTCTCTGCTGCCTAACACACAAACACATTTAAATCAAAGAACTCACAACCCCAAACAGCAAGCTTGGGTGAATCCAACCAACAAGCTGCTCACCAGACACTGTCCACCAACACGGCTGATAACCGGGAATTTTAACATTTCAGCCTTTAAATGACTGAAACTCACTGGTTTTCCATTACACCAATTACACAGTATGCCCTAGCCCTCGCAAGGCAGTGAAACCACAGTGCTTCTCTTCAGAGACAAAGGTTTCAGTGGAGGCAAACAATGACAGCCGGGAAGTGCTTTTAGGGATGGGGTAGTTGTGTATGTTCAGTTTTGTTTTAATTTTTTCCCCAAATACACGAGCTTTACTTCAAATCAAACCATCTCTGTGCCAGGGAGCTCCCTGGGCGCATTTTAAAGCACCTTCACATCTCATAACTACTCCTAAGTTCACCTTCCCAACATCTTGCAAAACATGGGACACCCACGACCTTGCCCAAATTTAAAATACAGAAAACAAGACACATTACCACACAGAATGCAGCACATCATGTTACACATCCTTAACAGAGCTTACTAACTTGCCACATGCCCACAGGCAACGCATCCCAGCTGTCCCAAACCCCAGCCACACACCTTCCCCACACAGGTTGGAAGAGTTCTGCCATTCAATCAAGTCAGACAATATTTTCTTTCTTCTAAAACAGGACTGCGTTATACTATTTCCATCTGTTTGGGGGCTAGATAGCATCACACTTCACAAAATGAGAATTTTAGAGACGGCTGAAAATGTCGTGGGGCCTGGACAGCTCAGCAGGACAACACTTACACAGCTCCAGCTTAAACCCCACACCAGATGCCACAGCACAGGTAACTAAGAAGGTACACGCTTTATTCCATCTTTTCTTTCAATATTCACCCCAAACACCACATGCAAGGTCAGTGAGCGCCCAGAAATCACGCAGCAGCCCCTCAGGGCACTGCAGTTCACCTTATCCGAGTTGATTATGTCCTTTTTGTTGATGGTGCCCGTGTTCTCCGACTCCACGCCTCCCAGCTCCAGGATGTCCCGTACATCTGCACCCGTCGCCATGTCTCCGCCTGCCCTCTGGCCTTCTCTGCGCCGTCCTGACCGTCCCCTCCAGCTCTGGGAGGGCAGGAAACCGGGGGTCGGGGGTTAACTCCCGCGGGGGTATCCCGGACTCACACAAACACGCGTAGGTGCGTGTGTTTACACATACGCACACGTATATCTGCGCACACACACGCATATACATGCACACGCACACTCACACACTTATATCTACATAGACACACACCCCCCTCGGCCGCCTCCCATCCCCCCGCCAGGCCCAACAACGGGGCCTTGCACCCGGCGGGTCCCGGGGGTTCCGCGCGCCGCGCCCGCAGCCCGCAGCCCCGCGGAGGGGTCGCGGGAGGCCCGCAGGAGGGCGTGCGG
>VZRS01013744.1:25356-43548 GCA_013398055.1 Ifrita kowaldi | reverse complement strand
TTTATATCTATATCTATATCTATATCTATATATTTATAATTATATTTATGTTTCTATTTTTTATTTTTATTTTATATATTCATATTTATATTCATTTATCCACACTTTATGCAAATACATATATATACATTTTTAATGTATATTTATATTTATATTTATATTTATATTTATATTTATATTTATATTTATATTTATATTTATATTTATATCTGTCCTCCCGTATTATTTAAAGCTTTCCCATTTTCTCAGGGGAAGTTCTTGCCATGGCAGTGACCAGTCCTGGACTCTCCCCATTCCCAGGCTCATCTATTAATCCATCAGGACTCAGTTCTGGGACATTCCATGGGGATATTCCGTGGTAAAATTGGTCTAAATGTGTAAAAACACCAAATTTGGGCTGCAGAAGGACCCTGAGCTTCACCGGGTAACGAGGAAGTTGAGCCACGCGGCACCAGCTGGGCATCAATCCCAAATTCTTTATCTGGATTGGGCAGCTGGGTTTAATTTGGGATTTTTGGGGTCTTTTTTTGAGGTTTGATCAATGGGAGATGGCAGGGACCAAGGTTTAACCCCTTCCCCAGCTGAGAGACCTTCAAAGCTTCCCAGTTAATTCGGAATTTCTTCCAAAAACGAGGAAAATATGTGGGAATTGGGAGCAGGATCAATGGGACCCCTTCGCCACTTGAGAGACCTTCAGAGCTTTCCAGTTAATTCAGAATTTCTTCCAAAAATGAGGAAAAGATGTGGGAATTGGGAGCAGGAGTGATGGGAAGGGAATGACAGCCCCGGAGGGAAGGATGGAAGATCCCCTACGGAGCTGTGACAATCCTGGTTGTCCCTTTCAGTGGGAACAAACCCAACCATGCAGAGAACAGCCCAAAAAATAAATAATTCTGCTTTCTTAATTCCGGAGTGATGGAGATGCTGAGGGAAACCACAGCCAGAAAAATCCAATAATTAATTCCACTTTATCCCAGAGTTTCCTTGGGGGAATGCTGTGATCCATGTCCGTGTGCATCCACCTGACAGGAAACTCAACGCTCCAGGTCCTGGACCTCGAACCGGCTGACATTGATTTAGATATTCTGCAGATCAGAGCCTTTCCCTGGAAAAAAAATCCATGGATTCAAGAGCGCTTTAAAAAATGGCTCTGGGTTTATACCAATGGAAATGTGAATTATTCAGCCCCAAAAGAGAGAGGAAAGCCCACGATTTCTCGTGGTATTTTGCTTAAAACAGGTCGGAAACCCAGCTGTAATTTTATTTTTGAATTCCTGACAGTGCTGGCTCGTGCAGCTTTTTCATGGAAGAAGAATCTGTGCTGGGATGCTTCCCTGGGCCTTGTCCTGGCAGCAGGAATTCCTGGAGAATGTCAATTTTTACGCAAAACTTGAGCAGCAGTTTGGGTTGGGAGGGCAGGGCGGTTCCTCACGGGGACCCGGAGCAGGGCCCGTCTTTGTCCCAGGAATGTTGAATTCCTCTGTTCAACATCAGGGATCAGGGCAGCTAAACCCAGATAAATCCAGATAAATCCAGAGCAACAGCACTGGAGTCTCTGGAGACTTTACAGGACCTGTAGGAGGAGGATTTGGTCCAGAAGAGTTATTTTCGCTCAGATAAAACCAGGCTCTGCTAGACCCAGCTCGCTGTAAACCTTGGATTCTTCCGTCACAGAAATTCCATTTTATTTTGGAAAAAAAGCCCTGAGGATGCAAATCCTTTTTTTTTAGCTTCTGCTGGGAGTAACTCACTGACTTCCAGATCCTCACTCCTTTAGAAATTAACTTTATTTCAGTGCTTTAACCCCGAACTGTTCTTTGCCCAGCTGCAATGCAAATCCAGAACCAGACAGGGACTTCTGCAGGAGCCCAAGGAAGTCGGGAACCCAAATCCCACGGCCACCCGATGGAATTTAGGCACTTGAACTTCCTTCGCTCCAGTGAAAATCCCAGTCTGTGATTTTAAAACAGGTGCTGGCGCTTCCTTTAACTCCCCGAACGTCTTTTGGAGCGGGTTTGATGCGATGAGTGCTGAGGAGCTGTCACAACCCCTCTCCTTGAGCAGCATTCCCAGAGAGACGGGAGGAGGAAATGGCGATAACGGAGCAGGAGAAGCAGAGGATTTGCTCTTCTGCCTCCAGAAGTTTCTCCCCAAATTCCAAGTCCTGCTCTGAGAAATGGGAAGGGTTTTAATGATCCAGGGGAAGGAAGAGGCGCTCCTGGGATGGTTGGGCGGGAATGCTGTGCCTCCAGGACCCTTTGGGGCAGCTGAGATGGTCAGGTGCTGTTGGATCTGGGAATCGTTCGTAGGGAGAGCCCGGAGACCTGCGGCTCCAGAGGGGGAAAATCAGGACACGGGGAGCCAAAATGTTTCCTCGTGCCACTGAATCAGGGATATTCACAGGATGGTTGGGTGGGAAGGGACCTTAAATCCCACCCAGTGCCACCCCTGCCAGGGCAGGGACACCTCCCACTGTCCCAGGCTGCTCCAAGCCCCGTCCAGCCTGGCCTGGGACACTTCCAGGGATCCAGGGCCTTCTCTGGGAATTCCATCCCAGCCCCTCCCCACCCTCCTAGGGAACAATTCCCTCCTAAAATCCAATGTAAACCTCCCCTTCTTCCAGTTTAAACCCATTTGTCCCATCCATGGGCAGGGACACCTGAAGAACTCCACCTTCCAAGGTAACTCTCACCAACCTCAGGAGCAGTCGCTGGGAACAGATAAAAGTACCCAGTGCCGGGAAAAAGGGGAAGTTTGGACTTTTCCTGGGTCTTCTAAATGCCAAGACATCCTGGAACACCGCAGCTCCCAGCCTGGAACACCCAACGTGCTGCACCGAGAGGTGTCGGAGCTCTCAGGGACGGCAAACTTCCTTCCGCTGCCATGTGTGAAAATTCCCGAGCCAGGGATGGAATGGGTGTGATTGAAACCCTCAGCTGCTGCTCCCAGTCCCCGTCCTGGTCTCTGGGTGAGGCTCCGACCCAGCACCAGGCAGGATGGATCCGCCGCAGCTCCGGGCACGGAGCGGGTGTGAGAAGTCACACCCTGAGCGGGCTGGGGAGCTGCTGGCGGATCTTTCCAACCCCGAACGCCGCCTTTTCCCGGCTCCTGCTTTTAGCCAGCACCTGTCAGGGAAGATTAGAAGAGGGAAGATGTCGTGGAACGAAGAAAAAGAGTTCTGAGATGGGGATAAAGCCCCACCGTGGCACTGCTGCGTGTCACATTTCTGCTTCACAGCCTTCCCTTGTCAGCAAAGAACAGAAAAAACCCCAACACCAGCAGTAAAATCACCTGTGTTCAGCTCCTGGGTAACGCAAGCATTTTCTTCCCAGAGAAAATGGAAATATTTCAAGTAAATTGCTTTGGAAAGCAAACTGACACTTCTTAGTGCCTCATTTCAGCTGCTTCGAGCCAGACTGGTGGGGAGGAGGTGAAGGTTTCTTGCTCCCACAGCACCAGCCCCGTCTCAGCCTTCAGCATCCAAGGGAATTCCTTGGAAAACTGTCCAAATCCTTGGCACTGGTGTGTTTGACATTCCAGGTCAGCGCTGGCCGAGCTGGAGAGGGGCAGTGAGGCACTGGAATGGAGAAGACGCTGGAGTATTCCAGGTGCAAAACCTCCGGCAGTGTCTTCCCAAGCAATTCCTCTGGGATATCTCCAGAAGACTTTCAGAGCAAAATCTTGGAGCCATTTGGGAAGCAGGAGTTCCCAGAGCAGCTGTGGCTGCCCCAGAATCCCTGGAAGTGTCCAAGGCCAGGTTGGAGCACCCTGGGACAGTGGGAGGTGTCCCTGCCCATGGCAGGGCTGGCACTGGATGGGATTTAAGGTCCCTTCCCACACAAACCATTCCAGGATTCCATGATTTCTATCTCAGTGGCAGCAAATCCACAGATGCAGCTGGAATCACTTCCAGGCAATCCAAGACTCAGCTCAGGGGTTTGGTCAGGGAGTTTTGAGCTCAGGTGACCACGCAAAAGGCAGAGCCCCCGTTAATGGGACAAGGGGACATTGTCTGTGCACCCTGAAATGGGAAGGGCAACAACCTGGGAGCCCGAGCATTAAGCTGCGTATTCCTTGGGATTTGGAAACGGCCTCGAGTTGTGCCAGGGGAGGCTGAAGTTGGATATTGGGATAATTTCTTCCCAGAACGGGCAGTGGGGGAGTCCCCATCCCTGGGGGGATTTAACGGCCGTGGGGATGCGGCACCTGGGGACGTGGTCAGTGGTGGCCTTGGCAGTGCTGGGGAATGGTTGGGCTCCATGACCTCAGAGGGCTTTTCCAGCCCAAGCAATTCCATGATTCCCTGATTCACATTGAGATTTTTCATGGTATAACATCAGTGAAGAAGAGAAAATAACTCCATCCCTGTCTGAGTACCTGGGGAGGCCCAGGGGGTCTGGAAAAGCTCCACAGGAATTCCAGATCTCCTCTCAGAATCACTGTCCTCTGTCCATGGCTCACTTGTGCTTCTGGAAACAAGTTTGAGTTTGATTTTTTCACCTTCCTGGGAATTTTTTCCTTTGGAAACAGCTGGAACAGTCCTCTCCTTTTTCACTATTTCACCAGAGTGAAAAATACACTTTCCACGAACTCGCCTTTATTTTCCTTTAAGGTTTCATAGTTTTTACGCCAGTGAATCCATGCATTTCAAATCCTCATCCCAAGCTTTGGAGCTGATTTCCGTGGCAGATACGAGCGGTGATGCCTGCCCTGATCTCAGCCACGGTTTATTTTTACTCCTCCGCATCAGGGGTTGTTTGTCACGCTGCCTGCGCGGGGGGACTCACATTGCCGAGCTCTGGGGAGCTGTAACTCATCTTCTGTTTAATCCACTGTCTGTCACAGGCTCGGATTTCAGACGGAACACTCGGCCCTTCCTGACATCCCTCACAATCCTTTTCTCCGGGTGTTTTTATTTTTTCTCCGCACGCTCTCTCCGTCCTTCGTTACCAACGAAAGGAGGTTGGGTTTCCAGTCGGTGTCGTTTGAGGAAAACTCTCGGTGTGGAATGGGCTGCACGTGGGATTCTGGGATGTTAGAGATGTCCAGGTGAGCAGATTGTAGCTCCTGCTCTGCTTTGAGGGCAGCTGTAGAACTCCAGGATGGTTTGGGATAGAAGGGACCGTGCAGGTCATCTCGTTCTACCCCCTGCCAGGGACACCCAGCAACAGGAATCAGGGAATCACGGAATTGCTTGGGCTGGAAAAGCCCTCTGAGGTCATGGAGCCCAACCATTCCCCAGCACTGCCAAGGCCACCACTGACCACGTCCCCAGGTGCCGCATCCCCACGGCCGTTAAATCCCCCCAGGGATGCGGACTCCCCCACTGCCCGTTCTGGGAAGAAATTATCCCAATATCCAACTTCAGCCTCCCCTGGCACAACTCGAGGCCGTTTCCAAATCCCAAGGAATACGCAGCTTAATGCTCGGGCTCCCAGGTTGTTGCCCTTCCCATTTCGGGGTGCACAGACAATGTCCCCTTGTCCCATTAACGGGGGCTCTGCCTTTGGCGTGGTCACCTGAGCTCAAAACTCCCTGACCGAACCCCTGAGCTGAGTCTTGGATTGCCTGGAAGTGATTCCAGCTGCATCTGTGGATTTGCTGCCACTGAGATAGAAATCATGGAATCCTGGAACGGTTTGTGTGGGAAGGGACCTTAAATCCCACCCAGTGCCAGCCCTGCCATGGGCAGGGACACCTCCCACTGTCCCAGGGAGCTCCAAGCCCTGTCCAGCCTGGCCTTGGACATTTAGCAAGTTGGTTGTCCTCTGATTTGAAGGGGGAAAAAGCCATGATGTTGATGTTCTCCTTGAAGTGCTTTGAGATCCATGGAGGAGAAGCTTTTGTGAAAAAGCTGGTGGTTCTTGTGGAAGTCGAGGTGACCATGGTATGGTGAGGTGGCAAGCAGGAACATCGGCTCTAACCCCAGCCCCTACCTGGCCCCAACCTCAGCTCCAGCCCTGGCTCCAGCCCAGCTCCAGTCCTGGCTCCAGCCCAGCTCCAGTCCTGGCTCCAACCCAGCTCCAGCCCTGGCTCCAGCCCAGCTCCAACTCTGCTCTAACCCTGGTTCCAACCTGGCCCAAACCTCAACTCCAGCCCTGGCTCCAACCCGGCTCCAGCTCTGCTCTAACCTGAGCTCCAATACCAGCTCCAACCCCAGCTCCAACCCCAGCTCCAACCTGGCTCCAACCCTGCTCTAAGCCTGGCTCCAACCAGGCTCAAACCCTGCTCTAATCCAGCTCCAACCTTGCTCCAACCAGACCCAAACCCAGATCCAACCCAGCTCCAATACCAGCTCCAACTCTGCTCCAGCCCTGGCTCCTATCCCAGCTCCNCAACCCAGCTCCAACCCCATCTCCAACCCTGCTCCAGCCCCGGCTCCTATACCAGATCCAACCCCGGCTCCAATCCCAGTTCCAACCCCAGCTCCAAGCCCATCTCCAACTCTGCTCCAACCCCGGCTCCAACTCCAGCTCCAATCCCAGCTCCGTCTCCAGCTCCAACCCGGCTCCCACCTGGCTCCAACCCGGCTCCCCAGGCTGTTCCTGCTCCTCCTGAGGAGGAGGCGATGCTGCCGGGTGGCCACGTGGATCTCCTGAGCTGGCAGGGACCCAGGAGGAGCAGGGACACCGTCACTCTCTTGTCACACGCGGCACCAGCAGCTCGGCGCCTTCACCTCCGCGCGTCTGTCACCCACGAAGGGAACCAGGAATCGGGAATCACTCCCATCCCAGAGCTAAACGCAGACACGAGGCAGGAGGAGGAACCCAGCAGGAACATCGGAGCTCCAAAGGGAGCTGAGAACAGCCCTGGCCCCCTGAGCTGTCACCAGAGGCACCCCAGACGCTCCGACACCGCTCCCACCCACAGGGATGGAAAGCTCGGGACGGCCTCTGCCTAAAAATAAAAGCAAGGAGTACTCCAGACCTTCCTCAAAACACGACGAGGCGCCGGAGCGTGGGCGTCACTGGAATAAAAAGCCTTGGGAAGGTGTCGGCAGGACGGATCCCTGCAGCCCGAACCACAGTACAGGAGCTGTGCCACGGCTGAGCACCTCCTGGGAGCTGGGGTTATTTTAGGGAACCTCCTTCTGGCTGATGTGTCCCGAAATAGGACTTTTGTCTTTCCGGAGTGAAGCTGCAGGGGGAAAAAACGGTCGCGTTTGCTCAGTCTGACAACAGGCTTGGAGTTCCCTGGAAGAGTTTGGCTTGGGAAGGACTCTTGGGATGGCGAGGGAGGAAAATAATAATAAGGGATAAAATAATCCTCAGGGATGTCTGATGGGATATGGAAGGAAAATTGTCCTTCCTGAGGGCTGCTTGATAGGATACAGAAGGAAAACAGTACCTCCTAAGGGATGCTTGATAGGATGAGGAAGGAAAACAGTCCTTCCAAAGGGCTGATTAATAGGATAAGGGAGGAAAAGAATCCTTCCTCTGGCCTGCTTGATAGGCTAAGGACGGAAAAGAATCCTTCCAAAGGGCTGATTAATAGGAAAAAGAAGGAAAAGAATCCTTCCTATGGGCTGCTTGATAGGATAAGGGAGGAAAATTGTCCTTCCCGTAGGTGGCTTGGTAGGATGAGGAAGGAAAACCCACTGTGAGGTGCCGTCAATGGGCTGGAGCAGGAGCACAGCTCTCCGTGGATGGACAAGGATGCCAGGGGTGTAAAACACAGGGAAAACGAAGGTTGTGGTCCCTGAGTGTTAAATCCAGACGAAATTCAATCCGACACAAAACTCAGCATCAGTCGGGGCTGGTGCAGAGGGCAGCAGCTGGATCTGGGAATCCCCCCTGCTCAGGACGGATCCGTGGATGCTGCTGAGCCGTGATAAATCCACGGAGAACCTGAGCCCTTACAGCTGCCCTGGCTCCCGTGTGGTTACTGCAGGAAAATAAATATCCTGGGGTGAAGGTGATGGTTTTGATCTCCCTGGAGATTCCTGTTCCGAATCACCCCACGGCAGCCAATAAATTCAGAGGCTCCAAACACCACAAAACACAGCTTTGAGGTGAGAGAGCTCTCGAGGTGACAGCAGTCAGGGAATTCGGGTGTGTTCCTGGGGAGATCTCAAGGACGTGAGGGCTGGAAAAGCCTCCCGTGGGACTCGGAGCAGGCAGGGAGATGAAGGATGCTCTGGAGAGCATTCCCTGGTTGTGACAGAGCAGAGAAAACCAGCTCGGAGAGCCCTTCCCCATCATTCCTGGGAGTCGGGGAGGTTTGGAGCTGCCAGAGGAGCATTTCTTTGGGGTGAGACACTTGTTATCCACCTGGAGCATGGGTGAGGGATGGTGAGAATCCATGGATGTGCTGGACAAGGTACGGGCAGGCTGAGGACATTTGTCAGTCTCGGATGAGCCTCTTCCCACATAAAACTCCGGCCCCGTTATCACTTTAAGGGAGTTTATTGCTCCTCAGTGGAAAGCCAGGGGAGAAAAAGAACAGATGAGAGGAGATTTGTGAGGCATCACAGACCCAGCTGCAAAAACCAGGGTGGGGATGGAGAAAGCGAGCATCAAAATTGGGGCTTGGAGCTGTTTGTGCTGCTCCTGGGACTGGGAAATCGCTCCATGCCCTCCCCAGCCTCTCCCAGGTTTCTGAAGCGCCAGCACAGCTGAGCCGACACTTCATCACAATTAGTCAATATTATTTATTTACCCCAGTGCTGTCTGGGGACTGAGCCACACGTCAGCCCCTGGCAGAAGGGCTGCTCGGAGCCAGCCCAGAGCCAGGTAACAGACGGGCACGATGGCAGGGACGGGCTTCGGATCCAAATCTTGCTTTGTTTTACGCTCGGGGACTTCGTGGGGACGTCTGTTCTCTGCAGCACAGACCTGCGGTGGCATCCAGCAAAGCTCAGGCCTCGGGGTGTCTCTAGATCTGGAATCTGCCTCTGAACTTGACCCCTGGCTTCTGCAGTTGGACTTGAGTCGGGCAAAATTTGGGTTTAAACTTAATAAAAAGTTTTTGATTCATTAATTTTGGTGATGTAGAACTTGCAGGAGCTGTTTATTCTTCGACAACGAAATTCTTGGGACAGGACGTGTCCCCTTTGGCTTTTCCCCCTCTGAGTCCTTTGAGTTTTTAACCCAAGAGAAGCTGGGTTTGGAAATCAGGATCTGCCAGAGCGTTTAGATCATTAAATCCAAATAAAGATAGGATAAGATAAGATAAGATAAGATAAGATAAGATAAAGACAGAACACCATGTCCAGCTCTGGACCCCTGGCATCAGAAGGACGTGCAGCTGCTGGAGGTTTCATTTCCTTGGGATTGTGTTAAAATTCCCAGCTCCAGAGTCAGGAGTGAGTCAGGGGGAGCTGAGCCAAGGTTTCGGCGTCCCCAACACCCCGAGGATGTTTCCATGTGGAACACACGGTTTGTGTCTCCTGCGAGCTCCTGTGAGGGGGCGAGTCCCTGCCGGGGAAGGGTTTGGGCTTTTTTGGGTTCCCTTTAACAAGGGATGTTTTTGGGATGAATTTTGAATGTTTGAAATGGCCCCAGGCAGAGCAGCAGGTGGAGCCAGGTGGGTCAGACCCCTCTTTGTGTTTAGAAGGGGGTCAGAAATGTAGGGGTGAACTCCAGGCACTTTAAATCCTAAAATCCTGGAATGGTTTGAGTTGGAAAGGACCTTAAATCCCACCCAGTGCCACCCCTGCCATGCCCAGGGACACCTCCCACTGTCCCAGGGTGCTCCAGCCTGGCCTTGGGCACTGCCAGGGATCCAGGGGCAGCCACAGCTGCTCTGGGAATTCCATCCCAGCCCCTCCCCACCCTCCCAGCCAGGAATTCCTTCCCAATATCCCATCCATCCCTGCCCTCTGTCGGTGTGGAGCCAATTCCATCCCCTTGGATTGAAAGTTTCCTCTTGGTCATGGCTGCAGTTTCCCAGCCTCTCCCAACACAGAATCCTTGGCTTTGGAGATGAAAATGAACGTGCTCCGTCAGGTGCTGAAGGGGGAGAATAATTCTGGGATGCAGAAATGTCCCACTCATTACGGGCACCATAAAAATCTGAAACTGGGAAACCCAAGAGGCACCGGCCCTGTGCCTCCAGCTCTGCTTTTCTGTCCCAGGGACAGTCTGTCCGTGTCACAGCGCTCAGCCTGGCTCTGGGGGGTGTCGTCACCTCCCATAAATGTGGACACGACAGCCGTGCTTTGACAGGACAGAATTGCGGTAATGGGCAAAAGCATCAAGACAATAAATAACATTTCACGTTCCGGCACAGCGGCTCCGAGCTTTGAATTCACGTCAGACCCTTGAGGAAGAGCGCTCGGTCTGTGGCAATGAGGCGTTCAGAGGGAAAGCCAATTGTCCAAAATCCTTGCTGGCGTCAGGAGCGCGGGCCTGAACTCCTGCCCTGCTCTCGGTGGCCAACAGACTCTCCCTGTCCTCGTGGATCGAGGCGTCGGAGCAGATATAAAATATCGATGTGCTCTCGCTCCTCTGGCTGCCTCGTGGATGAATCCTTCAGGGTGAGAATTATCTCCTACCGCGCTTCTAAGCAGCTCCAAGTGGTGCAGAAGAGGTCGCGGGTCGTTCAGGAGAAATGTCTGCAGCACCCGCAGACGCTTCAGTAACACGAGTCCCCCGTCTGGAGAAATTTGTACCTTTACAAAGCAGCACAAATTCCCTGCCCGGATGTTCCTGTGCTTCCCTCAGGAATTTCAGGACCTGCTCCGGCCTGGGGGAAGCTCCGGGTGGTTCACTGGGTGCTGATGCGGGGTGTACGAGCACTTTTCCTCCTACGGCTGTGGCACATTGTGGCCCCGAATCCGAGATCCCGACTCCAGGTTATTCCCGAGAGGTGAGGGAGGCAACAGCCTTGGAAGAATATTTGGTTAAAAAGCGCTGTCCTGGGGCTTTCCTGATGTGTTCAGAGCCAGTCTGGATCAGGCTTGGAGCACCCTGGGACAGTGGGAGCTGTCCCTGCCCATGGCAGGGGGTGGGAGTGGATGGGATTTAAGGTCCCTTGAACCCAAAGCATTCCATGGTTTTATAATCATAAAATCCAGAACTACTGGTAAATTTGGCACCCAGCAGGGCTGGTTTTGCTTGGGTAGATCCCTGCTTTCCCTGTCCTTCCCCACTTTTCACCCTCAGGATGATTCTTCCGCTCGTTTCCCCCGGAGGCTTTTCTCTGACGTGAGCTCTGTGCTCCTTACGCAGGCTCCGCTTCCATCCGCAGCGAGCGCATCCCGTCCTGCCCTAAATCAGCTCCAAAAGCCCGGAGAATTCTGCCAGCGCTTCATCCGTCACAGGCCTCTCTACCCGAACACGTCTGTGCACCCCCAGAGGGATGGATCCGATGAATCGACTTCTCCTCCCAACAAAACATTTTGGGGAACGGGACGTCAAACCCCTCATCTGACACAAATCATCTGATTCCTTTCCCTTTTCCTGCCTCTGCCCCTGCTCTCCACGGAAGGGAAAACAAAGGCGCCCTTCGGGGTGGCATTTGCGGTGCCATTGTCTCCAGCGCAGCCGTGACATTTCCCCGCGGAGGGGCACCTCCCGCCTCTCCAACCACGTTAAATTCTCAGGATGTCTCGGAGTCAGCCCAGAGCGAAGTAGCTGCGATGGATTCCTGGCTGCGGATATTTCCAGGCCCCAGCAAGAACACCTTCAGCCCAGACGGAGGGAGACAACACATTTATTCCGGGCTCTCGGTGCCAGAGCCATCGCAGGGACGCGGCTGGAGGGGAGGAGAGGCAGATGGAGGGGGAGAGGGGGTGAAATGCAGCCTCCTGTGGATCAGCCGTGGCTGGAAACACTGAATTTGTTATTATGGGATAAAACAGCCACCTTTCCCCCAAAACTGGGGTTGTGAAACGCAGATCAAGGATGGGTAGCTTGGGTTTTTCTTCCCCCTGTGTTTCTTCCAATTTGTCTGTTTGGCTCTCCAGGTTTTGTGCAAGCTGAGGTGGAAAATCTGTTTTTCTGGACATCCTTTGGGAACGGAGAGCTCAGCCAGGCACCCCCAGGACATGTGGACAAACAAGGGGGGATTTCAGAGCAAAACATCCGACCCAAGTAAATCCATGGGGTGAAAATCCCGATTTAAATTCCGTGTTCTGACTGTGAAACCTGCACAGGGCAGGGGAGAGCAGGCAAAGGGCGTCCTGAGTCCTGAGCATTCTGGCATTCTCGTGGAATCATGGAATGGGTTGGGGTGGGAAGGAGCTCAAAAATCACCCACTTCCAGCCCAGCCACCTTCCACTACCCCGTGTTACTCCGAGCCTCGTCCAGCCTGGCCCTGGACACTTCCAGGGATGGTTTATCCACAAATTCCCCGGACAACACTCCCTCTGCCTTTGAACTCCAAACCTGCATCCAGCCTCGTCCCCAAACTGCTCTTGATGGTGCCATAGTTAATGACTTTTATTAGCAATGCTAATGAGATCGCTAAAAATGTTTATGGGACAAATTCATTTAGAGAGACAAAGCTGCTGGAGGACTCGGGGCTCTCCCGGGCCCGGCTCTCCCGGCTGTAATTATTATTATTCCATAACCAGCCCTAGAGTTTGGATCTATTTCATTCTAATATTAAGCAATAGCTTTACTTTTAATCTCCTCGTGTTTTCCCCAGGCATTTTGGAGGTGGTGGAGAAGATCCTGGGTAATAAAGCGTGAAAAATGTGAGAGCAGGCCCGGGGAGTCCCTGTGCCACGTCAACATCGCTTTGTCTCAGATGTTTAACACGAGGGAAACATCCAAAAGCTTTCTCTGGACCAGCAGGAGGCTGCTGCTCCTGTTAGAGACAACTCATGATCCCCTCCTGACGCTCATCCCAGCCCCTGCACCCTCAGGATGGAATTCCCCATTGAGTATGGGATTTTTGGGGGAAATTTCTTCATGGAAACGCGTGTCCAGTCCTCTCTTTACAGGTTGTCCAGGGCAGCGGTGGGGTCAAATTCCTGGGGGGAATTTGAGAGTGGACGTGGCTCTTGGGGACATGGGTGAGGGTGGCCTGGGCAGTGCTGGGGGAACGGGTGGACTTGATGGTCTCAGAGGGCTTCTCCAACCCAAACAATTCCATGATTCTCTGATTCAATGACTTTTCCAGTTTTTTTTCTGACGGGAAAACTGTCAGCTTGTAACATGGACTTTATTTATTTATTTGATTGATTGACTGATTGAGAGAGAGAGAGAGAGAGAGAGGAAAGTTTTGGAGTGCCTTTTAACCTCTTCCCAATTAATATTAATTAAAATTGGGTTGGTGCAGGCGGCTGAACGTGGGCACCCTCCTGTCAGCCTGTCTGCACCTCCACATCTGTGCACATCTGCAGATGGGCTGGGACCTCCTGGAACGCCCAGGCTCCAGCGCCTTCCCCGAGTGAAGGAGCTCTCCATCCACATGGAATTTCTGCTGAAAATCTGGGAAAAATGCTTTCAATTCCCCAGCACACGCAGAAGGAGCTGGTTTGGTGTCCATGCCTGTGAAGGGCCGGGTGATTCCAGGACAGAATCCTCTCCGGGCCTGGCTGGGAATCACATCCTGACGGCTCCGGAGCTGTCGGCAGATGGATCTCCCAGGCTCGGGAGCTGTGATCCTTCAGGGATTCGGAGCAGTGCAGGGAAGGAAAGTGCTGGGAGCAGGATCTGCCAGACTGGAGAAGGGATTTGTTCGTTCAGAAGGAACTCAGAGGAAATGAGTCCCTCCAGCCGCCCAGGGGACAGCAGAGCTCCTCTGCTGGGCTGGGAGGTCCAGAGTGGGTATCAAAATCTTAATCCCGAGCTCACCAGGGCAGGTCCAGGATTAGGGCTTGGAAAACCACTGGGTTCCAGTGGTGTTGGGGCCGGAGCCGTGGGAGATGGACTCAGCCTGGTCCCTGGCTCAGTTTCCAGTAGGAATGAACTGAAGGGCCACAAGGATGATCCAAAATCTGGAGCCCCTCTGGAGCCGGGCTGGGAGAGCTGGGGGTGTTCCCATGGAGAAAGGAAATTCCAGGGAGAGCTCAGAGCCCCTTGCAGGGCCTGAAGGGGCTCCAGGAGAGCTGGAGAGGGACTGGGGACAAGGGATGGAGGGACAGGACACAGGGAATGGCTTCCCACTGGGAAAGGGGAGATTGAAATGGGATTTTGGGATGGAATTCCCGGCTGTGAGGGTGGGGAGGGGCTGGGATGGAATTCCCAGAGCAGCTGTGCCAGGAAGTGCCCAGGGCCGCGTTGGAGCACCCTGGGACAGCGGAAGGTGTCCCTGCCCGTGGCAGATAAGTTTTAAGGTTCTTTCCAGCCCAAACCATTCCAAGATCCCACAAATTGTGCCTGCAGCCACCTGCCATCGCCGTGTGCTCGGCACAGGCCCCGGCGGCAACTCCTGGGTCGTGTCCACACGGGAACAGCCGGACCCTGCTGCGCTCAGGGATGGTCTCCAGTGAGCAGGAACAAACCCTCCCCCAGCCCAGGTGGGATTGGAGCACCACAAAGGATCCCTCCAAGGAGAACCGAGGCCATGCTGGCAGCCAGGGACAGATCCCGTCCCTGAAGGAACAACCTGGATGGATCCCACAGGATTAATGTGCATTTTTTGGTGAAAACTGTGGAGTTTCCTTTGCCAGCTCAAAACAACTTTGCAGAGGGTGATTGGGACAGAAAAGCCGGGCTTGCCAAGGCCTGGCCCAGGGTTGAGATGCTTCAAATCCAAGGGAAACAAGTTTTATCAATGCTGTTCTTGGGAGAAACCTTTGCCGACCCTTTTCTTCCCTGTTCCCACCTCTTCAGGGAAAAGAAAAAGATAAAAAAAACATTTCAGGCAGAAAATGCTTTTCCCCAGAAGGGCAGAGCTGGGGGAGTCTCCCAAGAAACCCTCTGAGGGCTTTGTGGTTGTGGTTGGTTTTGTGAAGGAAATGAAATGTTCAGAAAGGAAAGCAGTGAGAAATCCCGGGATGGAGAGCAACTGTTCCTGAGCGGGAATGGAATTGCAGCCGGGTTGGAATTACTGATCCTCCTGGAGTTTGGCACAGCCAGAAGCAATCTGGGGTGGAAATCTGGGGAGCGAATTAAGTATAACCTTCCTCTAATAGGAATTTATACGTCGTTTAAGGTTTAATGATCTCTATCCAGAGCCACTGGTTTCGGAATCTTTAGGAGGAAAAAACATGAAGGGAAACATCCCAAATTTCTGGCTGGAGAGGAATAAACACCCCGAGGATCTCTGCTTCGGAAGCAAACCGCGTGTTGGGAAATGGGCTTCAAAAAAAAAGGGATAAAAGAGTTTTGGAGGAAGTGGATGCATCAGGAATTCTGCTCTGTTGGGTCCTGAGGGGGGGAAAAAGAGGAATAAAGGCCACTGAGGTTAAGGAGCGATGTAGGAGCAAGGAATTTATTGTGATTTGGGGATACGCAGCTGAAAAATACAATCAGGGTTGCCCAGAGGGGAGGGGGGAGGTCTCTGTGTGTGGAGCTGGAGGCGAGGAAGGAATAACGAGTGGAAAATCATCCTGACAAAGGCTCGGCTCCCAAAAAATGGCTTTTCCACCTCCGGCCTCGGGCGAGGAAGGGAAGAGAAATGAGAGAGGAGAGAGGGGAATGCAGCAGAGAGATTGATTTCAGCTGCTCTCTCCCAGAGGAAATGGAGGTGGAACAATTCCAGAGGCTGCCAGTGCTGCTGGGAGAGGCTGGGTCCTGCCACATCAGACTTCTCCCAGAACAAAGGGAAAGAAAGGGATGTGGTTTTGAGGAAAAGGACCTGGATGTGGCAGAGGTTAAACTGCAGGGGGTCAGTGTGAGCACGAGGGTTTGAACAGGAGCTGCTCCCCAAAATAACGTTGGGAATGGGAAGGAAGTGGGAAGCGATGGGGGGCTTGTCAGCGGTTTTAGAGGAAAAGTCAAATCCCTGCTGTCAGTGCTTCACTGAGGTGTTCTATGGGGTATTTTTAGGGGAAAAAAATGGTGTTTTTAAGGAAAATATTCAAGGATGAGAAACTGGATGTGGTTTGGAGCAACCTGGTCTGGTGGAAGGTGCCCCATGGTTGGACTCGATGGCCTTCAAATGTCCCTTCCAACCCAAACCAATCCAGGATTCTGTGAAATTCCAAGCTAAAATCAAAGGTTTAGTTCCCCGTTGCCTGGAATAACAGGATCGAATGGGCCTGTTCCCACTCCAATTATAGCACTTGGATGTGTGAATTATATTTTTAATAATCTTTTCCTTTGCTCTACACCAGAACACAGAAAGCACTAAAACCGTCCATCAAAAAGTTATTTTTTAATTGAGCTCTTGATGGTTTCACGTGGCTCCAGCCACTGCCGTTCCTTCCTAAATGGGAATGGGAAGCTTAAAAAGCTCTTTCCAAAATCTCTGCCTGGCATTCTTATGAATATCTTAATTAAAGGAGATTAGGGAATCATCTCCCAGCACTCCGGGGGGGGGCACTGGAGTCAAAGTTTGTAACTGCAACTTTCAGATGGGTCTTTTCAAGCTGTTAATTGGACCTCGTTTAATTATAGTCTGGGCTTTTCCAGGAATTAATACTTGGAGGAATTTAATATCCTGCTCCATATTCCTGACGCCACGGTCAGCGTGTGGAGGAACGCGAAGGCTGGGGGGGGATTTTCTTTGAGGAAAAGGTTTGGCATTGCATTATTCCCATTATTTTGTGCTCTGGGCACCACGTGTCCTGCATGGATGACCAAAAGCCACCCTGTTTTTCCCCCATTTTTCCCAAGTCTGGAATCTTGGGAAAAGCTTTCCCATTCCTGGAGCTCGGTGTTGACCAGGAGTGGCAGAGGAGTTAATTCCAGAGCCGGGGAACACCTGGAGGTTTGTTTGGAGGGCTGCTTGTTGTTCCTGCTCTGATCAAACACGGCTCCGCTTCCCTTCGTGCCGCTCCAGCTTCTCCTCCGCTTACTAAAAATAGCGGAAAACATTCCAGTGAACAATAGCGCCGAGGGATTCGCTTTGCTCCCCCCAGGAGCGAGCTTCTGTAAAGAAATATTGTTTCTTAATTAATCATTTATCCACTTCATTAGGTGTTGTCAGCAGCGGAATGAGAAATGGGGCTGCTGAGAGGAGGCGCGTTTGGATTTGTTTTGTTTTCCGGGGAGCTGGAGATCATTTCAAGGAGCAGCTGTGTCAGGAACGCTGAAAACAGGGAGTTTGGGATGAGCAGAACCTGGGCTGGGGGCCGGGGTTTGATTTGGGGTTAAATTCAGGATGTGGAGCTGCTGGAGAGAGTCCAGGGAAGGCCACGAGGATGCTCCAGGATCTGGAGCCAGGCTGGGAGAGCTGGGGGTGGGAGAGCAGGGAATGGCTTCAGGAAATTGGGATTAAGCAGAGTTTTTGGGGGAAACAAGGACGTCCCTTCCATGTTCCCATCCCACACAGATGACCTGGAAAAAATTGGAGCAAATCCAGAGGAAACCATGAGGGGCTGGAGCAGCTCTGGAGCCAGGCTGGGAGAGCTGGGGGTGTTCCCATGGAGAAGGGAAGGATCCAGGGAGAGCTCAGAGCCCCTTCCAGGGCCTGAAGGGGCTCCAGGAGAGCTGGAGAGGGACTGGGGACAAGGGATGGGGGGACAGGACACAGGGAATGGCTTCCCAGTGGGAAAGGGGAGATTGAAATGGGATTTTGGGAAGGAATGAGGGTGGGGAGGTGCTGGATGGAATTCCCAGAGCAGCTGTGGCCATCCCTGGATCCCTGGAAGTGCCCAAGGCCAGGCTGGAGCTCCCTGGGACAGTGGGAGGTGTCCCTGGGCATGGCAGGGGTGGGGCTGGGTGGTTTGTGAGAATTCCCTCTCTCCATCTCCCTCAGAGGGATCCTCCTCTCCCTCGGACGGGCTGAGCAGCTGCTCCTTCTCCCCGCTCCCTCCTCCTGCCACATCCGGCATTGGTTTCCTCATTCCCAACGCCGCATCCATCTGGATCAAAGTTCTGATGGGCTGCCAGGTGGAAAACTCCTCGGGAAGAGTCCAAGGTGGGAATGTTGGCAATTCCAGCCCTTTCCTGGAATCCTGGTCGGGAATAACGGGGGTGGCTGTGACACCGTCGCTGACAGCTCCTCCCGTTTGTGTGGTCACCGCTCAGACAAAGGAACAAAAATCCCTTCTCCTGATTAATTCCCCCCTTTTGGATTTGCTGCTCCTGTCACTCTGTCAGTCCCTCTGTGGCACGGACACGAAATCCACCTGACCAAACAGAAATGCAGAGAGACGATGGCCCAAAGGACAAACTCCAGGAAAAAAAAAA
>VZRS01013744.1:0-18912 GCA_013398055.1 Ifrita kowaldi | reverse complement strand
TCCTGAGGGAGCTGGGAAAGGGGCTCAGCCTGGAGAAAAGGGGGATCAGGGGGGACCTTGTGGCTCTGCACAACTCCCTGACAGGAGGGGGCAGCCGGGGGGGTCGGGCTTTGCTCCCAGGGAACAGGGACAGGAGGAGAGGGAACGGCCTCAGGCTGGGCCAGGGGAGGCTCAGGGTGGGCATCAGCAGGAATTTCCTCATGGAAAGGGTGCTCAGGCCTTGGAACTGCCCAGGGAGGTTTGGAGTGCCCATCCCTGGAGGTGCCCAAGGAAGGGCTGGAGGTGGCACTCAGGGCTCTGGGCTGGGGACAAGGTGGGCATTGGGCACAGCTGGGACTCGATGACCTTGGAGCTCTTTTCCAACCTCCGAGTGCCTTCAGAGTGGAACAAAAGACATCACGTGGAGGCTTAAGGAGGAATTTTTTTTCGCCTTGTTTTTGTGTCCTTGAAGGTGAAAAATAAAGAATTGGATCTGAGAGAGGAGAGGGAACCTGGAGGTCTAAAAATTCTGGGAATTTGGGTACCACAAAGGCTGGGGTTCGTGTACCTAACCCTGACCCTACCCCTGATCTCCTACTCCCACACGCCAAAGGCAAAAAGAGCTCGGTGGTCCTGGGCTGTTCTGATCTGGTGTAGAAAGGACCAGAACAAAGAGTTCCAGCCGATATTTTTGGGTAAGTTAGGGCAGGATGGGAGAAGAAAGCAGGAAGTCAATCCCATGTGCCGGGATTGATTCCCTGGCCCGTCAGAGAGCAGGAGCAATTACTTAATTGCAGCTAAACAGGCAGAATTTCTCTTTAAATCTGGTTTCTACTAAAATGTGAGGATGAAACGAAGCTTTTCAGGCTTGGTGAACCCATCCACTCACTCCGACACTCTGAGCTCTCCACTGCCCTTCCTGGCTCCTCACCCAACATTCCCTAAATTCCGGTAGCCTGGAGAAAGTTGGGCCTCCTTGAAGAGTCCTTGTTCAGTGCTTCCGTGCGAGCAGAGCCGATCCCTCAGGGTGTCTGGAAAAAGTGCTGCTGACTCCAGCCTTCTGCTGGTGTCTGATCCAGGTGACATCCAAGTTTTTCATTTCCTTTTTCCCTTTCCTGCTGAGCCAGCGTTTCCCGGCTCTCCATCCATCCCAGCTCCCAGCCATCATCTGCATCTCCCGGCCCATCAATTAATTTCTGTTTTAATCAAGGGACCGCATCTTTCTCTTCGGGCCCATCCGTCATCCCGGGCTCTTGGTGGAGCAGCAGGCATCCATCCATCATCGCTGCTGCCTCATTCCTCAGGGAAAAGCTGCTGTGGTGGGAAGGGAGGAGCTGTGCCAGCACTGCCGGCTGCCCGGGAGCCACAAAATCATGGAATGGTTTGGGCTGGAAGGACCTTAAAGCCCACCCAGTGCCACCCCTGCCATGGCAGGGACACCTCCCACTGTCCCAGGGTGCTCCAAGCCTCATCCAGCCTGGCCTGCTACAGCCCATCCCAAACAGGATCATCCATCAGGTCTCAAATGGTGCATCTCTAATTAATTAAGCATAGTCGAGCTAATTAAATGGGAAGCAGCGCCTGGAGTTAATGACGTCATATCTGTCCCTCGTTAGCGCCGTGCTGGTGGCAGGGGACCACGAAGTGCTGCCATGGGGTTCACAGGCATATAAATTCATATAAATCCATAGAAATTTATATAAATCCATAGAAATTCGTATAAATTCATATAAAATTATAGAAAAAAATCCTTAAGGCTTTTCTAGGGTCGAGAGAGTGATGCTGCCAAATCATGGAATCACTGAGGCTGGAAAAGGCCCCCCAAGATCACTGAGTCCGAGCTGTGCCTGATCCCCGCCTTGTCCCCAGCCCAGAGCCCTGAGTGCCACCTCCAGGCCTTCCTTGGACACCTCCAGGGATGGGCACTCCAAACCTCCCTGGGCAGCCCTTTCCAACGTTTAGCAACCCTTTCCCTGGAAGAAATTCCTGCTGGTGTCCACAGGAGGAGAGAGGCGGGGTCAGCTGTGTGGCGAAATTGTGAGGTGGAATTTTGAGATGGAATTGTGTGGGGGAATTGTGTGGGGGAATTGAGAGGCGGAATGGTGAGGGGGAATTTTGAGGTGGAATTTTGAGGTGGAATTTTGTGGTGGGATTGTGCGATGAAATTGTGAGGCGGGATTGTGTGGGGGAATTGTGAAGTGCAACTTCGAGGTGGAATTGTGAGATGCAATTCTGAGGTGGAATCGTGTGATGGAATTGTGAGGTGGAATTCTGTGGGGGAATCGTGTGGCGGAATTTTGAGGTGGAGTTCTGAGATGGAATTCTGAGGTGGAATTTCAAGGTGGAATTCTGCAGGGGAATTTTGAGGTGGAATGGTGAGGTAGAATTGTGGGGTGGAATTCTTTGTTGGAATTCTTCGTCGGAATTCTGTGATATATTTTGAGGTGGAATTCTCAGGTGGAATTGTGTGATATAACTTCGTGGTGGAGTTTCCAGGTGGAATTTTGTGGTGGGATTTTGAGGTGGAATTATGGAGTGGAATTGTGTGGTGGAATTGTGAGGTGGAATTATGGACTGGAATTGTGGGGTGGAATTCTGTGGTGGAATTACCTGGCTGAACTGTGTGGTGTGCCTTCGAAAAATGTGCCTTTGACAAACCGGGAGAGATTGATAAACACGAGGTTAGACAACAAATCAATCAAGTCGATGCCGTCCCGGCACAGATCCCAAGAGAGGCACCTTTTTCCCCTCTGGAATGTCGGCAAGTGTGCCGGTTTGGCCAAAATCTAGCAATATATCCTCTCAGAGATAACCAGGTTACAACCACCCTTCCCACCACCAGGTTCGGGAAAAAAGGAAATTTTCCTTGAAGGAAAGTGAAAGAGATAAAAACTATTTATTTACTAAACACACAGGAAAAGGATAATAATGCTAGATAATGAAACCTCTCGCTGTGGAGAGAAACCTGGGAGGATTTCAGAGTCCTTCTGTAGGTGTGGTCTCTCTCCTCCTTGGAGCTGGGTGAGGGCCCACCCCCTCAGGCCTCGGGGAAGATTCTCCCGATGTGTTCTGATGTTGAAACAGTCCAGAAGAGAAGAAGGGAAAAAACCCCGAAGTCCCAGGAAACAAAGTTCAGCTTTCTGTCTCACGCCAGAGAGAGGAAAAAAACCCCAAAAAAACAGGCCGAAGAAGCAAGCAGGATGCTCCCCCCTCGTGCTACCGCAGCCAGAGCATGCAGAGGAGTGAACTCCGTGTCCTTGAGACACTGCTTTGAAAAGTTCGCTTGGTCCTTTTTTCTTCCCTCTCAAGCTCAGTTTAAAGGCACAGAAAAGGCACAAAATCAATTGTTTGGCATAAAGCCGTGATAGGGGATACACATCATGGAGTCACCCCAAGACAGCACGATTTTCCCTTGTTCCATCCCTGGAAGTGTCCAAGGCCAGGCTGGAGCTCCCTGGGACAGTGGGAGGTGTCCCTGCCCATGGCAGGGGTGGGGCTGGGTGGGATTTAAGGTCCCTCCCAACCCAAACCATTCCCTGATTCCCAGTAGAGCTTCACCTGCTGTTCCCTCTCCCAATCCCAACCGTTTTATACCCGGGACAAAACTTTATCTCAAGGTTAACTCATTCCTGGCACTTTTCCCTCTATTTTGCAGCCGCTGTGGTGCTCTGGAAGGGGTGGGAGCCCCTTGGCCTGGTGGGATGGGAATTCCTGTGCCTGGAAAACCAGCAGTGATTCTTCCCTGGGCTCATCCCACCGGCTTTTCCACCTTTTTGCGGACAAAGACAGAGCTGATCTTTATTCACCACAAGCAGCCCACTGGGAAGGAGAAAATTGAGAGTAATATCTAAATATATTTTATTTTAAATATATTTTATTTTTAATAAATATTTAAAATTACAAATCCCGTGAGGAAAAATGTCGAACACAGTTGAGCTTTTCCGGTTAAAACGTTGCTGCTCCAAAGTGTCAGATGGGAGGGAATCACTCTTTGCACAGGATAGAAAAACGCCCAGATTTGAGAAAGCTGCACAAAAATCCATCTCTGCACCTGGCGTGATGAAGCACAGATGGGTTCTGCTGATAAGAAAGAGTTCAAGTGATAAGAGCTGTGGGAGAGGGATTTTAGAACATCGAGGACCATCCATTAAGTTTTATTTCAGAGCCCGAATTTATCCATGTTTTTGATCATAGAAGAGAAAAGGTGGGAATGGATCCAAAATAATCACCCAGATTGGCGTCGCCCTTTTTGTGCCAGGTCAAAACATCTAAAAAAATGTCATAATTTTAATTTTAACAGCTCGAATTTGCTCTTTAATCCCAGGTCAAATATCTGTTAATCCGTGTGAAGAGTTTTGCTGCATAAACCACTTCAACCTTCCCCTTGGAAAGGGAATGTGGGCTCTGGATTAGGCGCAAAAATAAAGAATTTGGTGGTTTTTATGAAGTCTCTGCAGCAAAAGCTGAAGTTTTTGGGAGCAGCTCCAAAAAGCTGGATTTCTCCCTTGACTGGGCTATATTCAATGTCAAGACTCAAGCGGAGCTTAGATAATTTTAAAATATTGTATGAATAAAATGTGCGAGTGGCTTTGTCTCCGAGCTGTCACTTTGCCAGTCTCGGCTGGAGAGCGAGGCGATGATTTTCCCAGATTTTCTGCCTTCAGAGTGGAACAAAAGATGTCACGTGGAGGCTGAAGGAGGAATTTTTTTTTTTTTTTTTTTTTTTTTTGTCTTCTTTTTGTGCCCTTGAAGGTGAAAAATAAAGAATTGGGTCTGAGAGAGGAGGGGGAACCTGGAGGTCTAAAAGCACCTGAGATGCCCTTCCCCAAATCCTTCATCCACTCTTTTCCCTGCAAAAAGTCGGGATTTTTAGTTCATGCTGCTGCATTCAGGATGATTTCCAGCCCTTCTCCTCTGGCAGTTTCCTAGGGAAAAAATCCCCTTTTATTTCCCAGCCTGGAGTGTGACTCGAAAGCTTCTCCCAGCCCTCCTCCTGTGGCTACAGGAAGCCCAGGAATTGTTCTAGGAATGGTTTTTAACTGGGAACTGAACCCTATTTCCAAAGGGAAATGGTGCCCTGGTGTTGAAGGAAGTGCAGCAGGAAAAGTGAATTTTTCCCTTGAGGAAACAGGGAGGGCACAGGATTATTTTCTCCTTGTTTTTATTCCACTGCTCCATCTCCCATAAGAATTCCCAAAAGAAATAAATTCCCTTCTCTCTGCTGTTGTGTTGTTCAGTTTTCCCCAGCCTTCCCAACCTCCTGGCTCCTTCCCACTGAATCCGGTTCTTCTTGCCATTGAATCCCGTTCTTCTTCCCATTGAATCCAGCTCCTCTTCCCATTGAATCCAGGTCTTCTTCCCATTGAATCCGGTTCTTCTTCCCATTGAATCCAGCTCTTCTTCCTATTNCTTCTTCCCATTGAATCCAGCTCTTCTTCCTATTGAATCCCGTTCTTCTTGCCATTGAATCCCGTTCTTCTTCCCACTGAATCCAGCNCCTTCTCTCTGCTGTTGTGTTGTTCAGTTTTCCCCAGCCTTCCCAACCTCCTGGCTCCTTCCCACTGAATCCGGTTCTTCTTGCCATTGAATCCCGTTCTTCTTCCCATTGAATCCAGCTCCTCTTCCCATTGAATCCAGGTCTTCTTCCCATTGAATCCGGTTCTTCTTCCCATTGAATCCAGCTCTTCTTCCTATTGAATCCCGTTCTTCTTCCCATTGAATCCAGGTCTTCTTCCCACTGAAGCCAATTCTTCTTCCCATTGAATCTCATTCTTCTTCCCATTGAATCCTGTTCTTCTTCCCATTGTATCCAGTTCTTCTTCCCATTGAATCCAGGTCTTCTTCCATGCCAATTCCCATCCCTGGAAGTGCCCAAGGCCGGGTTGGAAGGAGCTTGGAGCCTTGGTCTAGTGGAAGGTGTCCCTACCCTTGTTGGACTGACTTTAAAGTCCCTCCCAACCCAACCCAACCCATTCCATGATTCCAGGACATTCCAGCTGGGATTTTCAAGCACCTTCCAGAGGGAAACACCGTCAATGAATTCCCTGTTAATTTGCACTCTCCCCCTCCAATCAACCCCCTGTAAACACCAGCCCTCGGAAAATCGTCACCAGCAGCACGAGCCGGGTTGGCTGGAGCAGGGAGGGGGAATTAAGGCGCTTTCCTTTCTCCTACGCAAATCTCCCTGCTAATTATGTTTTATTAATATTGGGATGCCGACGCTCCCGCTCTTGTTTTCCCTCATTGTGGCCGTGGTTAAAATCAAATTGCAAATGAACCAGGCTCAATATTTGTCTGAATCACTTGAGCCTCTGGCTTTCATCGCTCTCGCAAGCAGCTCCTCCAGTTATGCCACAACTGGGTGTGTTCCTTTCCCCTTTTTTCCCTGTTTTCGAGGTATTTTGCCATGATTATTCCATGGGTGACACCGACATTTTGTTGTGATAAATTGGCTGGGTCATTATCATGAGGAGGTGGTTGGGTTGTCTTATATTTATAATAAGGCGCCTTTCATTGCAGAATGGCGGGAAAATGGGGAAAAACGTCCTTTTTTTGTTCTAAACAGGCTGATCTCGCAGCTTTTCTGTCGGAATTGGAGAGAACAATGTTATATTTTCCCCTTTTTATTCTGGAGAGAGGCTTTGAAAGGGCCTAATCAAACACAAATTGGAGCCTCGAGCCTGGAGTTCTCTGCAGACGAGCGAGTCTTTGAGGTTGAAGGGTTGATAATCTCCCAAACCAGCTCTTCCAGGCATCAGCACCCCACAATACCTGGTCTGGATGGTTTATTTTATGGAAAATCGTGTCAGGACCTCATCCACCAGGTCGTGGGGTACCCAAAATCTTGATTTTTTTTTTAGTGTATAAACTGTTGGCTTTGGCTCAGTTGAGTCGAGCCTTGATTGTGCCTCTGACATTGTTTATTTCTGGGGTTGTTTTGTTGTTCAGGTGCAGCAGCAGAGCAAAAAAAATCCTGGGAAAAAGCGGCCTCGGTGTTTGTCAGGCTGAATTTAGGAGCTTTTGCTCCCGATCTGTTGTGATAGAAATGCCAAATTCCATCAGCTTCGTTTACTTCAGGTGGCTCCTGCAAATCCTCCCGCTGCTTTGTCCATCTGTTGATGCTGATGTTTTTCATTCCCTGGTTGGGTTTGGTTTTTTTTTTAAATGGAGAAATGAGGATACTCTTCACCGCCACGGACAAGTTGGAGAATATTCCCCGTGTTGTGGAGCTTATCAAAGAAATGGATTGGTTGGATGAGTTGGGGTTTGGGGTTTTTTTCCCAGAAGAAACAAAATAATTGAGAAGAGAAAGTATTTCTCAGTTGACAGAAAACATTTAAATCCATAATTATCACTGGGAGGGAGTCATTTCTCTGGAAGCCTGATGAGGGTATGGAATTAGTGGTGCCGTAAGAGCCACTTATGGATGTCCCTTAAAGACAGGGGTGCAAATGGGATGGGGAGGCCTAAATCCCAAAGTGCCCTGGCCATGGGTGTGGGGTGAGTAAACGGCTCCGTTCCCATCCCAGAGAGCCCAAAAATGGCCAAAATCCATCATTATCCAGGTGGTTCTCCCGGATTTCCACAGGGATGGGTCTGTGGGACTCAGTTCAGGAGGGGCTGGGATCCAGCTGGGCTGGAGGATCCGTTTGGGAACGAGTTTTGTGATCCCAAACCAAGCTCGGGGCTGTTGGAAAGGGCAATTTAAGGCCTCCAGTGGGGCTGAGGAGGTCAGAGGTCTCCTGGAAAGGGCTTTATTCCCACTCCGACGGAGGAGAGGAGAGCGTCTTCACTGCAGGTGTCCTCACCGTGACTCCTGCTCCCTCTCCACTCCACGAGTCCTGCAGAGGAGCAGGAGCTGAGGATGGAGGGGGTTTGTTCGTGGCCGAGGAGAAAAGAGTCCCATTAACGTAGAAAGAAATGGGCTGATGATAAGAAAATAGGTTTCAGTGGGATATTGGGATGGAATTCCGCCCCGGGAGGGTGAAGAGGGGTTGGGATGGAATTCCCAGAGCAGCTGTGGCTGCCCATGGATCCCTGGATGTGCCCAAGGCCGGGCTGGAGCAGCCTGGGACAGTGGGAGGTGTCCCTGCCCATGGCAGGGGTGGGATAATCCTTTGGTTGTATTTTTCAGCCAGGCTTTCAGTGGGGAGCTCTCACTCCCGTCATGGCTCATCTTAATTGCAATTATTCTTAATTGTGGAATTCTTCTCTGGTGTCCCTGCCGAGTCACTCCCGGGTCTGACAGGGGATGTAAAACAGGGGATGGATGTGCAGGGCCAGCACGGGATGGCTGGGGCTCGGTTCAGTTCCCAGTAGATGTGGATCTAAAACAGGATCTGAAATAAGGTCTTAAATAGGATCTGGAATAGAACCATAAATAGGATCACAAATAGGATCATAAATAGGACCATAAATAGGATCGTAAATAGGATCTAAAACAGGACCATAAATAGGATCGTAAATAGGACCATAAATAGGATCGTAAATAGGATCACAAATAGGATCACAAATAGGATCATAAATAGGATCACAAATAGGATCATAAATAGGATCACAAGTAAGATCACAGATAGGATCAAAGATAGGATCAAAAATAGATTCACAAATGGGATCTAAAACAGGATCACAAATAGGATTATAAATAGGATCACAGATAGGATCAAAAATAGGATCACAAATGGGATCTAAAACAGGATCACAAGTAGGATTACAAATAGGATCTAGAATAGAACCATGAATAGAACCATAAATAGGATCTAAAATAGGGTCACAAATAGGATCACGAATAGGACCATAAATAAGATCTAGAACAGGATCATAAATAGGATCACAAATAGGATCTAAAACAGGATCACAAACAGGATCTAAAACAGGATTATAAAAAGGATCACAAATTGGATCTAAAATAGGATCACAAATAGGATCGTAAACAGGATCACAAATAGGATCACCAATAGGATCACAAAATCGGGATGTTATTGAGTGTCCATGGAATTGACAGAGTCAGAACAAGGACTCAGCAGGTCGTTGATGAGGAGCTGGATTCCTGATGCCTCAAGCACAGGATCCATCCTTCCCTCTTGGAACATCCTATGGACACCCATTCCTGACCTTTCCTGGTCACTGGCTGGATTCCCCATCCATAAAAATGCAAACTTCTGCCGTTTTGGGAGTGCTGAGAGCGATGGAAATGTTGGGGTTGGAAGGGACCTCCAAGCTCATCCATGGGGGCACTTCCCACTGGAGCCCAGGTCGCTCCAGTCCCTCTCCCAAAGGTCGTGGTTGGGCCGATCCCAGAGGAAGCCAGGAAAGTAATTAATTCCCTATGTCTCATTACCAAGGTAATTAGCATTTTGGTCACTAAGTGGTCACACACCCACACCCCTGGTGTCCCATCAGCACCCTGAGGGTGTCACATCCCAAGGAACATCTTCCCTGGGATCACTTTACTGTGATTTATGGGGTCCCCCCTGATGAGGGGGATTCACAGAGTCCTGGCCAGAAGGTTGAAAAGGTGAGAGGAGTCTTCAGATTCTTTGCTTCCAGATCGTTGTTTTATTAAGTCTTATCAGAGGAGCAGAGTGCTGGACACAGCACCCAGTAAAGAATGCAGGAGAAAGCCCCAATTATCAAGATTACCCAGCCCTTTTAAAGGTAAATCACCCAATAGAAGCTTAAAACGAAAGATATTTTTACTTTTCTCCCAATGTTCAATAAATCACCCTCCTGCGTGCACAGGAACTGCGGGATTTTTCATCCAATCCCCCTAAATCACTTTTACTGCAGAATATGGAGTGGTAGAAGAAGAAGAAGAAGAAGAAGAAGGTCTGGAGAACAACAACGATCCTCCATTTTGAAGTTTTTAGCTTTTATCTATTTACTACATCAACAAACCCAAAACCTCTAAATTTTTCACCCTGTGACACTCCTACAAACTACTCTATCACCTCGTTCACACCAGTGTGGATTCTAATTCTTTCCAGAGTGTTGGTAATTTTCTCCATGGACGAAGGTCAAAAACAGTGTTGTCCAGGGGGGCAGAACCCTTCAAAACAGGCAGAGAAATATTCTCTGCACTTTGGGTTCCCACACCTGGGACACACCAGCTCCTTCCTTGCTTTCTGTCTGTGCTTGCCAATCCTGGAGCTGGGCTGGAAAATGTCAAAATTTGCATTATTTTTCCTGAATTTGGAGTTTTTGTGGTTTGTAAGGGACAGGTGAGCACTAAGAGGGGAGGCGCCTGCAGTGGCAGACTGGGGACTCCACAGAGGAGGCTTCCCAGGAGCTTTGATTCCATGTGGCTGGGCCCTGTCAGGTGTCAAGGTGACATTTGGGGACCTCAAACCTCTCTTTAGAGCCCCAAAGGCGACAATTCCTCGGGTTATGGCCATCCCTGATTATTGCGGCACAAACCTTGTAATTCCAAGAGAAAATTCCATTCCCGAGCAGCCAAAGAGGGCTCCCATCTCCTGAAGACATTTTTTATTATCCAAACAAAATTTGCAGCACCGCGGGAGCTCCTCCCTTTGTTTTTTCCGTCAGATTCCGCTGGATGTGGCGCAGTTTGGGTGGAAAACCCGGCTTTTCACCATTCCAGCTGAACGAATCCTCCTTCGTCTTCAGCAAAGCCTCGGTGGGGGGAAAGCAGAGACAAAAATAAAAACCTGGGGAGAGAACAGAGGTCGCTGTGAGAAGCAGGGATTCGGGATGAAAAGCCCCAGGACGAAACAACCGGGAAGAGCTCCCCGGGTGCTTGGGAGGAGAGGAGGAGGTTTGTGCCTGCAGCCTCCTCCGAGCTGACCTGAAACAAAAATCGTCAGCGCTGGGCTGGGTTTCTTCTGCTTTTCGATCAAAAAGATGGGAATTTGCTGCTGTTTGTGGCACAGAATTGCAAAGGAGGCGAGGTGGAAATATCTGGAAAAGGGATAAAAGGCAGGAAAAGGGGTAGAGAAGTGTGAGGTTATTGATTTGATTACGCCCGTATTTATTTTCCATCGTGTTGGGAGCTGCCAGATGGTTTTGGCTTTTCATTTCCTTTTTTATCGGATTTAGGTAATAATGGAAAGTCTTGGAAGGATGGGAGGAGCCGGAATCACGGGGCCAGACCAGATCTGGGGGCTTGTTTGGGGTGTGGTGCTGGAGAGGAAGGTGGGGATGGAGAAGCTCGGCCAGAATGGATGAACCAACTCCCTTGGGAAAGCCTCATCCCTATTTCCGCGCAGCAGGAGGATTTTCGGGCCTAAATCACAAGTTTTTGCACTCCTGAATGGAATTAATTAATTAATTAATTTGTGGGTACCACCCTATATGGATCCCTTCCAAACATATCCAAGAACTGCGAAAATACGGGTGACAACGTGGGCTTTTGCAGGAAATCAGAGGAGCTTTGTTCTCTGGAATGAACCTGGAATGTCCAAGCGTGGATCCCGAGGTGGGAAGCCGGCTCTGGACCCTCCGTGCTCCAAGAGGTGTCCGAGGTGGAGGCGATTCCACGTTCTGGGCCTGCGGAGAGCTGAGCCCGAGCTCCCAACGCCCCTTGGTGGCACCTCTGTCCCTCCGGCCCCAGTGAGGCTCCACTGACTCCAACCAGGGAGCCCTTGGTGGCCTCGGGGAGGTCCCGGCTCACACCGAGCCTTCCCACGGGACACATCCCAACTCCAGCCCTACAGGGGGGAACGGATTCCCACTGCCTGAGGACAGGGATGGATGGGGTATTGGGAAGGAATTTCCCCCTGTGAGGGTGGGGAGGGGCTGGGATGGAATTCCCAGAGGAGCTCTGGCTGCTCCATCCCCGGAAGTGCCCAAGGCCAGGTTGGAGCCACCTGGGATAATGGAAAATGTCCCTGCCCACGGGGACGGGGATGAGCTCTAAGGTCCCTCCAACCCAACCCATTCCACGATTCCACCATCTCCATCACCCCAGACCTGGATCCTCCCCCTGGATCTCCAGGCGAGCGCTGCCAGGCTCCGCTTTGTTTTCTGTTTACTCTTTGCTCCTCTCCTCCACTCATGAATATTCAAACGGAGCTCCAAAATAGCCAAGAGCACTTTAATCAGGGCCTATCTGCAGCCTAATCAGGGATCAGACTAATCAGGAAGTTCGGAGCCAGCTTCAGCTCTTGCTGCAGGAGGCAAAAGTTTGCTCCCAGCTCCAGGACAGAGTTTGGCGAAACCTCTTTTGCATCTGCCTCAGCTCCCAGAAGGGAAAACCAGGATTTACTGCTCACATCTGGCGGTTTAGAGCTTCTCGGCGGGAGCAGGGAGTGCTGGAGACGTCACTGGAGCCAGGGAGTGCTGGAGATGCCACCAGAGCGAGGGTTGTCACGAGGAAATTATGGAAAGAGCGCGGCGCTAACTCAGCCCCGACGTCTCCTGCGCTTCCAGCCACGGGGATCTCACATTTCCAGCCAATCGCTCCAAATCCCATTTTTTTCCTGAATTTTCTCGCTTGCCTGGGGTTGGATCCTGCTCGCAGGAGGAGGATTTCCATGCAGAAAAGCTGCTGAGCTCCTCCTCTGTAGGGGTTTGTAAATCATCGGCTTTGCCATCTCCCTAACCAGGATTTTCCAACAGCGACTGCGGCCAAAGGGAGAGGAAAATAAAATCCCCGAGATAAATAAAGGTAAAACTTTTTTAAGGTTTAATAAACTTAAAATGAGAGCTCCTGAGGGCTGCAGGCCTGGTTTTTCTTCTCCCTCAGACAGGGAATTTTGCAGAAAATCCTTTAACACAGCTCACATGAAAGTCTTGGCTTCCCAAGGTCTCCTCAGATACCCAGGACAAAAGCTCCCATTATCTTGCCCCTTTTTCAGGCACAGCTTCATGGGATGAGGAGCCGCAGTGCGCCTGGATTAGGTCTTTAACGCAGATTTGCCGACGAGGTTTTCTTTTGAAAGTCTTCGTTTATAGAAAAGTGGGGATTTCAAAATAAATAATTCCTCTCCCGGGCTGTGATCCTGCTCAGGAGGCAGAGGTTCAGTAACTCATCTTCTTATTGTGTTGCTGCTTCCTGGGTGGATTTCTTCCCTTTTCCTTGGATAACGAGCAGCTGTGGGCCCCGTTCCCTGCAGTGCCATCGTGGGAATGGAGCTCCACAGCGCTGAGTGCGAGCAGGGAATGGCAGGAATGTTGGGAATGGATCTTAAATCCCATCCAGTGCCACCCTTGCCATGGGCAGGGACACCTCCCACTGTCCCAGGGTGGTCTAGTAGGGACTTGGGCACTTCCAGGGATCCAGGGGCAGCCACAGCTGCTCTGGGAATTCCATCCCAGCCCCTCCCCACCTTCATTCCTTCCCAAAATCCCATTTCAATCTCCCTTTTCCCAGTGGGAAGCCATTCCCTGTGTCCTGTCCCTCCAGCCCTTGGCCCCAGTCCCTCTCCAGCTCTCCTGGAGCCCCTTCAGGCCCTGGAAGGGGCTCTGAGCTCTCCCTGGATCCTTCCCTTCTCCAGGATGGACAATCCCAGCTCTCACAAGATTATGCTGGATTTTCCAGCCTCTGGCATTGCCAGTGGAGAGGGAAACTGGGAACAGACCGTTTGTAAGAGCCTGGAGGGACAGGACACAGGGAATGGCTTCCCACTGTCAGAGGGCAGGGATGGATGGGATATCGGGAAGGAATTCCTGGCTGGGATGGAATTCCCAGAGCAGCTGTGGCTGCCCCTGCATCCCTGGAAGTGCCCAAGGCCAGGCTGGATGGGGCTTGGAGCAGCCTGGGAGAGTGGAAGGGGTCCCTGCCCATGGCAGGGGTGGGATGGGATGAATTTAAGGTCCCTTCCAACCCAAACCATTCCAAGACTCCATTCCGCGCTTTCCCAGAGTACACAAACATCTTTCCAAGGTGTTTCACTCCCCAGTTCCCAGCTCCTCGCCGCTTTTCCCGTTTCACACAGGCCTTTCCCGGTTACTTTAACAAAGTTTTATGTGTTTTAATTTTCTTTTACGACTTGGCAGCCGATTTCCAACCGCTTCCCGCGAGGAGGCAATGAGACAGAGCTCCCAAAAATCCCCGCATCCATCACTGCCTTGTTTCCCTCCCTTTCATCCGTAACCACTCTCCAACCACTTGGACAACCGACGCTCCGGAGCTCGCAATTACACCCAGGCTTTGTGCTCCTGATGAAGGGAGATTAATTAAATCAGGGCTTTTCAAGCCTAGAACAAATCCAGGAGTGGTTTGTGCCAATTTTCTCCTTCCTTTAAACCCGGAGCCTCTCAATTTCAGGCACCTGGCGTGGAGCGAGCGTTTTGCCCTGATGGAGAACAATAAACTGGGATTTATACACGGGAGCCTTGCGGAAAAGATGCTTTTTCCTTCCCAAAATGCAAATTTTGGAATAAAACAACTCGAACCGGGGGGGGGAATTTTATAACCTCCCCTCCCAAGAGGTTTTGAAGTGAACTTTTCCTTTTTAATCCCATCTGGGAGAAAGAGGAAAACACGGGATAATTCCATGGGATAAATTGATTCCGTGAGATAACGTTGACAGGACAAGAGGGAACGGCCTCAGGTTGTGCCAGGTTGGATTTAGGGAAAATCCTCCACGGGAAGAGTTGTCCAGCCCTGGCCGGGGCACAGTCCCCGTTCCTGGGGGGATTTAACAGC
Organism: Ifrita kowaldi; assembly: GCA_013398055.1. NCBI lineage: Eukaryota > Metazoa > Chordata > Aves > Passeriformes > Cinclosomatidae > Ifrita > Ifrita kowaldi. The sequence continues at coordinate 4,325 of VZRS01013744.1, read as the reverse complement.
ACATGGGGCATTTGGGGACATGGATCCGTGGTGGCCCTGGCAGTGCTGTACAATTGAAATCAATGATCTCAGAGGGCTTTTCCAACCCCAGCGATTCCATAATTCCGTGTTAGTTTGCTCCACAACAACCTGAACCTCAGGCAGAGTGGGAAAATTCCTGTATTTTCATTTTTCTTTGGAATTTCGGCATTTGTGCCGTGTTTTGGGGCACGGAGGGTGCAGGGTCCTGTGCCTGGGATGATTGCAGGGGTTGAGGCTCCTCAGGGAGATCCGGGATTGGCTGGAAGCACAAGTCCCCACAGCCTTGGTTAATTACAACGCTCATCAGTGCAGTCGCTAATGAGTCGTTTATAGATGAGATGGGAAGGGAAGGGTTAACAGGAGTTACAGGGAGAACCCCGGGCTCTTCCCTGGCTGCGGCAGGCAGGGACAGGGATGGAAAATCCCACGGGATCACAAAAAACGAGAGCGGAGGGAGCAGATGGACAAACGCAGCTCAAGAATCCCAGGATCACGGAATGGTTTGGGTTGGAGGGACCTCAAATCCCATCCAGTGCCACCCACACCTCCCATTATCCCAGGGGGCTCCAAGCTGACCTTGGGCACTTCCAGGGATCCAGGGGCTTCTCTGGGAATTCCATCCCAGCCCCTCACAGCCAGGAATTCCTTCCCAACATCCCATCCATCCCTGCCCTCTGGCAGTGGGAAGCCATTCCCTGTGTCCTGTCCCTCCATCCCTTGTCCCAAGCCCCTCTAGGCTCTCAAAGTGACTTCAAGGGTCTCTCCGGAGCCTTCTCTTCCCTGATCATCAACCAGAACCCAGAATTTTGTTACATCCAATCAAATTCCCTTTTCCTTTGATGTTAAACCCTCCAGTCTGTGCTCCCAACCTGCCCTTTCCCACTCCTTCACCGCCCTCGTTAGGAACGAACACAGCAATTAAGGGCTTTGTGCTTGCCATAATTAATGCATTGATTAAAACGGAGAAATTGTGGAGCAGAAAAGAATCCCAACCCCTTTTTCCCACAGGAGGCTGTTGCCTCGGAGGGTTCCTTCTGCCACAGGATTTCCTCGCAATTGGGAAAGAGTTTTCCTTCTAGTGGGAGGAGAAAGGATCGTTTGCTCCGCAGCCTGATGGGCACAGGCATGTGTTTTTAATAAACATATGGAGCGGGATTTTTCCTGCAGCCAGGGATCAGCATTCGGGAGCTTTACAAGGCTCGTAAATCTCCAAGACTTTTCTGTCTTTTATTCCATTGAAGTAATTTTCAGGCTGTGCCCTCCAAAGCCCAAAGGGTTCCACGGATTCTCCTCCAAAGCCCAAATGGTTCCACGAATTCTCCTCCACCAAAATGGTTCCATGGATTCTCCTCCCAAATGGTTCCTCGGATTCTCTTCCAAAGCCCAAAGGGTTCCATGGATTCTCCTCCACCCAAATGGTTCCTACGGATTCTCCTCTGCCCAAATGCTTCCACAGATTCTCCTCTCAAATGGTTCCTCGGATTCTCCTCCAAAGCCCAAATGGCTCCACGGATTCTCCTCCACCCAAATGGTTCCATGGATTCTCCTCCCAAATGGTTCCTCGGATCCTCCTCCACCCAAAGGGTTCCACGAATTCTCCTCTGCCCAAATGGTTCCATGGATTCTCCTCCACCCAAATGGTTCCATGGATTCTCCTCCACCAAAATGGTTCCATGGATTCTAGTCTGCCCAAATGGTTCCACAGATTCTCCTCCACCTCCCAGGGTTTCCAGCATCGGTGGTGATGGGTTTTCCCTGCTTTGCCCAATTTCACTTTTTCCCTTGTCTAGCAAACCTGGGAGGTTTCTCCATTTGGGATTTTCAGGATCTGATCCTTGGGGGAAGGGAATCTGCCAGGATTTTCACGCCGTTGTCTCCACGTCCTGTTGGGTTAAAGGTTGGGTTTGATGGTCACCGGCACAAGGTGCCCAGAGCAGCTGTGGCTGTCCCTGGATCCCTGGAAGTGCCCAAGGCCAGGTTGGAGCAGCCTGGGACAGTGGGAGGTGTCCCTGCCATGGCAGGGGTGGGGCTGGATGGGATTTAAGGTTCCTTCCCAACCCAAACCATTCCAGGATCCCATGAAACATCTCCCAGGGCTGAATCCTCCTCAGCAAAGCGACCATGGATTCTTCTCCATGGTGGAGAAGGGTGGTTTATATCAACCAGGGTGGTTGATATAAAAATACAGATTTATAAATATTTTTGATATCTAAAAACCAGGATATAAAAATTTAAATTTATAAATATTTTTAATATCTAAAAACCAGGAGATTGAGCATCAAACCAGCTCCTTTTTCCGTGCCTTCAGCAGAGAGATAAAAGAGATATTTTTAAGGAGTCTGGTCTTGTTTTGGAAAACCTGGAGCATCTTTAGCCCTGGGAAAGGGGACCAGGAGCCGTTCTGGGAATGTGCCCTCAGTGTGAGGCCCTTTCCTGCTCTCTCACCCAAGGAAAAAGCTTTAATTTACATAAATTATATTTTAAAGACTAATTAAACACCTCAGAAATGCTGGAGGTGGCATTGAGTGCATGGCAGGGACACGGGGACGGAGCGATTCCATAGGGAGGGTGTTCAGGGCTGGGAATTCTGACTTTTCCTGCTGTTCCAGAGCCGGGAATGCGCCATCCCTCCTCATCCCTGTGCCATCCCTCCTTGTCCCTGTGCCATCCCCGTGTCCCTTCCCAGCCACCACCCTCACCCCGCTCCTGCCCACGGCAGCTCCCGGCCCTGCTCAGCACCAGCACAGCGAATTCCAACAGAATTCCAATGGGAAAACAGCCCAGGATCAGGGATTTCACTCTGCTCTGGCTCAGGTTTCCTCGGAATTTTTTCCTTGGAATTCTGGCTCCCATCGCCTGGAGGGAAAACGCGGAGGTCAAATTATCCCACCAGAATTAAAATCTCTCCCCAGTTATCCTTTTAATCAGAGGGAATTTATTCCAGAGGGACGCGGGGTCACGTGGTGCAGACAGAAATGTCCCTTAAAGGCTCCTTTTCTGCTCCAAGGGTAGAAAATTCCATATAAATCCTGGCATGAATCCATCCCCTCCGCCCAGGGGCTCCCGGGGGTCTCATCCCGGGCTGTCCTGCACCTCCCTGCTTCCCTGGTCTCTCCCTGCCACCTGCTGGAAAGAAAACCTGGATAAATTTAAATAAACCTGAATTTATCCAAGAAGGGAAGGGGTTGGAGGTTGCTCAGGTGGGATTTGGGCGTTTTTAGGAGAAGGAGCTCCCAGGAGTGTCTGAAATCCTCCCCGTCCTCGCTGCGTCCCCCTCACAGGTCCTGGGGGTCAAATTCCAGGTGGATTTTTTGGTGAGGAGCAGGTTGTCCAGGGAAGCTGTGGATGCTCCTGGGAGTGCCCAAGGCCAGGCCGGACGGGGCTTGGAGCAGCCTGGGACAGTGGGAGGTGTCCCTGCCCATGGCAGGGGGGGCACTGGGTGGGGTTTGAGGTCCCTTCCCACCCAAACCACCCTGGGATTCCACGATCCCATATCCATTGGGAAGAAGAAGGGGATTCCAAGGACTGTGGGATGGAGGGAAGCAGCTTTCAGGGAAGTGATGCTGGAGGAAAGGTCTTGGGAGACCCTGAGGCACCAAAACAACCACGGGTATCTGGGTGAAGGTTCCTGGTGATAAACACAAACCTCAGGAAAAGCCACAATTCCAGAGGAGAGACCCTACAGAACCTTCCAGAGGGAGCCAGGCTCTTCCCAAGGGTGTTCACTGGAAGGATGGGAGTCAGTGGGCAAAACTGGGATTCATTCACATGCCAAAAAAAAAGCTTTTTTCCTTCTTTTCCCCCCTTTTCCTCCTTTTTTCCCCTTAAATGTACAAAGATCAAAGCCGGGATGGGTTTTCCAGGGTGGGTGGGGTGTCCTTGTCCTGGGCGATGCTCCGATCCCACCGGGACACTGCTCTGGGCAGGGGCTGGGGACAAACGGGGCTGCTCTGGGATTTAGGAGCTGAACCTTCCGTCCTTCCCTTCCCTCCTGCTTCCCTCCCTCCCCAGTTCCTGCACCCCAAAATCCCAAATCCTCATGCCGGGAGAGGAGATCCAACCCCATTCCTGCTCCCGCGGGTCCCCTTTTCCTTCCAGGAGCCGAGCGAGGGCTGGAGCTGCAAACGCAGGTCTCTGCAGCCCTCTAGTGCCCAGAAAAACATGGAAAAACCGAGTTTGGGGGAGTTTGGATGAGGACAAAGGGCAAGGACAGCTTGGGCTCGGTGTCCTCACGTCGGGATCTGCATCCTCAGGCTGCTCCCGATCCATTCCCCGCCCTTGTGCCCACTGCCAGAGGGCAGGGA
>VZRS01013742.1:0-22653 GCA_013398055.1 Ifrita kowaldi | reverse complement strand
CCCTGTTTTCCTGTGCCCCTCTTCTCCAGCCAGGCTGTGCGTGGGAAATTGGGACTGTCTATACAGCTCTCGGACTCCAATTAGCTCGGTAATTAGAGCCTCATCAGGGGTGCTGCTGCCACCAGGGATGTCTCCAAGGCGAGGGCTGCTAACAAGGCCGGGAAGTCCCCAGCAGGAGCCCTGGGGATCGTGGGGTGGGATAAAGCCCCCTCTTGGGCAGAGCAACAGGTGCTGGTGTCCCAAATTCCCTGCGGTGCCCAGGGGATTTGCCTTCATTCCGTACGTGGGGACATGTTTCAGGTGTGGAGGAGGACCCCATCCATCTCCCACTCCCCTCCAAATGGCTCCTGAGCCAAAAATTCCATCTCTGCTTTGGCTCTCAATTTGGGGGATTGCCAGATGATTTGAGGAGTGGACAGGGGTTTTCTGGTCCCTAGGAGCAAGCCCAAGGTCTTTTTGGAGGGATGCTGTGTTTAAAACCTGGCAAGCTGTGGGGTTTGTGGCGGTGGGTGACCCTAAATCCCACCTCTCCCTGTCACCGGGGGATCAGCTGAGTAGCTGATCTCTCCTGAACCTAGAGCACGACTTTATGGGGAAGCAAATCAAAGAGAAGAGGGGAAAAAGAGAGGGAAAAGGAATGAAGGGAGATGTTCCTGGACAGATCTGCTGCAGGAAGAGGAGGTGGACAGGCCTGCGAGCTGGGGACCACCCACCCTTCTCCATCACTCAAACCCCTGGCCAGCATCACTCCGGGTTCTTCCCTCCTAGAGGGGGTTAAATCTGTCTGAGAGGCTTAATTAGCACCAGGACAAATTGGGGAACAAAAGCTGGGGCAAGAACCGACCCCCTTTTTGGGGTGTGGGAGAAGTGGTGTGGCTGGGGAGCAGCAATGAACCCCAAGTGCTGCCAGTGATGCCTTCGGTTTGAACTTTGGTATTTTTCAAATCCTGCACTGCCCAGTGTGTAACTCTGAAGTTTCTTGTAGCCTGTTCACTTCTTCTCTCTCACGACAGACAGACATAACAAAGCCTTGCTAGGTAGACACAACAAAGCCTCTCCAGGCCTGCTCTCCAGGGACACCCAGACCGTCCTAGGCCCAAAAAGTGTAAACCAAAATCCTCTAAAGGAGGGGGCAAGCTTGGGGAAATTACATTATTAACTGAAGCTTTAATTGGAGAATTTATGCTGATATGTAAATGAACCAAACCTATAAAAGTGTGAAGAACTCGTGACCTGGTGTCCATCTTGGGGTCCATCTTGGGGGCCATTTTGAGAGCAGCCTCTGGCTCCCCAGGAGTACATCTGAAGGCCTTTCAAATAAATACCTCCCTTCATTCCCTGACTCCTGCCTAGTCTCTGTGTTTAGGTGGCCTCTCAAGGCATCACCTGGAGCCGGGAGCCTGATGCCCACACTCCCACCTGGAGCCCCCATACCCCTGTGCCTGCCAGGCTGAACCCCAGGGTGGGCGTCCCACCTCGGACATGGATTTTGGGGACCCTGCAGGCAGGGGCAATGTGAAGCCAGCGGGTTTCCTGAGCGCTTAGAGGGAGCCACAGCCCAGCAAACAACACATTGAATGTAGATGCTGAGGCTGAGAAGCCTCAGAAAGAAAATGAAAACCACACGGCCAAAATTTGACTAAATCAGTGAAATCCTCACCTCCTTGGGCTCACGGCAACGCTGTGGGTGTGCTGGGTCTGCTCCCATCTCTGGGTGCCAAACAGAGAGGATGCTGATGGCTGGAGGGGCAAAAAGGGGGGGAATGGCCATGCCCTGAGTGGGAATCACCACCCACCTTTCCCCCAAAGCCACATTCCCAAGTTCTTATGTCTTCAAAAATGATATAAAAATTAAAACAATAAAATAAAAATCAAATAATGGGGTTTTTTTTTAAGTTGGTGTCTCCTGTGCGGTTGGTGCCAGCAGGTTCGATGCCTCAGCAAAGAGCTGCTCACTCAGATCATTTGAGTCGCTAATGCAGAGATGAACCACACGGGAAGCTGAGAGAAGGAAATTCACAGGAGAAAGAACAAAACAGCAGGTGTTTGCTGAGACAACAGGTAGAAACTCCCCTCTCTGCACCAGAGAAATGTAAGAGTGAGAAAACGTTGTTGAAATTTAGTTTTCAGAGTCCAGCTGGATGCCTGGCAGCAGGAATGTGGCCAAGCCGGGATGAGGTAAGGTGTTTCTTGAGTAAAGTTACGTGAATGTATGAGCCAACTCAAGCTTAAAGGGATTATCTGCCACGTCAAGGGAATTGTGATTCTGTTCAGTGAGGTAAAAATTAACACGGATAGTTTTAATGCCCATAACTCCAAATAACAAGCTGCATTATCCACCCATTTGCTTGTTTTCATACATAATAACTGTTCTGTATTGCACGCTAACATATAACATCTCATAATTAAATGTAATTACTATTCTCTAATTGCATTACCGTTTCACCAAAGAAAATATTAATGGCAGCACCTGATCGATGAACTCCAGACAAAGCAGTGGTGTGGAAACTTCGGAGCCGAGGGACTGGGAATGCAGCACCAGCTCCTCCCAGATCCTTATTTTCTTTGCTGCTGCCACAAAACTGCTATAAATTAAAGCTGTAAGTGGAAAATAATGCTTGCGAGGCCAGCGAGAGGAGAATTCAAACCCTGCCTTCTCGTTCTCTGTTCAATAAAGTAATAAAAAAGTGGAATTCTTTATTTTTCACTTGAGATCTTTATTTCTCACTGCCTGAAGGAGCTGAGCCTGTGCCACTGCTTCACTCCACGGCCTTGGGCAACGCACTTAATCTCCCGCGATCTGTGTCACTGGGTTAATAATATTTACGTGCCTTTTATGAGGGTTAATGATTAGTCCGGGAATGTTTGGATGGACTTTTCCAGACGCGACTCCTCAGATAAACGCTACGTGTTAATGCTTGGGGCTGGTGGGGTTAAATCCGGGAGGAGGGCCTTTGCTTTGGGGCGGGGAGCGAACTCTGAGGGGGCTCAAAAGCCATCCCCAGCCCAGCCCAGGCTGCCAGCGGATCCCTCGGCTTCCCTCTGTGCCTCATGCGAGATGGAAAAGCGATTTTTTGTGGACACAGGGACTTGTGTCCGGCCACATCCCGGTGGGCTCGGCCTGGGGGAGGCTTCTCTGTGCTGCGAGTCCTCTCTAAGGGGGGGTTTCCTTTAACGGGGGCTCCTGTTCACAGGGAATCCCCACAATGCGTGGGCTGCGATGGGGGATCCTCTTTATGGGGACTGCCTGTGTCACCGAAATTAGGAATAAAGCTCCCTAACACCAGTGTAGTGTTAAGAATCAGACATTATTATCCGCCCGGATACAGGGCGGGTGACTCCGCCTGAGGTGCACTTCACGGCTCCGGATGATACACGTCCTTATTGCCCGGTGCACGATTCATCAGAAAATGTTACATATGGGGTTCGTCCCTGTCTGGGTGAGCTGTGCCCGTGTTTTTGAACAATTTCTTACTGCGGCGGCCGTGGGGTCCCTAAACCGGATTGGGCTGCGTGGAGTTGTTGCTGAGCCCTCAGCGTTCCCCAGTCACATCCCGTTCCAGGAGCTGTGACTTCGGCGTGATCCGCAACACCTGCACTGGCGGAGGCGGGGGTCCCTGGACGGGGGTACTCTCTAATGGGGCTGCCTGTAATTGGGGGTCCTTCATGGAGGTCCCTAATGGGGACTGTTTGTAAGCGGGGGGTGCTCATGGGGGTCCCTCCCTCATGGGGACTGCTTGTGAGGGGAGTCCCCTTAATGCCGGTCCTCCCTAATGGGGTCTCCCCTTAATGGGAGGGTAGTTCCTAATGGGGACGGCCTGAAATGGCGGTGCCTTTAGTGGGGGCTCCATACAATGGGGGTTTCCTTAACGAGGCACCGTACAGTGAGGGCTGTCCTTAATAATAACGGGGGTTCCCCATGCGGCCCCTCCTCTACAACGGGGGGCTCGCTGCAAAGGAGACCCTTCCGTACAGGGTCTCCCCCGGCTGCGGGTGTCCCCCGTAACGCGGGGGATGTCCCAGTCCCGAGAGTCCCCGCTCCGAGAGCACGGGCAGAGCCCCGACCAGCTCAGCGCACATGTGGCTGGGCTGTCCTCTCCTGTCCCGTCCCGTCCCGTCCCCTCCCCTCCTCCGGCCGGCCCACACGCACACCCAGCCCTCCTCCTTCTCCACCTCCTCCTCCTCCCACTTCCTCCGCACAACGCGGGCTGCTGGCCGAGGAGGGGCAGCGGCCCCCCCCGTTCCCCCCGTCCGCGCCGAGCCCCCCACCCGAGCCCGTAGCGATGCGCCGGGGGAGGCACCGCGCCGCAGCCGCAGGTGAGTGCGGGGCCGGAGGGATGCGCGTCCCGCGGGAGCCGCGATGGAGCGGAGGGGTGCGGGGGCAGCGGGGCGGGCGGACCCCCAGCCAGCCCCGCGCTTGCCTTGGGGCTCCCTCGGCGGGTGAAACCCTCGAGCAGGGGGGGATCCCTGCACTCCTTCCTCGGGATCATCTGCTTCTCGTTGGGCCATGCAAGGAAAAGCGGGTTGCAGGCTCCGGATCCCGGGATTTTACCCATTTATGGACACTTTGGATCATGCAGCTGATCCGCAGCGTGAGTGTGCTCAAGCTCCTGCGAGAGGTTTATTTTGGGGGTCGCCGGAGTGTTGCCACACGAAAGCGGTGGCCATGGGTGTGCGGAGGGGACAGAAGGACGGACGCGGCCACCCACCCCTGCCACATCCGTACCTCGTGTCCTGGCAAGGGCCTGCGAGCACCGGGCGGGGGTGGGGGTCCCCAGCCGTGACCGTGGCCAAGCTTGGATGTGACATCGAAGGGTCGGAATGGGATCGATGCGTTTTGGAGGGGTTTTAATCCCCCGAACAGAAGAGGACGCAGTCACTGAGCCCTTCTGGTGACTGCTCAATGCTCCGTAAAGTTGTTTGGGGTTTTTTTTAATAAAAGTGAATATTCCTGGTGGGGGGTTCAGCTTAATTCGCAGACAGGCCGTGGCTTGGTGCATGCATTCCATAAGGATGCTGCCTTAAAAAGCAGCTGGCTTGGTCCACGGGAAGGCTCCGGTTGGGCTTTTGCCCGCCCGGGAAAAGCTCGGGAGCTGCAAACTTTGTGGGAAAGGGACAAGAGCTGGAATGAGGGAGCTGGGACCGCTGAGGCCTCTTGTTTGTTCCCCCAAATGACCGAAGCGGTGCCGGTGAGCTCATCCGAACCCGCCGGAGATCGGAAAGGTGACCTCCTCGGCAGGATCCCAAAGTCCCCGAGATTGTGAAACCGGGATTGCAGCCGGCCGGGAATCCGCCTCCTTACCGGTGGAGAAGTCCCTTGGTTTCGGGGAGACCCCGGGAACTCCCCCCGCGCCGCAGCACCTCGGGGGGGCTGGGGATGCTGGATGCCAGCGGCTTTAGGAGATTGCATTTCTCGGTTCCTGCGGGTTGGCCGGGAGTTGGCGGCTGTTTTTGGCATCACGTGGCGATGGAGGAGGCGGGAGACTGCGGTGGGAGGCTCCCGCTCCGGGCAACGCATCCCGGGGAGGAAATTCCGGGGAGCCTGCGTGCCGCGCTCGCTGCCCCGCTGATAACAGACACGGGCACGCTGTTGGGAGCTGTCGGAGCAAAAAGACGTGTCCGAGGTGTTCCCAGCAGCCTTGGCAGGCCAAGGAGTGCTGCGGAGGGGGCACGGGAGCCCTCCTGTGCCCTTTGGACACCCGAAACGCGGCAGATAAGGCTTTCTGAGGCCCGCGGGCGCTTATCAGGGAGGTTTCGCTGGTGGCGGCACGTGTTCCTCTGAATTCGGTTTTACTTTTACTCCCTCCCGGCCAAACGGCCCCGTGTGGGGAAAAAAACCCTGAGAAGAAGGAAGGGGAAAAAAATGAAAAGAACGTAAAAAAAGAGGAATAACGGGTTGTGTTTATTCCACCCGCTGCTTTTCCCAGCTGTGAGGTTTCGGAATTACTGGCTGCATGTGTTGGGGTTCTCCCAGGCGTCCCCCCCAGCCCTGATTCCCACGTGTCCCTCTCCTCCCCCGCTGGCTGCAAGAGGGATAGTCCCACGGGGAAAAAGCTGATGGGGACAGCAAAAGCAGAGCTGTTTTCCTGGGATGGCGCAGGTGTGGGGATGGCACCGGGTGGGCAAAGTCCCCGTGGATTTCATGGAAAGAGTCCATGAGTGCCCTCACCCTAATTTGGTTAATGAGCTCAACCCTATCAGACAATCCATGTGCCTGGCCCCCGCCGCTGCTGGGGGATGACTGGAACTGCTCTGCATCCCTCCAGCAAGAATCGAAGTCGGAGCTGGGTGAAACAGGGCGATTGCATCGTGCCCGGTGGCGTCACCCGATCCCGCGGTGACAGCAGGGCCGGTGTCACAATATCCCCACGCCGGGGAGTTGCGGATCCCCGGGGCTTCGGGGAAAGGGGAAGAAGCAGCGGGGAAATGTCGGGGCTCACAAGATCCTAGATTTCTATCACAACTGGGAAGGGATCCCATGCCTGCATCTCCCTGCCACGCAGCATCTCCCAGGGAGATGGATTAAAACACCACCCTCCCAAGAGATCCCTTTTGGAAGGAAAATAACCCAGTCTGGGCTTTTCTTGAAGCTTTCTTCAGTTTGAAGGGAGCTGTTTTCCCTGGATCTAAGCGTTGGCAAATTTAATTGGTACTGCATGTCTTGGCAATGACCCCAAGGACTGATCCTGAGGATAAAGCTGTTGGAAATTATGTGGGGGAGCTGTTTCCAAGGGTGCAAGCAGGAAGGGAAGCACCGAGCCTCTCATGAGGGTTTTCAGATGATTCCAGGGAGGCAGTGTCCTTCCTGGAAAGCGATAAAATGTTGAAGCTTGCAGCAGAAACCCACCGGGAAGGCTCAGTGGGGGGTGCCGCCTCAGTCGTGCTCTTTTGGGGGGAGCTGGGACTGAGGAGAGGCAGCTCATGCTCTGTCCCCTCCCGGCAGAGCTGCAGCACCACCACCGGCTCGCGCCCTTATCTTTCCCCACAAGTCTCCCCCCATATCTGTTCTGTTTCCCCTACTGTTGATGTGGCTTTTATCTTATCTCCACGTGCTCTTCCTCCATTTCCTCCTTGGCTGCTCTGCTAGCGCTGCCACGAAAGGAAAAAGAAAACCAACATGGAGGAGATCCCACTGCAGGGAGTCCATCCCTGGCCTGGGGGTTGCTGGGCCGTGCTGGGAGACACTGGGAGACATTTGGCCACGCTGGGAGCGTGCTGAGCGATGCTCTGGTGTGTCCTGGGACTGCTTGGGTGATGTACAGGACGCTCAGGTGATGCTGGGGGGATACTGGCTGTTGGTGCAGTGGTGCTCTTGGGGCCCAGGTGATGCTCGGGAGTCTCAGTGGGATGCTCAGGGGATGCTGGGTGAGACCAGGTGATACTGAGAGAAAACTCAGAGTTCTCAGGGATGCAGGACTGTGCTGGGACAGGCTGCCAGCTCCACCTGCTGGCACCCACCACCTGTCACTGCGGGCCAGCAGTCACCCCACAGCAGCCCCAAACCAGAAGGCACCCTAAGGGAACGGGTGAGCTGCTGCCTTGGGGCAAAAACCTCAAATTACTTTAAAAGGTGAAGCCGGGGATGTGAATTTTGGGCACTCTCTGTCTGTGTGTGCTGGCTCCTCACCTGAGCTGACCCAGCTCTGCTCCCTGCTGCCTGCAACAGACGCTCATGGAGGCTTTGGAACCAAAGCAGCCAGAGCTTTCCAGGGCTTTTCCAAGGAGACACATGGAGAAATGCCCAGGCAGCCTCCCAGGACTGCCTCCACTGGCGGGGAGGATTGGATCCTATGGAAAGGGGAGATCCCCACACGATTAAAGCCCTCACGACTGGCCACGCTGCAGGAAGTGTACAAAAGGCTGTGTGTGTCCGGTTAATGGCCACGGGATTATTGGACCTGCAGTGGCATTGCCCTGTGGAAATGGAGGCGGATCTGCAGAGATTTCCCGTGTTGATCCGAGGCCTGCCCGATGCACTAAAAGTTCATGCTAAGATTATCAGTTTGTTTATAGCTGTTTTGTTTGTGTTTTCATCAAAAGTAACTCGTTGGGAGGCCAAATATTAGTCAAACCATTTTTATACATTGTTAGTTTGATTTTTGCTAAGTTTATTTTTGTCTTTTTACTGGGAAAAAAAATATATGGGATGTTGATGCTGAAAGCTTGGCTACGGAAAAATTTTCCACCTTTCTGCCAGCGTCCGTGTGAGAGTCCTCACTTTCACAGGGATGCTGGCCAAAAACAGTTAGAGGTTTTTGTAAACCAATCCCTTTATCTTGCAGGTGCAAGATTGTTGTGCAGTATTGTTATGATACTGACTGAAGAAATATTTTGAAGTAGGTGTTGTAGGGTTCAGCCAATCCCTCTGAGAGGTGGATGAACAAGGAACCAATAACTTTATGCCACTAAGATAATGTTTGTATATTAATAAATAATGCCCATTCCTTCCTGGATCTTGTCTATGTCGTTTTCTCTCCGACCTGTGTACAACAGCGACAGTGGGAAAAGCTTTTTATCTTACGGAAGTGTAATTTTGTCTCAACCAAACTCAGCCTGGGAGTCAGTACAAGGATTTATGCATATTTAGAACAAAAAAGGTAGGTACTAACCTTCCGTGTTCTGCCTTGGAAGGCTTTAAATTTATGAAGATGGGGCTCAATTTTTCAGAGGTATTAACAGGAGAACTAAGCAATCTGGGCAAAGTAATAGAAAATGTTACATGACCTCCTGTGCCACTATATGTAAATCGCCACCGTCGGAGGAGGTTTGGAGTGAGCAGCAGCAGAAGAGAACTGATGGAATGTTTGAGTCACGGGGGCGGTGTCAGAGGCTGGAATGTTAATGGTTAATGACTCGAACAATCGGCCCTTCGCAGTAACTGCCCAGGTGCACACCCATCGCAGGCTACGGTTGCCTGTTGGAGGAGATAAGGGAAGAGGCTGATAAGAGGCAGATCTGCCAAGTGAGATGGTGCTTTTTGATCCTGCCAACGTCCCTACACGAGTGGCTCAGCCGTGAAAACGCCCCTTACCGGGACATTCACAGCTAGCCTGCAGGTATTCATCCCCTCTGATGGGCCATAATGGGCCTCTCAACTACACTGACACGTCTTAAAAGGTGTCACAGGCAAACAAATACTCCGAGGTGTCCCGTGATCCGCAGCATTACATCATCCGGTGTAAAACTCCCTGCCCCAGGGGAGGTACCTGGGCGTTCCCACCGAGCCGGAGCCCCTGGAACTTTGTGTTTCCTGGGCTTCCCTCACCCCGGAGAGATCAACACAGCCGCCATCACAGCGGAATTGCAACAACCCACTCGTGTTGGAAGACCCATGGGTGGTGTGATTTTCCTACTCTTACCCTTTCCTTCCCTTTCTTTTCCTTAGGCATTTTGGGAAGTGTTATTTTTATGCTTTTATATTGCTGTATTACAATGGATAATAACCAAAACGGCTCCACTGCAACCAAATTGCTCTGAAATAAACCCTGTAATATATAAATATTTATTTATAAACACCGGTCTTTCAGCATTGCTTCACTCTAATCAGCCTCAAGGGATCCATCAACGAGGACCTGGTCACCGTCACCTTATGGGGCGGGTTGTAACACTGTCACCCTGTGCTGCACAGGCTGCTGGCTGTGGGGCCTTGCTCTGCTCACGGCTTATTCTCTCTCTTACCCAGGAAGGCCAGCTTACCTCTCCCGTGGGGACATCGGCAGCAGCGCGTAAATGGCCTCAAAACGGTACTTGCAGTCTGTGGACCCTGTGATTTTCAACAAGCTACCTCATCTGGAGCCCACCACCGGCTTCCTGCCCAGCAAAATCCCAGGCAGATCCAGCTCCGTGACCCACCCTGGCTCTGAAAACCACTTCAGCTACAAGGGCTCCTACTTTGCCTGCCCGCTGCAGAGCCCCGAGGGTCCAGAGCAGCCCCCGGCTCGCTGGAGCCCCGCACCCACCTACCTGCACCACGGCCCCGGGGCCATGAGCCAGTCTGGGCTGGCCGAGGGGCCACTGCTGGGCTTCCTGCTGCACCCTTCGGAGGGCCTGGGCACCCGGCTGCAGCCCCCGGACGCCCTGAAGAGCAAGGACAGCCTGAGCCAGGAGCAGCTGATGGCCAGGAAGAAGCTGGACAGCCCAAGGTGCCCCTTGCCGGTGAAGAAGCCGGTGCTGGTGAGCAAGGCAGCCCCTCTGGCAGTCCCCAAGCCGGTGTACGGAGCCCCCGCCTCCTTCCTGGCTCCCAGGATGGCTCTGCTACTGGGGACACGAGCGGACAGCCTGCAGCAGCGACCAGGGGAGGCAAACTGGGCTCTGTCCCCTGCCACCCCCCCTCTCCACCCTGGCGAGCCCCACAAGAGGGGTCCCTGCTCCGAGGTCCACAGCCTCCCGCCGCTGCCCTCTAGCCTGGCGCTGCCTTCCAAGGAGCAGCTGGGCTCCCCCATTGCCTTACCCCCCTACTATGCCACCTTTGATAAGTACGGGCCACCCCCCAGCACCGCATTCCTGGAAACAAGCTGTCCCACTGCCCAGGGCCAGAAGAAGGTGCCGGAGGTCCCCTGCCTCAGCCCGGAGCCCTGGCCCAAGCTCCAGCCACCTGAGGCCAGCCCAGTGAACCGGGAGAGGTCAGCAATGTACTACCCGCCCCCACCCTACCCACTGTCACCCCACAGAGCTGGCCCCCTCTGCCACCCGCCAGCTCCCACCGCGGGGGAGCCCAGTGCCCTGCCCGGCTTTGGCTACGTGGGAAGCAGGGAGCTCTTTTCCAGCACCTACCTCAGGGCCCAAGCCCCAAGGAGTTACTTTCCCAGCCCCTTGGACCCCTACGTACCGAGGACAGCGGGTGCCAGGCCGGGGGCGGTGCTGAGGGATGCTGAGCCCCCAAGGGATGCCGAGCTGCCCAGGAACGCCGGGTACCCAGGGTTTGCCGTCAGCCCGAGCGATGCATCTGTGTTCCAGGCCTCCTTTCCCAGCACGGAGCGGGGCTGTGAGCAGCACAGGGCGGACAGTCCACAGTGGCGAGCGGCATCGAGGCACAGCAGCGCTTTCCAACCTGTCTGCACCTCAGAGAAACTTCCTGGGGGCTCCGCTGGGCTCGCTGAGACATTTCCCAAGAGAGAAGGGAGCTGGGAGAAGTCCCGGCAAGGGGAGGAGGAGCCCCTGTACCCAGGGAGGAGGAACAGCAGCCCGGCCCCTCAGGACACCCCCCGTGGGGGACCAGGCAAAGGAAATGCCTGCAAGGTCAAGGATCCAGCCAAGGAGCTCGTCCGCCCTTCTCCGTCCATGACCCCCACAAAGGGGCTGGAAGACCAGAGGGACACCAAAGCTTTTTCATCCTCGCCACCGATGCCGGTGATCCACAACGTCTTCAGCCTGGCACCTTACCGGGAGTACCTGGAGAGGGCCAAGGGCTCAGACCCCGTCCTCTTCTGCAGGAAGCATCTGTGGGAGGACTCCCCGCCCCAAAACACGGCTGGCAGCCAGGAGCCTGCTGCCCTCGGAGACGTCTCGGTGGTGTCCAGCCTGCGGTTGGGCAGTGATGCAGTGCAGAGCCAAGGGGAGAACTGTTACGGGAGCACCCCTAAAAAGCCAAAGCCTGAGCCCCAAGAGCTGGAGTCTCAGGAGGGCAGCCCTGATGGGGTGGGCACTGAGGAGCTTCCCTCTGAGGACATGGTGCTGGACCTTAGCTTGAAGAAGGAACTGGTGGAAGCTGGGAAGGCCCAGAGACCCACTGGCTTTGCAGAGGGGACACTGGACCAAGAGGGTAAGGAGGAGGAGAAGGAGGCTGCAGGGGGAAAGGTGGGGTTGGGAGAGGGTGCGCAGTCCCAGCCGCCTGAGGCCGACTCTGGGGACAGGAGCAGCTTTCAGAGCTCAGCCACCTTCATGTTCCAAAAATACAAGCTCCTGCCCTCCCTCCTGCCCAGCACNAGCCCAGCCCTTCCAGCAGCACCCCCACACCAACTCACCCAGCCTCCTCCCCAGCCTGCAGCCCCCTGGTCCCACTGCCTGGCCCCCAGCTCAGCATCATCTTCGGCCCAAACCCTCCCCAGACCCTTCTTCCCACAGCCCCCTCCGTCCTGGGGGAGGAGAAGGTCTCAGTGGTCAGGCAGGTTGGTGGTGTCCCTGCACGGACCCCCTCCGGGAAGTACTTCACCACCCTGCACACCTGCCTCTGTGACACGATCTCGGGCTCGGTGTCCCGCTCCTCCCCGGAGCTCCTGCAGCAGTGGCTGAAGAAGGTTGAGCTGGCAGAAGAGCTGGGAGAGATGCCCAAATCCCAGCCCAAGCCCAAAAATGGCTCCAAGGTTCCCAGTCCTCAGAAGCCCACCAACGGCAAGGAGATCTGGCTGGCTTTCCAGGACGTGGCCGTGCTCCTCGCCAACCTGCTCTCCCAGCTGGAGACCTTCATGTTCGCATGCCCTTTCCCCCATGTGGTCCGGGCGGGAGCCATCTTCATCCCCATCCACGTGGTGAAGGAGAAGCTCTTCCCAAAGCTCCCTGGGAGCTTTGTGGACCAAGTGCTGCAGAAGCACAAGGTGGAGCTGCGTCCCACCACCCTCTCGGAGGAGAAGCACCTGAGGGACCTGGAGCTGAAGAGCTGCACCTCCCGCATGCTGAAGCTCCTGGCACTCAAGCAGCTTCCCGAAATCTACCCCGACCTGCTCAACCTCCACTGGCGCAACTCCATCCAGCAGCAGCTCGGTAGGTAGCCAGGCATCTCCTGGGGGTGGGTCCCTCGGGCTCTCCCAGGGAGAATCCAGCTGCACCTGCCTTCCAGGCGCTGCTGTTCTTGGGGAGCACCCAAAGGTGCCTCAGCATCCGTGTGCCGCCAAGGGTTCTGCCCAGCTTCTCCTCTGTGGGTTGTGGAGGGAGAAAGTTTGAGCTGGGAGGGAGAAAACTTATCCTGGGGGTATCAGGGAGGTTTCAGTCACCTCCAGGCCACCTCTGCCCATCCAAGGGCACTATGTCAGACCCACCACCCATGGCTGTCCCATCCAGCTGGTGACTTCACTGCTCTGTCCAGACAACCTTCTGTTGCTGCTCAAGGTCATTAACAGCAACTTTATTTCTTCCAGGTTCAAGCTCACAGACTGGCCAGCACCCTTCCAAGTAGGTAACTCCTCTTCCACGTGGGTTTATAGGAGTTTATGGGATTCATTTGTCATTTGTGGAGGTGTATGTGTGTGGATTTCATGTGATGGTGAGGAGCTTGAGCTGTCTGGGGAGGCTCCACTGCTTGGGCCGGGCTGGAGCGGGGAATATTCAGGATGTGGAGGTGTTCCCTAACCACTCCTTCCTCTCGCAGGTAGCCCTGGCATGGAGGCACTGAAAGCTGGTGGCAAAGTGACAGCCACGGATAGATCAAGAAAAAGGAGGCACTGAGGAACGTGCCAGGGACAACGGCCAAATGATGACGGGAATGGGAGGGTCCCTTTCCCATGGATGCCGAGACCACCAGCAGCCCTGCAGGTGGATGCTCGGCTCCCACCAGCATCAGGGATCCTCCAGGATGCTGATACCTTGCCAGGGACCCTCTGAGGATGCTGCTCAGGGTGGTGCTCCAGGGACACACTCAGGGATGCCAGCGGGTTATCCGGGCCTGCGGGGATGGGCTCGAGCCCCTCACGGCGGCTGGAGCTGCTTTTCTTTGAATGGATCATCTTTTAGTGCATCTCCCACCTCCATCTGTGACTGCCCTGGTGAGCTGTGAGGGAATGGCTGGAGTTCCAGTGGAGCTGGAGCAAGAGGAGCATGGAAATGGCCACAGCACCGTCCACAGCCTCGGAGAAAGGGGACTGCAGGGATGACATCCCACCTCGTCTCTCCTCTAAATCCCCTCTCCTGCTTTATCCATGCCATTCCCAATAAACATCCCCTTCCTCTGGGATTTTCACCTTTAAAGTGTCACAGAGACCTGGCACAACATCAAGGGCAAGGGAATTGTGACTTCTGTAGTCCCAGGACTAAGTTCTTTTAAATGAAGACATTTTACAAATGTTCTGGATTTACCTTTATAAGGAGCTGCTGCCTTCAGGTCATGTGTTTTGGGTTGTTTTTTCTTTAAATACAGTAATTTATATGTGTCTTTTTATTTAAACTAAAAGGCTGCAAAAAAGATTTAAAGACTCTTAAAGAAAAGAAAACCAAATCACTTCACATCCCAGATCCTGCCCCAAAGGAAAATGTGGGAGATGTACATTTAGGGATCACCTTGATGGAGACTAAAGGGGCAGGGAGGGGAATGATGCTGCCAGACCTTGGAAGGAGGGATCCTTTCCATCCCAAAGGATTTTGGGCATCCCAGGAGGGATGTGGGCATCCCAGGACTAATGGACGTGCCCTCACCCTGGGGGGCTGCAGCAGGGTGCACAGCAGAGGCCTTAAAAACTCATTGCTCAGGTGTTCTTCCAGCTGCTGCAGGGCACAGAGGAACAAAACAAGGGTCATTAGGGTTTCTTTTATTTCACTACAGGGAATATTTATTTTAAACTAAGAAAACAGAGCGGGAGGTGAGGAGGGGGAGGCAAAAAAAACGACCCTACCCAAAATGTACTTATTTTAGCCAAAAGGTGTGTTTGCTGCTGGGGCATTTCTGTGGGTGCCTTCCTGGTTTTCCATGGGGGTGGAGTGGCTGCAGATGGGATGGGTAAGGGGGATGCTGCTGTTCTCCTTACTCCCCCTCACCACTCCATGTCTGTGCACAGTGATTCGGAAAGCAGTGTTTGTTAATAATATTGTTGGTTTTGTACATCTATAAGGTTCCAGGGAAGAAAGTTCCTTCCCTTTATTTAATTTTTTTTGTAAGAATATGAAGAGTTGCCTCACCTGGTTAAAAGAGTTCGGCTTGGTTCCAGACATGCCCTGCTTCTGTCTCCGCTTCCCAGGGTGGGCACAATGGGACCTTCCTGGGCTTGGAGGGTGCCCAGATCCCCCACCCGATGCACTTGCCTGCCTCTCCCTGCACCAAGGCACAAATGCTGTGCCCAGCCCCTCTGTCCCATCATCAGAGGCTGGATCCAGTGTCCAGGGTGCCATCACAGGAGCACATCCCAGCCTCCACAAACCCCCCGGATGACAGCCTGGGAAGAGGGCACTGGTGGACATGTCTGAGCATCAGAAACTGGGCAGGAGAGTGTGGGGTGCTCAGGGATGCACTCTGGGCTCATCCAGTGGGGACCCCTGAGACACCCTCCTCCTTGTGAGCCTCCATCAGGCACAGAATCTGCCCAATCCCAAAGGCCAAGTGCTCCAATGCACGTGTTTCAGCCCCAGTTAGTGGAGCCCAGCAGGTGAACAGCACTATCACAATGCCCTCCTCACCAACGGGGTGTTTTGGGGAGCAGGGTTTGGGGATCATCCTGCCTGGAGGAGCAGGCACACCCCCTCCTGCTGCCAAGGGCTCAGTGAGGAGCAGAGGGAAGCTGAAACCCCTCCAGCTTCACCTGGGAGAGTGTAAATGAGTTTGTGTTAATTGGGAGCAGCTGGAATGGAGCCACATTCCCCCACCTCGGGAAACCAGATAAAAGCCAGGGCTTGAGTGAGTTTTGGTGTTCTCTTCTCCTGGGGTGCTGCCAGGTGAGGGGTGCTGCTGGGTTGGTGAGCCTGTCCCTCCTTGGGGAGGTTACTGGGGGCGAGGTGGGTATTTGGGGCAGGGAATGAGGTAATGTCTTGAGCCCAGAGCTGGTTACAACCCTGTGCTGCACTGGGAGCTTCCTGGGAGATGCTGAGGCTTGGCACAGGCTTTCCTGAGCTGGGAGGCTGCTGGAGAGAAGGGAGGTGTTCTGATAAGGAGCTCTGGGGATGGGGGTGGGAAGCTCTGGGAACGGGCCAGTCACTGGGATGTGCTGTGGTGGGCAGCTGGAGGGACCCACTCTAAATCTCCTGCTGTCCCTCTCCACAGCTCAGCTCTCCCAAGATGAGCCGAGGGGTTGGACCACCAAACCCCCTGGACACTGCTGCCCTGCAGCCAGAAATGATGCTCCGCGGTGAGAGGGAAGGGGCTGTGGGCACAGCCCCGTGCCCTGCTGCCCGTGTGGCTGTCCCTGCCAGCAGGCTGTGGTGCAGAGCCCTCCTGGTGCTGGCTGTGTGTGTGAGCACCACTGCTGTCCCCTACAGCCTGAGCACTCTGGCTACTGCCACCTGGGCTCCCCCGGGCTCATCAGCCTCCCAGCAAGGGATGGGTGATAGTCTGGTGACAGCATGTGGGGACCTCCTCACCTCAGGCTGCTTCCCAGGTGTCCAAGGAGATGTGACCCATGGGACAGGTGCTGGGGGATGGAGCCTGGAGACGTGGACTGCGGCCACACAGACATCTCGGACCTCCCTGCAGTGGCAGCCTGGCTCTAGGGACAGGGAAGGGCTCAGGTTGGGCACAGCAGTGGCTGTGACGCTGTCCCCCGCAGCACAGTGGCTTGGCAAAAGGGTGCCTGCTGCCTCAACTTGGCTCTTCCAGACTGAGGGTGAACCCAGTTCTGGCTCCTGGCATCCCCTTGCTCTGGGAGGCCTCCGTGGAGCAGGACCAGGCTCACGTGATGCCATGCAGATGTCAGCAGTGGCTTCAGCTGGTGGCCTGGGGCAGCCAGCAGGCACAGCAGTGCCCCAGAGTCCACAGAGGGGGTGTGAGGGCAACTCCGGAGCTCGGAGTGAGCCAGCTGCCGGGGTCCCTGCCACCTCCCAGGTATGGCTGCACCCTCCTTCCCTCCCCACAGCTGCTTCTGGCCCCTCTGCGGTGGTGCAGGTGGCACCCACCCACCTGGTGCCGCTCCAAGGGGCTGCTGGGGGGGCTCAGGTCCCACCCGATGTCCCAGCACGGACGCTGATGGATGCTCGCTCCTGGAGCCCCAGCACAGCAGAGCAGGTGCTGGCCTCTGCTCTGCCAATGCAAGGGACACCCAGCTCGGCTGACCCTGGCACAGAGTGGGTGCCCCCTGCCCGGACACCTGAGGGGCTCTGGGGCACTGCTGGCACCGTCCTGCCTGGGACAGCGGCTCTGTTGGTGGACGCTGCGTTGGTCCGGGTTCCAGGAAACGGGTCTGGACTCCTGGATGCAGTCCTGGCATCACTTCCTACCACTGCCACGGCTCCTGGTGTCCACAATCAGCAATTGCTGGCTTCCTTCCTTCCTACAGCGGAGTCTGGGGGTTCTGCCGTCACCTCGGGGATGCAGAGTGACCTGCCTTCTCCCCCGGCACAGCCAGTGTCCACCGAAGCCTCCCCAGCTCAGACCAGGCCTCCCAGCCCTGCAGGTCCCACCGTGACAGGGATGGGCTCCACAGCCACTGGTGTCATCCCAGAGCTTGGGCAGGTGTCTGTGATGGAAGAATGCAGGCACAGCAAGCCCAGGACAGCATCACTGGGACCCACTCCCATTCCAGCAGGACCTCCTGGGCCCACCCCTGCCAGCCCAGGCTCTTTGCCTTCCCCCTGCTCTACAAACCCTGCTCTGGAGCACAGCTCTGAGCCTGGGCACCACGCTGCCACCACCAGCGGGACATCTCCATCCTGCCTGCCGAT
The DNA here is from genome assembly GCA_013398055.1 of Ifrita kowaldi. Lineage (NCBI taxonomy): Eukaryota > Metazoa > Chordata > Aves > Passeriformes > Cinclosomatidae > Ifrita > Ifrita kowaldi. The sequence goes on along the minus strand of VZRS01013742.1, from coordinate 5,142 downwards.
TTCTCCCGGAGCTGGGCATGCAGCCAGCTCCCTGCTCAGCTCCCAGACCCTGCCTGTGCCCACAGGAGTAACCCTCGATACCCACGTCATGTCCAGTGGCTCCATTGCTTCCCAGCACTCCTCCACAGCCATGGAGCATCTCCCTGCAGCCACCAGAGACGCCTTCAGTCCAGCTGAGCTGGTGATGAAGGGCAAACCTGGCTCCACAGGGATGAAACCCCCTGCATCCCACCCCTCCAGCCTCCCCTTTCCCACACAGCCTGTGCATGTGCTGCCCTTGGAGTTCCGGCTGCTGGGCATCGCTTACACCCCGGCTCTGGGCAGCAGGAATTCAGACAGCTACCGGCAGCTGGAGGGAGACGTGGGACTGATGGTGGGTGCTGGAGGTGGTTGGGGCAGATACTGGCACTTTGGGGTGCAGGGTGGTGCCAGGTCCTGCTGGGGTGAGAAGCCTGTGTGCTGCATCAGCCCTTGGTTGGTTTATTGCCCACCTGAGCATGGTAGAGGTGGGTAAATCCCTGGCACTGCTCCACTGGCACTTGGTTTGAGGTGGGACTGCTTGTTGCTGGGGTATTCCCTCCCAGGAGAGTGGGTGGCTGCTCTAGGTATCCCAGCTCATCCATGAGCATTCCCAGAGGGAATATGTACCCACTCCCTGGGGTACCAGCATGCCCTCTCCTGCGCAGACTGAGTTGACTCCCCTCTATTTATTGCCCACCGGCTGGTGCATTTCCCCTTCACATGGGGGAGCTTGAAAAACCTTCTCAGTTACCAGGTGCTTCTTCCTTCCTTCTTTCCAGCTAAACCAGATGCTGTCCAGCTATGAGACCTTCCTGCAGGCAAATGTCCTTGAGTTCATGTGAGTGTGCAGCCGATGGGGAGGGGTGGTTTGGCTTGGAGGGAAGGGTTTGCCCAGGAAAATGCTCCAGATAGGTCATTGTGAGGGGCAGTGCTCCCTCCCTGGCATCATCATCCCGAGGGATCCCTGTTGGAATTTCCAGATAAATGTACCTGGAAAAAAAAAAAAGGCAGGTGTGCTGCCTGCTGTCTCCTCTCCCTCCCAGGAATGGCTCAGTGGTGGTGAGAGGGGAGGTTCTGTTCTGGGGGAATGCTCCTGCTCCCACCAACTCCCACCTCATCCGGACAGTCGTCACAGAGGCAAGCAAGGGAAGGAGCATCTTCAGCTGGCAGCTGGAGCCCCAGTCCGTCCAGTCCGGTGGTAAGTCCTGAAGGTCTTCCCACAGCAGGGCTGCTGCTGCCAAGTGCCCTCCCTGTGCCTCTATCAAAGCAAAACCTGCGCAGTTTGGATTCCAGGCTTTTCCTTTGCTTAACATCCCTTCTCCTGACCTGTATAAAGCCATTTTAAGGGTGTTAAGGGTGGTGGGGGGTACCTCTGAAGCAGCAGGACCTGTGTGGGCCAGTGCTTCTGCTTAACGCCCTGGCTTCCCCTCTTTACCCCAGCTCTCCTGTGCTGGGAAATGGGACATCCCGACCCCTTCCCACATTCAAAAGAATTCCTCCTCACTCAGCTGCCCTCCTGGTTTCTGCTTTTGGTGTGTGACTGTGGATGAGCTCAAGGCTGAACGGTATCTCCCAAGGAAGGTGGAGGAACAGGTATGAGCATAACTCTTCCAAACTCCCTTAGGCTTCAGCCTGGACAACCTGGACCCAGAGAAGCTGTCCATCTCCCTCACTGGCTCCCAGCTTGGGATGAGCAGGATGGATCCTCTGGAGAGGCTGGTCAGTGAGGTATGCTGAGCCTTGGGGGCTCTTCCGAAGGGTGGTGCTGGGGGAGTGGGCACAGGCTGCCTGGGTGGTGGGATAACCTGTGCTAAACAGGGGAAGGTGTGAGCTGTTGTCTTCTCTCTACCCAGGTAACTTCATCTCTCAGTCCCCTCTACCACGTGAGGAACTTCACCATCTCCCAGCTCAGGTACGGGATACAGCTACTCCTCTGCCAGCATCTTAATTACCTTCGCTATCTCTTGTGCCCTCTGCAGCTCATTAGCAGTGCTGCAAGGATGGAGAGGATGGGAAAAGCTGGGAGGGGATGTGCAGCTGGAGCAAACTGTAACTGAGCACCTTCCGTGGGCTCTCAGGGGAAAAGCACCAGTGAAGGTAACTTGAGCCGGGTCCCAGCCCTCCTGCCTTGCTCAGGGCTCTTCTCTCCCCTCAGGAACCTCAATGGGAACATGGAGATCACTGGAGACCTCTACTTAGACACAGTTGTCCATGCTGATGTTACAGAGGTTGTGGAAGCCCTGACTACCCTCTCAGCCCTCCCCGTGGACCTGGCATCCCTCTCGGTGGAGGGTAAGAACAGTCCCCGTGTGTGGTGTGGTCGGGGCTGCTGCCAAATCTGCACACCCAGCACTTGTTTCTTGTTCCTTTAGGGTCCAAGCTTGGTCTGCATGTGTACCCTCTCTCCTTCCTCGTCACCAACAGACAGTTCAGCCAGAAGCTTCAGGATCCGCTCTCTGTAGAGCATGAGAATCTCTCCAGGGAACTTGGGGATGTGGTAGGAATGGGGCTGGTGGGAAGAGGGGATTAAGGTCCTCCCAGCGGAGTGAGAAGAAGAGCCATGGGAAGAAGAGGGGCTGCTTTGGGTTGTCCAAGCACCTCCAAAAGCTGGCGGGGAGCTGAGCATAATCTTTCTTCCAGGTGGCAAGAGCCCTGAGGGATTACCCAACCTTCCTGAAAGCGTTGATAAAAGAATTCATGTGAGTGGGAGCAGGGGGTCTGCTGAGGCAGGGGTGTACAGGGGCATGGAGGTCTCCCTTCAGGTGTCAGCCAACAAGTCATGGCTGACAGGTGCAGAATTTTGGCTACAGAAGGATTTGCAGAGGAAGCTGAGGTCAAGCATTAACCCATTGTATCAGTGGTGACTTGCTGGACCTCCAGGGATGTCCCTTCCATCCAATGGCTCCCTGAGTGCAGGGCTCTCTTTCAACTGAGCAGAACCCTCTGGGAGGCTGGGTGTGCCCACCCCATCCCACTGTGGGGTCATGGTGGGACTGGCAGCTGCTGGAGCTCTTTCCAACCCTTTCTGCAGGCCTGGCTCCTTGATCTGCCATGGGAACATGATATTCCAGCACCCTGCTCCAACCAGCATGGAGGTTTTAGAGACACTTGTGCTCTCAGTTGGGCCAAACCAGGCTTTGGCTGACTCTGACATCCATGTGGATCCGTACTCTCTTTCTGTGGGAGGTAAGCTCCTCTCTGGGACGTGGGTATACGAGCTCCACAGGTCCCGTGCAAGCACTGTGAGCAGAGTAGATCCACAGCTGACCAGATCCTGATCCTTTGTGTGAAGAGGCGGCTGGTGAGGTGACCAGAAAGTAAAATTTGAGTAAGAGTTGTGCCCTTTGCGTAGCTTGGGGGATTGGGGATGGAGACCTGCTGCTGCAGGCTGGTGTAGGATGGGAGGACACGGCATGAAGGGTGTGGAACAGATGTTTTTCTATCCTATATATTTGTCCTGGAGCAGAGTGGGTGGCTGGCACCCTGTGGGGCAGAGCCCCCAGCTGCTCCAGGCTCTGAGTTCCGTGCTCTGCTCCAGAGGACACCCTGGAGCCTCCCTCGCCCCAGCCAGGCTTCCCAGCCTATGGAGTGGCCATCATGGTCATAGGTGGCCTCTGCATCATCACTGCGCCCATCGTGCTTGTGGTAAGGATGAATTCTGTCTGCTGGGGTGTTCAAGCAGCCCTGGTCCCTTGTGTGGGGTGGACTGAGGGGCCCCGTGGGGCCAGGCAGGGCTGCAGTCTCTGTGCTCTCCTCCCCAGTGCCTGGGGACCAAGAGGCTGGGCTGGCAGGATGGAAGAGCCCTTTGGGACAGAAGAGACCCTGAAGTGGGGATCCAGTCTCTGGAAATGGATAACCAGGGATTCTGGACAGAGGTGAGTGGCCTTTGCATCCCTTGGATTATTTTCTGTGCCTGGGAGCTGCTGTTTCTGCAGGTCACAGGTTCTTCTGTTACCTGGTGATGATCTCTGGTGTTGGAGAAAACTGTGGGGAGCTGGAGGGAAGGGACCCTCATTCATGCCTTTGCTGGAGGTGTTTACAGTGACTTCTTCCCTCTTGCCTGCAGGACCCTGAGGATGGTCGCATGCAGTGGCAAAGCACATCTGCCTGAGGAGAGAAGAAGCAGCAGCTGGGGGGAGCTTGGAGAGGGGCTGTAGTGGGGAAGGAGATGCTGAGAAGCTCTCCCATATCATGTAGCAGCAGCTGCCAGGTGCTCCCTGAGCAGAATGCAGACTCAGGTGTGTAAAGGAATAATTTTATATCTTAAATAAACTGTTTATAGACCGTCAAACCCAGTTGTGAAGGATCTGTGTTTGCTGCTGGGGGGGTGATGTTGAGCTCTCCTGCCTGGGTGGGTGGGCAGCTTTGCCCTGGGCTCCCAGTGCCACCACAGCCATGTTCTGCTGGTCTAACTGGTGCCAAGGAGCTGGGCTTGGTCCTCTCCAGCTCTGGGATAACAAGACTCTAGTGCTAGGGAGTTAAAAAAGCAAAAATGTGCAGGCCAGCCCCCTAGACACTTTTCCAGCCCCAGAGTGCTTTCCCTTCCAGCACACTGGTTTTTATTTCAAATCCTGCTCTGGAGTGTTTGTTCTAGCCCCGACCCTGCCCCACAGGCTTTATCTCAGCTCCAGTCCTACAACACTAATTGCAGCTCCTGCTGTGGATGCTGAGAACCCCAGAGTTTTTATTTCAGATCCAGCCTCAGCCCCAGGATCTTTATTTTGCCTCTCCACAGCCACAACTTTTATGTCACCTCCAGCCCCGAGGTCTGTATTTCAGGCAAGCCCTGAGGGGTTTTATTTCAGCTCCACAATCAGAGTTTCAGCCCCAGCTCAGCATCGTCTCCCCCAACATTTACAAACACCTCTATGAAATCCCAGCCCTACAGTCGCTATCCCAGCTCTACAGTGCTTCCAGCTCCAGTCTCACAAACCTTTATTTCATTCCAGCTCTGCCTTTTCCCACTGCGGCTAGGTGAAGCTGCTCAGGCATCAGAACAAGATCTTTATGTCAGGTCGAGGTCTGTGAAGCTCCAGCCCCAGCTCGGAACCCCACACTTGCCGTGGGGATTGCGAGTGTGGGGCTGAGACTGCGCCTGCAAGCCCCGCCAATCCCGGCCCG
>VZRS01013740.1:4436-27150 GCA_013398055.1 Ifrita kowaldi | reverse complement strand
TGCCCGCCTTGCCCGAAGTTTGCATGACGGACCCCTGCTCTCCCTTCTGTTATTGTGCAAACGGAATCTCAATGCACTGAATCGATTTAGCATCTGATTTCCAAGTTCCGTGTGTGTTTAAAGCCCGGGGTACCTTGCACAGGATGGAGGGAAATGGTAATAACAGAACGCTGCCTTTCAGATTTATAGCGGCGGTCAGAAAATGACAGTGGCACGATTTCTGCATCAAACGAGCCGGGTGTGCAGTGGGCGAACGCGGGTTGGAGCAGCACAGTGTGTATCGATCGAGGGAATGGCTTTTACTCCTACAGGGCTGGGTTTGGAAAGGAGTTTTTAAATGGCTCAAGTGTGTTGCATCATTTGAGTGCAGAAGGTCAGAAAGCAAAAGGCACTTTCTCTAAGAAGTTAAGCAAACTATTCAGTATTTCCTATGGCTCAGCACTGACAACTGCTAATTAAAATCTCAAGTAATGCTTCTCTTTATAGCACAGAAAAGAGATTCCTATTAAAATCTCACCAGGTTCAGTAGTTCTGAGACGTGGAAAGGGAGTTTTAGAGAGGCTGTGCAGGATACAGAAACACGTTGTAGAGATGTAAGAAAATCTAGGTGAGGTATCTAATTAAAACACTCACTGTGGAAGCTGATATTTTTAAAGTTGTTCCCCACAGATTCACAACTGGGGGTGCGATTCCAATCAAGGGTCTTGCTCATTGCTTCCAATCTCCGTAGCTTTAACGCCTGCAAGTTTCTGTGTGTCGGAATGAGCAGAGCTGGTGTTTCTGGCAGTGTCAGTGCGATTCCCTCTCTGAGTCTGGAATATGGAGCTCGTGCCCCATTGTGTGCTGTGCTGAACCAAGAGCTGGTGTGTGCTGTGTTTCTGTGCTGAGCCTGAGCTGTAGCTGTGTCCCTTTGCACAGGAGGAGAGGCAGGTGCAGGGATGCAGCGTGGCTTTCCCAGAGCGCTTGGCTCGGGCAGCGGCTTTGGGGACAGCACTGGAGCACTCAGCTGAGGAGGAAAGTGTTATTGATATTCCTACTTTATACACTTGTGTGAGGAACCTGTCCTGCCTGTGCCTGGCACCACGAGATGTTGAAGCAGCACTGGTGGGTGATAAACAGAGGTGAAGCATAAGAATAATGAGGAATAAGGTAGAAAGCTGAATGTTATTTGCAATCACGCTGTGAAATTGCCTGCTCCTGGATCCTGCTAGGGCAGAAGTTTCCAGGAGGACTTTGGCAGTTATTTGGGCAGTAACTGCAGCTCAAGATAGGAGCCCTTATACCAGGACGTTGGACTAGGATAGGACAAGGGATCCTGCAGCAGTCTGCCGTCCCTGCACACACAGATGGTGAGCTGAGGTTATCAGTTATTGCCCTTCTCTGGAGATTAACGTGGGCTCCCTGCCCTGCCCTGGGGGCTGCTCTTGGCGCTGGCTGGGGCTGGTGAGAGGCGCAGCAGGGGCACGGACAGCTCAGTGCTGTCCCCAGGCTGCTGTGGGCACGGGGAGCGCTGTGCTGGAGCCTGCTCAGTGCTGAGCAGCAGTCATGCACCTACACGCCAGGGGAGGCAGAGAGGGAATAGATATGTTGGCATATCACAAACGTTTTCTCAGGGCAGGCAGAAAGCTGAGCACATAAATGTGACATCTTGTCTGGCCTCTGCATCCTGGGGTGATTTATAGCAGCGCTGATCAGTCTGGCTGAAAAATAGCTCTGGCACAGCGCTTATGTAACTTTGGGTCAAGTGTATATTTGGTACATGTGCTTTTGAGAGAAGCTCGGCGTGCTCAGTGCTCTGAGGGGTGGCTGTGAGCCGTGCTTCAGCAGGGCTGGGGTTTACAACAAGATGTGGGGGGCCAGGTGAGCCCCACCACCACCCAGCAGCACTGAAAGGAAGCACTCAGGGGCGCTGGGACAGTCCCAGGGACTGAGGATGAGGAGCAGCTGGGTTGGCTTCCCCGCCAGGAATTTTCCATGCCTTGATCAGCGTTCATCCTGGGCACTCGAGGAACACCTCTAAAATCTGCTGCCTGCTGGAAGGGTGCAAATAGAAGCTCACCACTTCTCCTTGATTTTCACGTGGGAAGTTTTGTGCTGGTGCCTCATAAACCCCTCCTTAGCTCTGGGCCAAGCTCCCTGCACAACGACCCACGGAGAGATTTCTCTTTTGGTTCTAAAAGGTCATGTTTCATTTGAAATCTGACCTGTGGTTTAGCAGCTACAAAACCATGGAATGAAGTATCCCATAGGGTGGCATGTGGAAAGCCTGCACCTCACAGAGCATCGGGAAGCGTTTGGCCAAAGAGAGAAGCTACAGCCCGGTCTGGGTGCAGCCAGCTATGGATTTCTTCTGCGTTATAGGACTTGGCTGCATTTCAGTGGGAGTTGAAGCCATCTTTAAAAACCTGAATCTCTTCAAAAGCTCCATTCTGTACAGATGAAATGAGCAATCTGATTGTACCATCGCTGTGGGTTTGGTTTGTGAGTCATGTAGTGTAAAGCAGATTGGAAATAACAGCTCTCGGTGGTACAGCAGCCCTCATGTTTTATGTGTGTGTATTTATTTATCTCTGTAAAGGTCGGCCATGAAAACAGCTAAACAACACTGCCTTGGCTCTGGGAAGGGAGGGATTTGACACAATCATTCTGTCTGAATGAAGTTTCTCTGCCATGCCACTCTGGAAATAACACCAGGCTCCCTCCTACTCCTCTCTGGGCAAGGAGAGCTGTCCCAAATGTGGCCCGATCTGTACATTTGCTTTGTTCTTTCTAAAATCCAATGATTGCTCTTTAACTCATTGCACAAGTTGTGTGGGGTTTGCTCTTTGCTGGTCTCTGGCTGATAGGTCCCACACAGAGAGGTGCGAGGGTGCCCTTTGGAACGGAGGGCTTTGTATGTGCAGGCACTGCTCTGGCAGTTCAGAGGGTTTGTAATTTCTGCAGTCACTGTTCTGGATGGAATTCTCTTGGCCAGCAGATGTCCAGAGAAGGCTAATGAAGGTCGGAAAGGAACGTGTGTATCTTACTCTGGGTGCTAACTACAACTTGTCTTTTTGATCCAAGCCTGGTTTTTTGTGTGCTGACATTTACATAAGCAGAAATTGTGATCCAGATTATTTCCAACTTCATGGAGATTTGCACAAATGAACTTTTCAGCTTGTGTTTACAAAGAGGGGTTTTCTATGCTGTGTGACCAGGTGAGGAGCTGCAGGGAGCAGACACTCAGAAGGGAGCATTCAGCATTTTCAGGAGTTGTGTGCTGCTTCCTGGGAAGTGCTGGGCAAAGTCTTCCCATTAGCTCATCCCACTCCTCTGGGGCTGATGGAGGAACCCATTGATGACCATGAGGAATTTGAGGAATTGGGCATTTATAGGACTTTGAGACAGCAAAGGTGGGCCAAGCTTTAACATCACAGTGGCTGTAGGGTGAGTGACATGGCTTGAGGACAGCTGGTGTTCGTGTCCAGTGTCCAAAGGTGCTGTGAGACCCTCTCAGTGGGATGGGTCAGTAAATGGTGCTGCCATTGGAAAATAGGGATTGCAGGAGGGAGAGAACTCTGAATCAACCCTGGTTTGGGGTGTGGGGAGCCATCCCTGTACCTGCCATAGCTGAGCACCTGGAAAAGATGTGAGCAGGTCACTTGTGCTGCTCACTGGGGACCTGAGGAGCCTCCCGGGCAGCCACCTTCCAGCTCTGTGTCCAGCAGACGTCTGGCTCTTGGGTTAAAGCCTCTGAGCAGTGCCAAGGCTGTAGACTCCCTCTCTAGGGCTTTGGATACTGGTGGATAGTGGTGGATTCACAGCAGCAGCAGGCTCCAGTAAGTGCTCAGCTGCCTGGAAGCCAATGACACAGGGATGATGTGGTATCTACCTGAGTAGTGAGGGAAAATAGTACAAAAAGTCTGGACTTCAAGCTAGACACTGGTGAGACAGAGAACAGAAGGGCACTGCTGACTCATCCACAGCTCTTCTGTTACATTTTATTTTATAGTCTCTCAACAGATCATAGAATCACAGAATGGTTTGGGTTGGAATGGACCCTACAAGCCACCCAGTTCCAGCCCTCTGCCATGGGCAGGGACACCTTCCACTATCCCAGGGTGCTCCAAGCCCCATCCAACCTTGTTGCTTTCGAGGCTAGCCCAGCTAGTCTCCCACTGAAAGCAACCGAAAGCAACATTTTAGGGTTGTTGGACTCTGAGAGCCAAGCACCCTCAGCTCTAGAAACTGCCCAACCTGATGTGTAAGATCAGGGAGAATGACAGCTCTTTGTAAATTGCTGTAAAAGAGAGCAGTGATGAAGGAGTGCTGAAGTGAAGCTGGCCAGAAAAGGGGTGAGCAGAGAGGGCTTCTTCCCCCGTGCTAAAGAAATGCACAGGTTAAACTGCTGCTTTTACCAACTGTTAAATGTTGAAGAGGAACTTTACATTCCTTGGGGGTGAAATAAGCCTGTGTTCATTTTTTAAAGCAGCCTGCATCTGTGCTTTTGCACATGGAATAATGTGAACATGCTGAGGTACGGCCAAGTGCATGCCAGCAGCCTCCTGTGTTCTGGCTGTGCTCTCATCTGCTTATCCAATTAGGAAATTAACTTTGGGAGGGTTGCATATGGACATGGAACTGACACTGAACCACAGCCCTCAGCACGGTGTTGCTATCCTTGTAAAGTGGCACTTAATTAACTTAACACACTTTGGAGATATGTGGATTTGCTTCCCATAAGGATAAGATAATGCTTATCTTCTCTAACACTTATCATCCTCCAAACACATTACAAACTTAGCTAACCACTGAGTATAGAAATTATATATGTAAATAAGGCAGATTAAAAGTGGTTTTATCAGCATTTAGGAGAATGTAATAGCACTACACCCACAGTCTGGTAATATTAAGGTTTTAACAGGTAGGTAATATATTAACTTAAATGCTAAGAAATTCCCCGATTAAGATAAATAACTAAGTGTAAATAACTGGGAGCAGGGAAAAGCTGTTTGTAGGCAGAAGGACCCAAACTTTAATGATGTTATTGAACTAAAATAGTTCTTTATAGGAGCAGAGCCTTGGTGGGTGAAATCCTTTGATATAAGAAATGGTGATGTGGAGATAAGAGATACACGATGGGGATGTGGCTGCTGCGTTAACTGATGGTTGTCACACAGCAGCTGGGATGCTGCTTCCCTGTCTCTCCCACTCCCAGGATGATTCTGAAGTAGAAAATAACTGTATTTTGTTGTATGGCCTTTACATATTATACAGCAACTTGATGAAAATTGCCACTTTAACATTTAGGATGTACCCAACAGGTTTGGTTGCCGTATTCCCTGTTAGGAATAATGCAAATTATGCATTCAGTACCTGCTTTTAGAAGTTCTCAGCCTAAACTTCCTCACAGCAGGAGAGAGGTCTGCACAGGCTCAAGGCACCTGAGAGCTGCTGCCTGTAAATTATTCTTAGCAGGTTCCTGAGAACTGGGTTTGATACCGATCAAGGAATGAATAAAGGAAATACTTCTCAGAGAAATAACAGAGTTAAAAGATGAGGCTTAAGACAGACATTTAGAAGCATCTGGAAGCTCAGACATGAAAGTGACATGTAGTGTGCAACCCGTCTGACAAGGAGCTGATAGATAATTTGGGGGTTTGATGGTTGTTTGGCATCGTGATCCAGATATTCCCTGTCATTGACAACGAATGAGTAATAAGCCAGTAACACATTTGTCATGCAGAGACACCACAGGGTTCATGGGCTGCAACAGCAGTGACCAGAATACAGTGACAACGGCGGTGTTTTAGTTTTGCATATGAATTCAGGTCTCCCTGAATGGAGACCAGGAGCTTACCTGGCTCCACAATTCACACAGGTACGTTAGATTTGCCTGTTCAGCTGTGCAGCTGTGAGAAATATCTCCCCGAGGGTACAAAACACCCAGAAAAGGTGCTTTAATTTCGTGAATAATACTCATGTTTGCATGCCTCAGTCTGGATCAGCGGTATCCTGTTGTGTCTCCAGGGAGAGAACTGGATTTATTTGGAGAAGCAGGGGCATCTAGAGATGTTTCAGTGCCTGGAGGCTTCCAGCCGCCACTCCAGAGGGCAGGACTCTGCCCGGGTGGAGCTCTCCCCTGCTGGGCTCCCAAAGCATCCTGGATACCCTGAGACCTTTGTAGGGCAGCAGGAATCGCTGAGGAGCAGTCCTGTGCTTGCTGTCTGGGAGATCTCCCCTCTTGACCAGGCAGGACCGACGCATGAAGTTGGCTTTAGGCATGTGCTGCCCACGTGCTTGGATTTTGGGGAATCTTCTGGTCCATTCCAGGCCACCATCCTCCCTCCTTACGCTCTCCTGGCAGAGAGCATGAGTGTTGCTGATCAGGAAATGCAGCCTGTGAGAAACCCACCTGTTAGCAGGGCACAGCAGCAGAGGGAAACGGGCCTTCTCAGGTAACCAAGGAGGCTTTGCTGATTTTGTGATTCACGCCACTAATCTTTGCCTAAAATGGAACATCTGCTCCAGATGTTGCTGGCAGGCTGCTCCTCCAGACACGCCTGAGCTGCAGGGTGTAGCTGAGGGCATTCTGCATGTTGATAGATTAAATTTAAAAGAGAGGCTTATTTTTGGTAAGATGTCCTTATCAAAGTCTGCAAAGGGCTGTTCAAGCTGAATACTCGGAGTATTGACCCTCCTGTGAGTCAACAGCAGTGATTCAACTCCAGAAATGGATCCGAGCAGCACAGAGATTATTTTTCCTAAACAGTTCTGGGAGTACAAGCAACTGTATTTGCCAGCCCCCAGTCCCCACGGTCACATTTGTTCTAGAAATTGTTGAATGCTTTACACCTTATAGCTACAAGCCTTGCTATTTCTGCCTATAAATCTAATAGCTATCGACCCACATTCTGACATCCCCCGACGGTTATCTAAAAATAATGCAGGAATGATGCAACGAGACGTAAAACTGTGTGAGGAGAGGGCTGTGCTGAGCCATCACAGCCTGCTCGGGGTGCAGCTCAGGGCTCTGCTGCTCGGGTCCTTGGGGGATGCAAAGTTGCCCGAAAAAGGAATAAAATTCCTGGTGAGTTGGATAAAAGTCACAGTTTGCGTTTTCCTTTTTTAAAATCCAATACTCGGAGCTCGCTGTGTAATGAATCCCCGTTCCTGTGATCCTGCCCTCCCAGGGGTTCCTCCCTGGGATTCACTCTGATCCCTGATACCCCAGAGAGCGATGCCAAGGGCTGTCTGCCATGTCCCAGCACTTGTTCTGCCTTGGAACAGGAAACACCGACAGCATCACTGGCTCTGCTGGGGGAGTAATCTGAGAACCCTGCTTTAATGGATGTGTTAAAAATAGGGATCTCCCTGGGCTCTGCGAGCCAGGCTGGTGTGCAGGGGCACCGTTCTTCCTGCTGGCAGGGAAAATGAGACAGCTCTGCAGCTCTGGGGCTGTGTCACACACAGTCAGTCAGCACATCTTCCCTCACAGCTGGTGTGCCGTGGTGCACCTGGGGACTTAATTCCAGTGCAGTGAAACCAGTGGTGTGATGTGTCAGCATGGGATGTTCGGGAAGGAAGCGGGGAAGGGGAATCCTTGGTCCCTCTCCCCTTTAGTTGCCTCAGCTATGTGCAAGTGGAAATGGCTTAGAATCCCAGACTGGGTTGGGTTGGAAGAACCTTAAATCCCATCCCACCCCTGCCATGGGCAGGGACACCTCCCACTGTCCCAGGCTGCTCCAGGCTCTGTCCAGCCTGGCCTGGGACCCTGCCAGGGATCCAGGGGCAGCCACAGCTGCTCTGGGCACCCTGTGCCAGCGTGAGAGGGAAGAATTCCTTCCCAATATCCCATCCAACCCTGCCCTTTGTCAGTTTAAAGCCATTTGGTCTTGGGTCTCTTCCTATGGTTTGAGGTGTGAGTGCCCCCAGCAGTTCCGTGGCTCTGGAAGGGGAAGGCTCAGGCTGGGAGGAGCTGGGCTGTGCCATGTGCTGCCTCTGAGCATCCTTAATCCCTCTGACTCCATTCCCCAGCACCCAAGTGGGATACAGGGCTTCCTTTGCTCCCATCTCCTCTGTGGACCAGCAGGGCCTTTCTGTGTTGGGGCACTGAAATCCAAATTTCTGCTCCTTGGTGTGTCCAAGTGCTGCTGAGACACAGAAAGCAGAAAACCACGACAAGAGGGAAGTCAGCAGTGGATTAACAGACACCAGCAGTGGCCCAGCCGAGTTACTCTGGGTGTTTCCTCGGGCTGCCCAGCCTCAGAGAGCCGAGCAAGGTTTCTCACCTGCTGGTTCAGAATTTACTTCACCTTAGTTTTAATCTTCATTAGCTCGTGCAGCATTTTGGGCAGGGCAATGGCCCACCATGGTTGTGCCTGTTCTCAGAGCACAAAGGTAAAGTAAGAAGGTTAATTTTAAGATAACAATTAGAATTCCTTTCTGGGTCTTTGCCTGTATTACACTTTAAATGAAATCATGAGGGCAATCACGTTTGCACCAAATTACTGCTAATTCTTCCAAAGGAGTTGCTTGATCACACTTTACAAACACAAAGCAGAGGAGGAGAATAAAAAAGTGAAAAGCCATTTAATGAATTTTAAAGCTCGCTTATATTCCATTATTGGATTTTAAATAATTTTTGTTGACCTTTGTGTGTTTTTAGTATTTGCTGCCTTCAGTGAGGTGGGCAGGAACACGGAATGCTTTAAATAGCTGGGAACACAAACCCCCTGTTCTGCTGGATTTTATTTCAGTTTTCCCTATTTGCTCTGACAAGACAATAACAGTAATAACCATTACCCTGGTGTAAACCACGCTGTGCTTTGCCCTTTGCTAAGTGTAGCCCAAACACTGTAATGGGGGATTTCAGTCTGCTGGAAGTTGCTGTTCTTGTCATCAGGAGGGACTGGTGTCACCGCTGAGGGCAGCAGGATCCAGCAGGAAAGGCTCAGGGCTCAGTTCTAGCTCTGGTGTTTCATGAGATGCTCCACCAGTCACACAGAGTAGCATTAGAAAAAATATGTAAGTTCAGGATTTATGTTCCCTTATGTATTACTGAAGGGATGTCTCAAGGACAGGAAGAGATGAGGTTTTTATGTAGGGAATGATATGAGAACAAAGAAAACCTTGCAGACGAGTTTTGGTTATTTGGGGATCCTTGGAATTGGTTTTAAAGAGGTGGGAACAGAAAAAGTGAGGCAGGGGAGATGCTGGGCTTGCTTCTTCCTCCTTAGGGAATCCCACAGAGTGGATGGGGCTGAGGGAGCCCAGAGGGTCCCCGGTGCCACCTCCCTGCTCAGGCAGGGCCATCCCAGAGCACAGGGCACAGGATTGTGTCCAGAGGGCTCTGCAATATCCCCGCTGAGGGAGACTCCAGCCCCTCCCTGGGCAGCCTGTTCAGGGCTGGGCACTGCCCAGGGCAGCAGTTCTGCCTCCTGTGCAGGGCAATTGCTGGGCATCCATACCCAAGGGCTGGAATGGCCCTGGGTGAAGTGATCCCCCCTCCCTTAGGCTGTGGCCTTGCCCAGTGGCCCTGACTGGCTCCTGTCCCTGATATTTGGTGCTCTAAACCAGTGAGAAACTGGTTTAGAGTCCCAAACCACTTAACAACATAAATCAGGCAACAGAATGATGCAGAAGATTGTGGGGAGGGAGAATTAGACCTAAAGTTGTGTTAATTCCCTGTCACTTTTGGATTTCAAACGCCAGTTGGTTTAAATCTGTATTAATTGCATGTTGATTAGGTTGAAGGGGAGATGTGTTAGAAAATGAACTAATAGAATCAGAGAATATCCTGAGCTGGAAGGGGCCCACAGGGATCATCCAGTCCAACCCCTGGCCCTGCACAGGACACCCCAGCAATTAATAAACTAATTAATAAAGGGACACACAGAGGGACCCTGGCTGTGGGAAGCTGGGGGAGCCTGAGGTGTCAGTTTGGAGGAGCAGGTGCTGCTGGTGGGGCAGGGGCTCTGTGGATGAAGTGGCAGGGTGGGCCCTGGCTGTCTGGCTTTCAGGCCCCTCAGGTGGAGGTCAGGAACAAACCTTCAGTGTCTGGAGAAATAAATGATTGATTTACCCAGTGGGATGGGGGAGCTGCTCTCTCTGGCACGAAGGGCGGTGGTTCAGACGTGGGGCTGTTTGCTCAGTGCTGTGTTGGGAGGGGACAGTGAGTGAGGTGCATCATGCAGGTGATTTAGGGACATGCAGACACCTCCCAAACCTCATAGCAGGAGTGTCTGGAGGCAGCTCCTGCCTTTTGCAGAGTCTGACAGGGGAGGTGTTGCAGGGTCAGGTCATATTGGCTTGAGTTGCCTTTGGATCAAGCTCTGAATCAATAATGACTTTCTGGGGGAGTTTAATTGCTGTTCTGACAGACATGAAAGGGGCTAGGCAGTAAAATGGGGTTTTACACTTTTATCAGTCTTTTCCAAGTAAGTTGCTCAACTTCCCAGTACTAATGAGTGCTGTGTTCCACGAATTCCCTTTCCTACTAATGCTGTGTGTTTGATCTGAGAGCAGCACCAGGCCTTGCAGATCAGGGCTGGCTGCCAGGCTGCAGCGGGGACAGAGAACAGGAAGGACTAAAACCTGGACATCACATCCCCATTGGAGGCCTTCAGCATAATTTATGCTCTTTGTGCAGCTGTTTGGAAAATCCTGGAATTCCCTTCAATGTCCAGCTCTGCATATCCAGAAACACCCAGTTCCAGTTCCAGGAATTCCAAAGAAATTGGATTTGGATATCGAAATTCACTCCAAAGCTGCAGACCTGGGTGGAGACACCTCTGGTAGCATTTTATTCTGAGGCTGCCCAGACTTTTCCAGCATGAGAAACTGCTTTAATTTGTTTATAATTTTTCCAGTTAGACTGAGATGGTCAGGTATTGTCAAGTTCATGTTTGTCTTCAATTCCATCAAACTGGTTCAGATGTTTCTGGAAGTGATGTGTGAGAAGAATCACAGAATGTCCTGAGCTGGAAGGGATCCTCAAGGATCATCCAGTCCAACTCCTGGCCCTGCACAAACATCCCAACAATCCCAACAATCCCACCCTGGGCATCCCTGGGAGCGGTGTCCCAATGCCCCTGGAGCTGTGGCAGCCTCGGGGCCGTGCCCATTCCCTGTTCCATGCACCAAGAACAGGTACCACTGTCCCCATGGAGGGACAAAAGTGGCTAAAAAGGGAAAATGAGTGGAGTGGTTGAACTGGCAGCTCAAAAAAAATGGGGCTGAGAAACCATGGGAGCAGAGAAGGGGGGAGATGGGTGGGGACCTTCAGAATTGATAGGGAGAGAGGTGGCAGGGGATGGGACAGGGTGTCCAGGCCAGGAGCAGCAGTCCTGGGGGCATCTCTGGATTGCTTCAGGAGTACTTGAATGCTGTGCAGCTGCTTGTTTTGTTACAAGTAGTGGGAAAAGGGCTCTCTGCAAAAATAAAGTGTATTTTCAAGTCGCTACTCTATATAAATGAAGTATAACTGAAAGGAGAGGTACTTCCAGAAGCCTTAATGGCAAGTGCAGTCCTTGGAAGTTTGTTCTGGTTTGGTGATTCCAGCGTGAGCTTCGCTCAGGAGATGAGTGGGTGCAAAGCAGGGCAGGTATTATTAGCTGTGCAAAGCAAAACAATACAGTTGCTGTGGAAAAATTACAGGGTTTGTGCTGAAGCAGATATTTAACCTTTGTTTTTACAACTCCAGAAATGAAGCAGTTTGTTTCTTAATGTGGGTTTAATGCTTCAAGTGTGTGCTGACTGGATTTTCACACGGAAGGGAAGAGATGCTGGGCCATTAAAGTCTGCTTTAACGATCTCTTTCCCCATAACTCCTAATATTTGCCATTTACTAATTATGATGTTCCGAAGCACTTTGCATTTGTAGTAGGTGTTTTAAATGCTGCAGCTGTTTTAGTTTCAAACTAACTGCTGGTGACTTTTTATTTTAAAGAAGTGTTGTGTATTGTTGGTGATTTTTGGAGGCTGGCATGAGCAACTCACCTCAGACTGTTCTTTATTAGGAGGTTTTGGATGTCCAGACCCCCAGTGGAAGCAGAAGTAGATGTGGCAGAGGAGCAGCAGTGCTGGAGAACACAGAAACTGTCTGTGAGCATTGTTTTGTGGTGTAAACTCCTGTGAGTCAGCGAGGGTGTGCCCAGGGGTGGCTGCCTGGGGCCCTTTGTGATTTGGGATTTACTGCTCCGTTTGTTTGTTTTTTTAAGTCCTTGGGATTTTCTGGCAATGCTATAATAGCGGCAATGTGGCCGGCTGAGAGGGCACAGCCTGGGCAGCAGCTCCACAAGGAGCCTGTGGGAATGAGAAGAGCAGAGGGGTTTGTTCACGGCCCATTTTGCTGCTCCAGGGGACAGTGGGTGGGACCAGGGGATCTCATTTAGGGCCCCGCAGGGGTTGTGACCTGACCTTTGTGTGGGGCTTGTGTCACCAGGGTTTGGTACTGGGGAGGCTGCTGGAAGCTTCCCCCATGTCCAAGGGAGCCAACAGCAGCTCCAATGGCTCCATGGCAGCTCCCATGGGGGAGCAGAGATCCAGCTGGAGGAGCCCATCCCAGAGCAGCAGATGCCTGGGAGAGCTGCNTGGAGGAAGGAGCAGCAGAGACAACGTGGGATGGACTGACCACAGCCCCATTCCCATCCCCTGAGCCTCTGAGGGGAAGGAGGGAGAACAAATCAGGAGTGAAGTAGAGCCTGGGAAGAAGGGAGGGGTGTGGAGAAGGTGTTTGAAGCTCCGGGTTAATTTCTCAGTTTCCTGCTCTGATTTGATGGGTAATAAATGAAACTGAGCCTGTTTGCCCACGGCAGCGCCTGCTGAGGGATCTCTCCCTGCCCTAATCCCAGCCAGAGCCTTTCCCTGTGTCCTCTCTCCCCTTCCCAGCTGAGCAGGGCAGTGACAGAGGGACTTGGTGGTGCCCAGGTGCCCAGCCAGGGTCACCCCAGCACAGCCTTTTTGTGTGAGTGCCCTCCCTGCAGAGCAGAGCTGAGAATGCCAGAGAAGTGCCTAAAACACAACTTGTAAAGTGAGAGTTAGGCTGGGGCTGTGCTCGAAGGAAGAAGGGAAATGTGGGACTCAGAACTGTTGGGATGCTGTGCAAGCAAGGCAGGCCTGGTACCTCAGCTGTCTGTTCCCTCTGCCTGTTATTTTACCTTTGGTTTTACTTGTTGTGTTGTTTTTTTCCTTAATCCCATTTCTCAATCACCTTCACCTGAGGCAACTCCAGCTGTGACTTGACAGCTGCTACTGTCTTCTCCAGCATGTGCTGCCAAAATCCCAGTTGATTCTAGGGCTTAAGGCACAGTGCTGTCTATTCTCTGTACTTCTGCCTACTATGAAATCACACTTATTAATATTAATCATGCTCTTTCCACATTCAGAAGCCTCCAGGCCTATTGCAATTATGTTATTTTTTTATTTAGTGTTTGGCAGGTGTGCCCAGGCAGTAACACAGCTCATGAGCATGGCCCAGGGCAGAGCTTTGGGGCTGGGTGGACTCAAGTCTTGAACTAAAACCTTAAACTCTTGAGGAAGCTCGAGTGTGAGTGAAAACTTGGAATACACTCTCTCCACTTGACATCCTGTGAAAGAATTCCTTGACTTGGCAGAAGGGGCTGTGGTGCCAGGGGCAGGATGTGCTGCAGGTCCTCGTGCTGGGCATTGGGTGTGATCCTGCTCACACCTGCTGTGGGTGCCTTAAACTGAGCTCATTTCCTGCTGCTTTCAGCTCCAGGCTCCCTCTCTGCAGTCTAGAGACCAAAATGCTGCTGCTCTTGGAGGCAGAATCCAACCTGCAGCCCCTCACTCTGTCTTCCAAAAGTGTTAAAAAAGGAAGAGAGATTTTCCCTTTCTTGCCTGCTCCTTCCTTGGCATTCCCCACACCTCCACGCTGAGCCTTGGCTTAAAGCCTTTAGAGTTGAAACTCAAGAAGTTGGGGAGGGGGAAAAAAAGCTGATCCAGGAGTCTTCTGCCTGGATCAATGGAGCAAAAGAACAGGCTGAAGTTGCACAATTGGGAGTCAGGAGAAGTTTGCTCGTGCTGTGTCAGGAGCTTGTACAGGCGATTATCTTCAGAGGTGCATAAGGCAAAAGCTTTTCCAGTCTAAGGAACTTCCTTTTAACTTCAGTTTTAAAATGCTGATTTTTAGTTTACTTTTTAAAACAAAATTGCTGATAGGGGCACTGAAGTAATAATGAAATTTTTGTGGTTCATTTTCTTTGACTCGTTTTTTAGATGTTGCTACACAAAACCTTTCCAGTTTTTGCCTCCTGTGAGCCCTGGGATTCCTTCTCCTGCCTTCAGTGCATTCCCTGCACTCTGCACACTCAATCCTGCCAGGCTCCCAGAGCTTCCCAAAAGGTCCCGGGTGGGAGCAGCCCGGGGTGCCCGGCCTTGGAGCAGAGCTCGGCTCCCCAGGTGTCCCTTGTCACCTGTCCAGTGACCAGGGCTGGAACTGGGAGCAGCAGGAACGTGTTCTGTGAGTGCATGGGCACAGCTCAGGAATTCCCTTATTCCTTCAGCATTGCCTGTCCTGTGGAGCCAGGCTGGGAGAGCTGGGGGTGCTCACCTGGAGAAGAGACGGATCCAGGGAGAGCTCAGAGCCCCTTGCAGGGCCTAAAGGGGCTCCAGGAGAGCTGGAGAGGGACTGGGGACGAGGGCTGGAGGGACAGGACACAGGGAATGGCTTCCCACTGCCAGAGGGCAGGGCTGGATGGGATATTGGGAAGGAATTGTTCCCTGGGAGGGTGGGCAGGCCCTGGCACAGGGTGCCCAGAGCAGCTGTGCCTGCCCCTGGATCCCTGGCAGTGCCCAAGGCCAGGCTGGACATTGGGGCTGGGAGCAGCCTGGGACAGTGGGAGGTGTCCCTGCCATGGCAGGGGGGGCACTGGATGGGATTTAAGGTCTCTTCCAACCCAAACCATTCCAGGATTCCATGGAACCACTGGTAGGGTTTAAAACCCTGCAGCCCAACCTGTAAATCTGTCTGAGGAGCGGGCCCTGCCTGCATCCCTTTGTGTGGGGGGCTGGGAAAACCCAAGGAACTCTGGTTTCATCATTGCAGGTGTAAGTTCTGCTCTTTCCAGGGATTTCAGCAGGGTTAGGATCGGGCTTTGCTCCTGAGCTTTATTAATTGCCAGTACGGATTGGAATGCTCTGTGCTAGGCTAACGAAATAAAAAGGTAGGGCCTAATTTTCAGGCTGAGATTGATGTAAGCTGGGCTTCTCTCATGTAAGTCCCCTGAGCTTTTTCAGTCTAATTCAAGAGATTTTTCTTTCTTCATTCTTCCCCTTGCTAGGTCACGAGGAGCCTTTGTATTCCGTTTGCATTGTGTTGCCTGTCAGGGACTCGTAGCTGTGGGCCACATTCAGAGCCACCTGTAGGGCAGCCACCTTGCAGCTGTCCTTCGTGTCTGTGGCTCAGGCTGGTTTCCCTGACAAGTGTGGGCACTTTCATATTTATACCCGTGACAGAAGTGAATCAAATTAGTCTGAAATCACCCTTTGCTCTGACAATGCTCTGCACTTTCCTTACACCGAGGAGATAAGGAGACGAACAAACCTGCTTTGAAGATGAGCTGATTTCCATAGCAAGCAGAGTGACCTACTTAAAGGGAGAGGGAGAGGGAGAGCGAGCGGGGCTGGGAGTGGGCTCTTTATTTATTTATATCATCTGCAAGAGTCTGCATCAGCTCCCCTGGCTGAGCCCTCTCCTGACACTCACCTGCCAGCGGCGGAGAACGCGGAGCTGAGCAGATGCCGTGTCCTGCAAGGATGTGCTGTGTGTGAACAGCCGGGCGTTGGGCACTGGGGGGTGGCACCGTTCACTCAGGGCTCTGGGGAACGTTCATCTTGGCTTCCCCTTGTGGGAAACCTGCGTGGTCACCTCACTTAAATGAGGAGGAGCAGGTGCCTCACTTTGGGGTCTCGAGGGCCCCAACATCCCTGTGGGGAATTGCCAGAAGGCTCTGGGGATGCCCCAGGGGATGGGCTGGAGCAGCAGGTGGGTGGTGAGGTGTGTTTGCTCCCGATTTTGCACACTCCTGGCTTGGCAGCCAGGTGACACGTGGAGTCACGTGTGTGCCATCGAATGGACACTGCCTGGGGGTGTGGGGTCTGGGGCCTGCTCTCTTTGAAATGGGCTCTCTTAGTAATAACCTGTGTCTGGCTGGGGTCAGGTGCCACCCCAGTGGGGGACCTGCCTCTGCAGAACAGGGTGCTGTCCCTGCTCCTTGTCCTTGGGGTGAAGTCAGTGTGTCACACAGTCATCACAGCGGGGTTTGGGGCCAAAGGGACTTAAAGCCTCAGCCCTGGAGTCACAGAATCACAGAACTGACCAGCTTGGAAAAGACCTTGGAGATCCTCGAGTCCAGCCTATGACCTGACACCACCTTGTCACCCAGACCATGGCACTGAGTGCCACATCCAGTCTCTCCTTAAACACCTCCAGGGATGGTGACTCCACCGCCTCCCTGGGCAGCCCCTTCCAATGCCCAGTGTCCCGTGGGCAGGGACACCTTCCTGATGTGCATCTGGACCAGAGTGACCATGGTCACACCAACCATGGAAACGCATCCTTTGTACCCTAGGAGGTGCTGTTCCTGTCCCAGGGGGTTTGTGACCACCCCTCTCGCAGTGGCTGAGGGCTGGCTGTGCCCTGCCAGCGCTGCTGCCTGGGGCTGGGACTCACCTCCACTTGCCTGAGCTGCAAAATAATTTCTATATCCAGAGCTGGTGCAGCTCAGGCATTGCAAGAAGCTGGGATGATGTGAGCTCTCACAGAACTGCTGGACACTCGTGCATGTCCAGTGTGATGTCCTGAGTGTCCGGGCTGTTGGTTGGAGCTGCTGGCTGGGGCAGGCTGGGCTGAGCCGATCGTGTTTATGAAGAGATGAAGATTTGTTCACTGAGGCACTAACAAGTTTTCTTTGCCTACCCTGCAGAGGGACAGATATTTAGTGAGAGCAGTGTCTGGTTGTCTCTGCCTGGAAGCGGCTGCCCTGTGGGTAGCTGGGTTTCACTGGAGCCATCTGCTGAGTTAACAAAGCCCGTCAGGAATTTGGCAGGATCTGGGAGCTAAGTTAAAAATTAAGCACCGACGAGTAGGTGAAAAAAGCCTGTTCACAGCCACCTCGGGGCATCAGTGCTCCTGTGACAACTTTGTTCTGTGCAATTACTGTCCCCTGTTGCTTTTTAATAACGTTTCTGTTTCTCTGAGTGAAAACTCAGCCCCTTTAAACTTCCATCCTTCACTGGGAACAGCAAATCTGCGAAGAGTACAGGAAATCTGTGGCCTGCTTGAAGTAACATTTATAAAAAATAAGTTTATTGACTCAATGCTGAGAGGAAACCTCAACAGGATGAAGAACTTTCCGTGGAGGGTGGCAGAGACTGGAACAGCTGCCCCGGGAGGTCCTGGAGTCTCCTCTCTGGAGACATCCCAAGCCCACCTGGATGTGTCCCTGTGTCACTCTGCCTTGGCAGGGGTCTGGACTGGGTCATCTCCAGAGGTCCCTTCTGACCCCAGCTCTTCTGGGATTCTGTGAAAATGTGTGGACTACTGGGGAGGTGCACTGAGGAGCTCTATCCTGCTTTTTTTCTTTTCTTCCATTCGGCATTGCAGAGTTCTCCTGTCCTCTGAGCTCATCTGCCTTTTTCCCAGGGTGGAGAGTCCCAGTTTATTTCATTCCTCATCTGAAATAAGCATTTTTAAAATCTTTGCTGTCCTCTCACTTTTTGTTGCTACATTTTTTTCTCTCTCTCTCTGTTTGGTTTTACCAGGAGCTGCCCAGGGTGGGAAAGGTGCCCGAAATAAGGGGGGTTACTTGGGCCAGACATTTGCAAAATGGCACCAGTAATTGCTGGAAATTCAAAGACATTCCTGTATCCATAACTCGTGCTAGTGACGTGGGAATTTCTGTTCATTCCTGCTCCTAAAGGGCTCCAGGGCTCAGATGCACAGGGCAGTGTCTCACGGAAATGAACCTGAATGGCTCCAGGGCTTCTCGGTCCTCCTTGTCCCAGCATCTCTCCTGTGCAGAAGGAAAGGCTGGAAGAAGTTCCAAATCCTTGTGCTGTGTGACGAGCCTCAGTGTCTCAGAAAATCAAAGTAAACTCTGAAACCCAGGCCCAGAATGAGACAGACTTGGGCCACTTGTGGAACTCTAGGCCATTAATGTTGTCACCATCAGGATTTATGGAGATCTTAGGAGCTGGGGTGACCCTGCAGCCCCAAGGACGTGTCTTACCTGTGGTCAGTGGGGCTGCAGAGGGATTTCCCCCTTTTTCTCTGAATGTGCACCTTGTGGAAGTTTGGGAGCTCTCTCTGGGTAGAATTTGGCAGATCTGCCCTCGTCCCAGTCTCCATCCTCAGCCCTTCCTCCTGCTCAGGGATCCTTGCAGCTTTCCCAGTGCCAGGCTGGCCTCTGTTGCTGATGGCAGCAGCAGAGCTGGGATTTATCCTTGGGAGCAGTTGTGTTTCATGTGTGTGTCGATAGGATGCACTTCAGCTCTGCGTGTCCTGACGCCGGGGAGTGTAAACAACCCAAACAGAAATGGAAAACCTCTTACAGCCTCGTTCTGAGGCATTAAAACAAGTGCTGTCTATGGGAGGAATTTAATGATTCCTTTCAGAAAGATTTATTTTGATATAATATTTTTAAAACCTCACTTTAATCTGCTCAACTGTTGGAGAGCAAACAAGACAATGCCTTCCTTAGACGTTTTGTCATTTGATTGAACAGTAAAGCAAGTAAGTTCTATTAAAAATCTAATTTTTGCAGAGCACTTAGAGAATTAAACAATTAAGAAATACCAATGAAGTCATTCAGGCATAGCCCTGGGTGGTCTGTTAGAGGTGCAGGGGAGTGTTTGATGTCCCTGAGTGGAGTCTCAGGGTGGGATTCAGCACGAGGGTCTCTCTGCCCTCAGTGCTGGCCCCAGTCCCTGCTGTGAGGTGATGCTCAGGGCCAGGGTGTCACCCTGAGCCCCTCTCAGGGCAGCAGAGCCTCTGCAGGAGGCAGCCCCAGCCCGAGCTGCAGCAGGATGGATGCTCCAGGCTGCAGAGACAACCCCTGCAGCTCCCAGGGTGCAGCCTCTGTCTGCTCCTCAGCCTGGCCTTAACCTGCCAGGGCTGTCAGAGCCAGCAGGGACATGGAGGGGGAAGCAGTAATTCCTGCAGGGAAGCTCTGTGCCTCTGGATGTTCAGGAGCATCCTGGTGGGATGCAATGAGCTTGCACCGGGTGAAAACATCTGCAGGCAAAATGTTGTTACACTGGCAGTGTCTGCCCTGCCCAGAGAAGGGTCCAAAAGCTGCTCAGGTTCAGTGGCAGTGAGGGAAAGGAGAGGCTGGGAGAGGCAGGATATTGCCCCAATACCCAGAGTTTGCCAGTTCCCAAAACAGGATGTTTTGCACTCACCAGAAAGCCCCTTGAGAAGAGAGAAGGAAGAAGTGACTCTGGCCCACGTCAGGATTAACTCTGGGAAAGGCTGTCCTGAAAACAGGACTTGGGGATTGGTACGAACTCGGGAATACCCAAAAAGAGAATCAGAAATGAAAGCTGGTTTATCCTTTACTGTTGTACAGCTGTCTTCAAACAGGTGGTAAACGAGATCTTAGATTTAGGATTGTAGCCTCCTGCCTGGAGCTGCAGGCAGTTTGCTGTGGATAATGGCTTTGGGTGGCTGGGAGCCCTTTTCCAAGTGCTTGTGGCCCTCAGCCAGCAGTGCCAGCTCAGTAATCTGGGATCAGAGGTGCCCAGGGCACTGTGGGACACTGGGAGCTGCTTCCATGGCACAGCTGGACTTTGGGGTACTGGTGAGGTCTCTCCTGGGGCTTGGCACACATCTGGATGGAGAACCCCCACAGCTCAACCCTTGCTGTGGGTCAGCAGGTCCTTTGCTTCTCATCATCACTCAGTTCAGTCATTCTGCTCTGTGGTGAGATTATAAAATCCAAGGATTCAGCCTGGGGCTTTGAAACCTGAATTCCCATTATCAGTTGGTCCGTGTGGATGGCACAGGACAAATGAAGCTGCTGCTGAATGCCCAGTTCAGAATGCCCTCTGTCCTCAGAGGTGGGAGCTGGCAGGGCTCAGCTCCAGGGAGGGACAGTGCACAAACAGCTGAGCAGTGATGATCACAGTGTCCTTTTTGAGACGTGCTGGTCTGTGCTGTAGGATAAAGACATTCCCATGGGGGTGGCAGTGCAGATCCAGCCAGGGGAGCTCTTGGATGCAGTTGTGGCAGATGGAACAGATGGGCCCTTGTGTGCAAACCGAGCGTGTTCCATGCCCGTCTGTTGTGGGAGTGGAGCTCCGAGAGTGCCAGGCCCTGGAAAGCCCTGGAAATCATCTTTTCTTGAGGAAATTAATTAACTAGATGTTTTTCCTAATACGTGTGGACTGACAATTTGTGCTGTTGCATATGGAGCTTCTGCATCACTGAACCTTTTGATTCCCTCCCTCTTGCTCTGGTGAAGCTCCTGTAAAGCTCCTGCAATTCCCTGGGGCTGGACCACTGCTGCCTGCAGCCCCTGCTGCCTGCAGCCCCTGCTGCCTGCCAGAGCACTCAGCCTTGCCTTGGGTACGTGTTAATGAGAGTTCACAACCTTCCAGAGCCATGGAACAGATAAAGAGACACAAAATTATTTAGACACCTCATCCTGGTAAGGAAAAAGGTTGGATGCAGCCACTTCAAAAGGGTCAGAGCCACTGGGATGTCCCTGAGCTGCACAGGCTGGGACTGCACCACCTGGACCTCTGGAAGAAGGGAGGGCAGTGGAAAGGTTTCACTCTGAAAGAAACTGGGATTGGAGAGAACATCTCTCTTAGGGGCAAGAGGAGGAGCAGGTTTGGATTTTGAGAAGAAATCCTTGTGGGGTGTTTCTGCCCTTCAGACAATGTGAAGTGCACCTTGTGCAGCTGGATGGGTCCTTGCTCATGTGGCTTTCCAAGGAGACACTGGTGCTCCCCAGAGATCCCAGAGCCAGCAGCAGGGACTGACACCAACTGAGTGCCTCCTGTGCAGGTAAAGGGCCAGAGGCAGCTGAGCCTTCCTGAAGTGTAAAAACTGAGAGCTGGAACATGCAGACCTCCAAGAGGAACTGAAGTGAAATACCTGGGATGCAGCAGTGTCCAAAATCCTCCCTGGGTTTGGAGGTGAGGTGATAAGGAGCATCTTGGTTCTTTAGGTTGGGGTTTGGGTTTTGGTTCGGTTTGGGGTTTTTGGCTGGTTTTGTTGCCATTAATGGTCTGGGGTTTTGCAAGCCCTGTAGCCTGGTGTGCAGCAGTGATAGAGGGAGTCAGCAGTGGTCAGCAGGGGTAGGATTTGACTTTCACTTGAACATCTTGGAACTTCCATGTTTAAAAAAATTGCAATCTCCTTGTTTAAAAAGCCCAGTAATCTATAGTGGTAAATGATGTAGCCAGGTCTGTACAGAAGCAAATGGGGAGAGCTGACAGAAAGCAAATCTCCACTTAGGGGCTGTAAAATCAGGCTTTTTACATTTTCAAATGTCATTAGTACCTGTTGTCCAAGCATGCCTTGGTAATTGCTGAGGTTTTTGTTGACTACATGTGGCATTTCTGGGAGCTTTCTGTACCAAGCCTGTCATAAGCAGCTTCCCTTTGGCAAGAGGTCCCTGCATCCCTCCCACTGCCTCCCCTTTATGGCTTAATTCCCTGGGCTTTGCCACACTTTGATTTTATTTCATGCCCTGCAGCACGAGGTCTCCAAATCGTTTACGTCTGTTAAGCAAACATCTCTTTCTGGCATTGATGTTTTAATTTAATAAACCCCCTCCTAATGGGGGTCAGCTGCAGCTGGGAATTTGTAATGAGAGTTTCTTGGGAGCCCTTTGGAGTGGCAGAGCCCGGAGGTGCCGGTGCCAAGCCTCTGCAGGGGGGTGTGGCAGAGGGGTTCACGAAGTGCGAGCTCCTGGTGTTGGATCAGCTGGTGCTGCCTGAGCCCCCGTGGGTGCCCTTCCATGGAATCCCAGGAATGATACAGGACTGACATAAAGGTGGATCACAGGCTCCGTTTGGATCCAGCTGGAAACAGCAAATACACGTGCAAAGGGGTTGTGTGCTAGAAGCTCCAGGGAGCTGTTTCTAGGAGCTTAACTAAGGGATGCTCTTTTGCAGTGCATGTGGGAGATTTTGCCCTCAAATGCTTTGGAATCATGGAGTTGTTCAGGTTGGGAAAAAGCCTTAAGTTTGTCAGGTCCAGCCGTCACCCCAGAGCACCACCACGGTCCCCAAGTGCCACACCCATGTGTTATACTGAACACTCCCAGGGAAGGAAACTCTGGCATTTCCTTGGGCAATCCCTTCCAATGCTTTACAACTCCTTCAATGAAGAAATTTTTTCCAGTCTCAAACCTGCCCCTCCCCTGGCCCAGCCTGAGGCCGTTCCCTCTCCTCCTGTCCCTGTTCCCTGCGAGCAGAGCCCGACCCCCCCCGGCTGCCCCCTCCTGTCAGGGAGTTGTGCAGAGCCACAAGGTCCCCCCTGAGCCTCCTTTGCTCCAGGCTGAGCCCCTTTCCCAGCTCCCTCAGGAATTCTCCAGCCCCTTCCCAGCTCTGTTCCCTTCCCCAGACATGCTCCAGCCCCTCAATGTGTGTTTTGTCCTGAGGGGCCAGGACTGTCCCCAGGATTCCAGGTGTCACCAGTGCCAGCACAGGGGACAGGCACTGCCCTGGTCCTGCTGCCACACTATTCCTGGCACAGCCC
>VZRS01013736.1:130599-185312 GCA_013398055.1 Ifrita kowaldi | reverse complement strand
GCACATAATCACCACAGGATGGGAAAGAAAGTCTTTTGCCCTTGATTTCCCACAGCAGAATGGCATGGAGAATGGCCTATGGCTTAGAGCAGGAGCATCCTCCTCTGTCTACAGCATTCAATTGCTGTATGTCACTGGCCACCCTGGCACGAGGGTGCCACAAGCGCCCTCGTTAGTTCGAGCCCAGAACAGCAGTAGAGCTCACAGACTGCAAGGGCGTGGAGCCTGCCAGAGGGCATTTCTCTGGCTGATGCGGCCAGCATGGACTGTGCTGCATCTGGATTTCACAGCGCGTTGTGCAGGAAGAATGATGCACCTTGGGCACTTCACTGCTCACCCGCTGTGGCTGTGACTGGATTGGCTCCTGACCCAAGCACACACGTGCTTCCTGCAGGAGCCCTGTTCCACAGAATTTCTGTTTTAGGAAGAATCTTGTGGGAGAAAGGCTGGAGAGAGCAGGGTAGCAGTGAAATTCCGCAGGGACTGCCCAGCCTCATCCCGCAAGAAGAGGGGCCTAAAGAAAGCTGCAGAGAGCCTTCTTACAAGGGCAGGCACTGATAGGACATGGGGCAGTGGCTTGACAGTGACAGAGGGTAGCTTGAGGTGAGATATTGGGAAGGAATTCTTGACTGTGAGGCTGCTGAGACACTGGCATGGGTTTCCTAGAGCAGCCGTGGATGCCCCATCCCTTAAAGAGTTCAGTGACAGGTTTTGAGCCAGGCTCTGGGCAACTGGGTCTAGTGCAAGGTGTTCCTGCCCATAGAAACTAGATTATCCTTAAGATCCCTTCCAACCCAAACCATCCTATGTTTCTATGTTCTGTGGAGTACGGTGAGTAAAACTCTACCCTCTTCAGCAGCACTGATGATCTCCAGCTGTCATTCATTAATGTTAATTAGCATAAATGAGTGTGACTGTACTGTCATATGCAGAGTTCCACATTTGGTCTTTGGTAATAAGTGAAAATGAAACCAGCAATTTAGTCATAGTCACAGCAGACACATCTACACCGTAAATGTCAACTTGATACAAACAATCACCGTATCAAATACATGCATTAGTGTCTTCTGGGTAATGTGGTTAGTACTCATGGGGAGAGAGCAAGTACTGTATACAAAGTATAAATGTATATCTAAAAATATAAAAATAGCTGTCACAAAGTATTCTCTCTTGGGTTATCTGTAACAGACTTAGCAGGCAAGGCATTGAATTCTTTGTTGCAAGCTCCTGCATGAGCACGAGGCAGGATGGGGGCAGGACTAGGAGCATGAGGATTCCTTATTGCTGTCACAGTTTATGAAATTTAGTAAAGGTTGTATTTGAAGAACAGAGGATTGAAAGATGCACCTGATAGTTCTCTTTTCCTATATATTACACTTCTTGCATATAGAAAAAGTATGCTAAACCTTAATTTTTGGGAGAAAACAGCATACTGGAGAAATTCCTTCCATTTTGTACCTAGACTGGGTGTTCTGACTCAGAGCAAAGGCAGGATGGGGTGAAGATGGGATGGGCCAGACAGAATGTCTCGTCTGATCATTCTGAGTTGGATTAAGTCTGGATTTAAGCAACGTTTTCTCCTCTCTACATACTTAGGACCACTGCAAGCATCTCCAGCTGAAATTAATCTAGAACAGCCTGTAAGGCTTAACAAAATTCTGGCTGTGCCTTGTTCCAAATTCATTCTTTGCAACTTGAGGTAATGTGGAAGGCATGAAGAGTAGTGTCTCAATCTGACTATTCTTGAGATTTATTCACAAAGCCCTTTGGAGTGTTTACTATCCTGGCCTTCAGTTACAAGAATATTTTAACCCAATCTCTAGAGAACTTAAATCCCAGACTCACTTCATGTTTTTGAAGTAAAAAGATTTTTAAGATAACCTGGATCTTTTTAAATCATTGAATATTTGTTATTTACGCTGTCTCCTCAGAGCCTTATTGATGCATTTCTTGATTTTCATCCAAGAATGTGATGTAAACAGAGTTTTAACAGAGAGACAAGGTACATTCCCATGTACACATACTTACACAGGGTGGTGAAAGCCCACAACATTGTCTTCCCACAGTTTCCTCTGCATTTTTGGAAGTCTGTCAGGGGAGAGATCTGTGCCATAAATCACTCATATTGATCTTGAAAGTGCCAGACCTCCTGGTTTGAGTTTGCAACACTTAGTCCCCTAAATTCTGTGTAATAAAGTTACCCACATTCCTCCTTGGTACATTTCAGGCTTATGTAAAATTGTGAGTGTTGGGATTTGAGTAATTGTAAACTGTGCCTTGTCCTTAATATAGGAATGGTTTAGATCATCCATACGTGCATCCAGGACATACTCTGTTGTGCCTACTTAATTCCTATCATGTGCTGAGACAGGTTTTTTTGAAAAGCCAGTTCTGGTAATGAAAGCAAACCCTACCCCTCTGACATTTGTGCTAGTGTGTAGCAGTAGGATGTACAGCCCTAAAGCCCAAAGGGAGACAACCTGTCTTGTTCCTGTTTTTTCTCACCTTCGTGGACCAGACTTCCAGGCTGGCATCCCTGCCTGCCCTTTTCTCTGCATGCAGAGGACAGCTGTTGCTAAGCAACTGTGGACCATGCACCACAGCCTGGTTTAAAAATGAAGAATTAACTAGATTAGTTTTGATGAAGACAACGTACAGCTGAAGAACAGGCAGGAGAAAGGAAAAAAAAAAAAAAAGGCAGCTGTGATTTGCACTAGAGAACAGAGAGTGTCCAAACAGAAGAGGGAATTTTGGAAGCAAAGAGGAAATGATGTGTGTGGCCTAAATGGAAGAAATACATAGAGAAAGAGGTGTTCTTCAGGGCAAGCACTGTCTGTATGCTTGTATGTCACCTAACACTGCAAAGCTCCAGTCCAGGAATCTTCAAGGACAATATCATAATAAAAACAAGAGAACAAAAAGTGCTGCCACAAAGCCTTTCACCTCAGCCTCTCACTGGTCCTGATTTAAACACAGCTTCACAGCCACCTTTAACAGGAGATAAAGAACATGGAAGGAAAAGGGTTGGAAATTATTAATTCCGTTTTTTGTCCTGGTAAATTTTTACCTCCATTGACTCCTTAAGCCATGCTGGTTTGAGTGACATCAAGGTTGCAGCAGCCTCAGGTGACTGTGTACTTACTGGGGACTCACCATGCATTTTTTGTAACCCTAACAGTGTCACTCAGCATTCATGCATAGCTCATAAAGAATTTTTCTTTCACTAAGACATTCTGTGCTAATTAAACGTGGCCAGATCTCATTCTTTAGTATTGCCTGAATTCCCGAGCCTGAGAATCTGAATCATAGCATTCCATGAAAAAGCATGTTGTCTCTTTGGCTTGATGTCTTATATTATTATGCTGAACATATGAAGGCCAAGCAAAAACGATGCAAGTTTTTCTGAGCATATTAATGTTTTGTCCCTAATTCATTGCAGTAGTATTTATTCTCATATATGTTCACTTTTCATGAATATTTCAGAAACCTCTTTCACAGGCTGAAGTAGTCTCAGGGAAAAAAGCATGCAAATATTGAAGAACATTGTCAAAAAAACCCCCTGTACTATAATTGTGATTCTACTGGTTACACCCCCAGCAGTCATGTAGGATATGTGTACCACACTGAACTTGTGGTCTGGTTATGACAAATCAATATGGATGAGGACTCAAATATTGCATATTTAGACTGGAAAATTTACAGGCCACGAACTGTTTGTTGCAATTAATATGTGAGTGAATCTGAACAAACTTAACACTGTCTCCCGGTGTTTAGAACACTGAAAACAAAAGCTTGGAGAAATAAGTAAGGGTGATTGCTTTTCACTTGTTCAGCTTTGCTTGTAGTGGTATCAGTCAATCATTTGTTCTGTTTCTTTCCTGCTTTTAGATGTCTGCAATAGATTCCTAGAAATCTTAATTCACAAATATCTCTTTAGACAACACTCAGATACTACCTAGAGTTTTAAACAAAGCATGATAGTTTAATCTCATAGGCTTATTCGGTGACAGAATCCAATTGGATGGATTTCTTACATAATTCATATCTCTGAAGTATTTAAAAAGAACCAATTGTTTGTTTCAATAAAATATTATATATATGGGTTTTCAGCATGTTAGCTTGACATCTCTAGAGAGGTGCTCTTAAAATTTAGGGACATCTCTTTTTCTTTTGGTATTGTTAGGAATGCAGCTGACATCCATAGATAGAGTATCATTCCTGCTTTGCTACCATACTACCAATCAAGCAAAAGAATACTCGTTTTCTGTATTTGAAGTTCATCTTTTCAAATTCTTTATTCATTTCAGTCAGACTTTGATGTCATTGACCTGAGAGAAATATCAGGGAGAGCTATAGAAAAGAAAGGATGCCTGATCTTCGTGGTCCTTAATGAGAGAAAACCTGAATGTCAGCAGAGCAAATGTGCCATCTCAGAGAATGAGTTCAGACTGCCATCTGGGGGATTAGGGCTGAGAAATTCAGCATGTATTGTGGATCTAATGGGATACCTTCCAGTAGTCAGAGCATTCCCTGCAAAAATCTTACCCACTTAAATTTTTACTTGTTCAGTTCACAAGTTATTTGCAAACCTGGCCTGATTTCTGAGTACTTGCAGAATTGTTTGTATGACTAATTTTTGACCTAGAATTTTTTCTCTGACATCTCTTCAATATGTTTCTGATCTGTGACTAGTTACTTGACATGGGAGTTTTGCTCAATTTTGATTGGGTGTTTTTTTCCCCTTGGTTCCTTTTCAAAGAGGGAAGTAAAGTATACAGAATAGTGAAGAGTGGTTAATAAACAAAAAGCATGCTATCATAGTTGATATGGTTGTATAGGTCATATCGCCTGTCAGTGATTTCCGCCAGAAGAAAAGAGGACCAGTCTCTACCCAGGCATTCATAAGCAGTTGGGGAAATGCTTCCCTACAATTTATGTGTACAATATTGGTTTTGTGCAAAAGTTTTATGACCAACGTAACACAAAACATCTAACGTGACAGCTGGCTAGAGAGAGAACTGCCACCCACAAAGGCTTGTAGGGAAATCTACACTGGAGTGCAAGGCAGCACAGGGCTCAGAGCTGCGAAACCACAGGGGTGTGCAAGACAGCTTGACATGGCTGGTTTTCTGTGGTCATGATAAAAATTGGATTCACTATCAACTCTCAGCCTAAAAGGTGACTCTAGTTAAAAGCCCTGTAAGAGCTGAATATAGTTATTTTCTGCAGTAACTTAGATGACCACGTCAACTGAACGGTACGTGAAAATACCTGTGATTGCAGATCCACTCTACATGGAGGTAAGTAGGCTGGGACAGAGTAAAAAGCAGATCCTGAACAAATACTTTTATATAGTGCCTTTTTACATTTTGGTCTGAAATAAATGTTCAGCAGTCATTAGACAAGTTTTTGTACCCACAGAGAGAAATCCCTGTCTCATCTGTGCCAGAGAAAGATGCACAGCCAGGCATTATGTTTTGTTTTGATCCATAGCTTAAGAACAGAAGGCCTCAGCACTGCACCTCAGCAGGGCACTTCAGTGATTTTTTGAGAACCATGAAATTTGTTTGCAAGCCATGCTGCCCTTTCCAGCTGAATAAGGTGGTAGTACCCGGAAACTTTGTGCAAAACCACAGCTTATGAACTACTGTTCTTTCCTTGACACATTCAATTTATTATTTCACACATTCAGAAGCAGGAAGAAAATGACAAGATCGCAAGTAAAACTAATGGAAGTAAATCCTAGAGGTTTACACAGCTACATAATGTTGTCTGTAACTTCTCTTTCGTGTTTCTGCATCAATCTCTAAACTATTTCCTTTTTTTCATAGGGAAGAAAAACTCCATAGAAAGAAACAACTGAATTTCTCACCCTCAGAAGATCTTTTATTCCTAACAGTTATTCACGTAGCAAGAGCCTTATCCACCCATGCAGAGAAAGTTACAGATCTGTAGTGAGCTCCTGGAAAATCATTTTCCAGGATTTCATGGAAGGAAATGAAATATCAAAAATTGAAATGCAAGGGAAGGGAAGGATTGGGAATTGGATGAAATCTTGAGATTTCATTTCCGTTCATGAAATGAATTTTCATTTCATGAACGGAAATGAAATGGCAAATCAAAGAACGAAATGAAATTAAATGACACTTCACAGAATAAAAGGAAAAGTAATAAAATGAAAAAAATTAAAATGAAAATAAATTAAACATAATTAAATGAAATTAAATGAAGTCTCGGGATATCATTTCCTTTCATGAAATGATGGATATTTTAAAAAGGAAGAAGTTCTCCTAGTCCTCTTTAATCCATGGCAGTGATTGTTCATGGTCAGAGCACAAATGCCATGAAATAAGCAGTACCTATTATTTTAAATACTGTGGATGTGGTCAGTGTGACTGGACTTGCAAATTGGATTAAGTCTTCAGGCATAATATTTCTGCTGAAGTGCTTCCTCTATCACCTTCCCACCTAACTGAGGTAATGAATCATATAAAAATCAGAGTGCCATTTATTAAGGTTATTATTACTTAAAGATCTGTGGATGTGTTTTTTCTCAAATGCTAAGCAAATAGTAATTTTTCTTTTAAATCCCCAATTATAATCATGGAGAATTAATGTCAGTTAAGATATGATTCATCTGTTCACTTCTGCAGGATTTTACTAACTTTTTTTATTTCTATATGTAACTCCAGAGAAGCAGGGAGACCAAAGTCATTCTCTCATTGTTAAAAGACATAAGGAAAGGGAACATCCATAAATGCCTCTGAGATGATGTACTGCATGCACAAAGCAAGCAGCTGTGTACTGCCGAGCTGGATGACATGGTTAAGGGTCCAGATCTCAGCTCTAACTATGAAAATTGCATTATTTGTGCCTCCTGAGAGGAATAAACAATGTCTAGATAAAGAGGGAGGACAGAGCAGCTGCTAGCTTTAAGCTCTATGTAATTTATTTACCTTCATAGTGCCATGGGCTCGTTAGATTGGCCAGTGTCACAATCACCAAGTGTGCCAGTGGGCTAACAGTTAATCCCATTAGCATTAGCTGCTTAGTTTCTAAAACTGGAACCCAAATACTGGATGACAGTCTTGCTCAGCTTCATTATTTTAGCTAGACTTCTCCTTCAGATTTGAAGAACTACACAGCATGAAAAATAAATTCTCAAAAGAAATTAGGTTGGCACGGAAAGAGTTTCTCTTCACCCTTTCAAACTGCCTGCACAGAACAGCGTGTGTTTGCCATGCAGAATGAGAGTGTGGTTACAGTACTTACATAAATGGCTTTCTAAATTGGCAGTTTAAACAAACATTTCAATAGGATCCTGCTTGAATATACCTATTATACTAATTTCAAACCATAAAAAAATAGTAACCCCATTTTTATGCTACTGTACTTGTACAGGTTTTGGGAAGAAAACTTTGTTTCCTGTGTTTCTATTTATGCTCTAGCCCTTTCAAGAATCAGAGTACTAAAATCATAAAGTGGAAGCAAATTGAGTAGCTAACACAGATCCCTCTTCACAAGCTTATCTCAGAAATGGTATAAATTCTTTCTATATCATCCGTGTGGTTCTAGGGAGAAGATACCCTGAGTTCTGTAGCACAGACATTAGCCTTACTACCTTAGCCTCTACATGGTTTTTCACAGGTTCAGGAAGATAACATGCCTTTGAAATTTAGTTTGGAGGGTTTTTTTTTTTAACAAATGCAACAACAATTCACTCAGTAGTAATCAGACTTTGTGTGCAGGAGGCAGAGCTGCTGAGGGAGGGGATACAAAAAACCAACCCAAAAGACCCTTTTTCCCTCAAAAGCTTGGTGTTGGTTTAAAATGCGGTATTGAGGAGAAGACTCTAAGCTGTGCATCTACTGATAGTCCTTGCACTTGCAACCCAAGGCCATGGGGCATAGTTCCAGCACTTGAGCCCATCTTCTGTGCCCCCCTGGTAATTCCTGCTCAGGGGCTTTTATGCAAAGGGATTGAGGAGAGAGTTTCTGCTGATCTACACAGCCAGGCCAGCATAAAAGAACTAATGAATACGTGCATTTATTCCACATTAATCTGAGGGCTGATTAAAATCAGAGGATTGATGTGTGACAGGCAAAAGCCACGTGCAGGTTGTCTGCTAAAGCTGTAGCGAAACAGAAGCAGCGCACAATTCTGCAGGTACGGGAGACAGGAGGGGGTGCAGCTCAGAGCAGGAGCTGGTCCTGTGTTTTCTATTTCACTAGCGAAAAACAATTTGTGATTCCTATATTTTGCTGTTAGAGGGCAGCAAATATCCTAAGTAAGGTCTGTGGACACCGTGACCTAGTTCTGCCAGGGCTTTGTGGCATCTGCAATGGCCAAGAGATGTTGCTCACACTCCTTTCAATCCCTGGGTCTGGTCAGCTCAGAACGTTTGAAGTTTTCATTTCTCAGGTTAGTATTTTCCATGTCCTATCTTTCTCAGCTCAGGCTTTTGTGAGAATTTGAACAGTTTTACAACCATCCTCGGGATGGCAAATAATCTAAAATTTATTATTCTGCTAATGCCAGCAATAGTCCTACCAAGCACGCCTTCAAATCACCTGATGTTTCTAACATTTGGAAGCGATATTTTTAGAAAAATGTAGCACTGGGCTCTAGACCTATTTTAATTTTTAGAAACATACCGAAATCACAGAATCACAGAATCCTTAGGGTTGGAAGGGACTTCTGGAGATCATCCAGTCCAACCCTCCATCGAGGGAGCATCACCTGGAGCAGGTGACACAGGAATGTGTCCGTGTGGTGTCTGAGTGTTTCCAGAGAGGGAGACTCCACAATCTCCTCAGGCAGCCTGTTCCAGTGCTCTGCCACTATCAATGTAAAGAAGGTCTTCCTTGTGCTGAGGTGGAACTTCTTGTGCTTTAGTTTATGGGCACTGCTCCTCATCCTGTGACTGGGCATCACTGAATTCTGATAAAACTACTTAAGCTTATTGAATATGTGCTTTTAAAGCTTGGAAGTATTCCATCAGTACTGTGCTTTTACTCTCTTTAGCAGGATGCCTCCCTGACCTTCTCCTCCCTCAGCTCTCATCATACATCTCTTACCTTGGGAGTGGGGGGAAAGCAAAGAAACAATGAAAAAACTGGCCTAGGTTTCTGGAAGCCTTTTAAATTTCAGCTCTTTCAATGGTGGTAATTTAACATAAATTAAAATATTAATCAAACCTGCATATCCTGACCTAGGATCCTGTGGCAGCTAAGTCCTGCAGATTCAGTTCTACGGTATAGGAAATCTATCATCAATTTAATTTTTGTCCATTTGACTACAGTGATTTCCAAAGGAAAATTGTCTGTATGCTTAACTCTGATACCTATAAATATTACTCTTGAAAAGTTGCATTTATTTGGTTCCTCTGCATTTTTAGTATAAGCAGCAGAAAGTTCAGACCCAAGTCTTCAAAGTGTAAGCTGGGAAAGTGTAAGCTCTCCCTCTAAAGGTGGCATGCAGAAAAAAGGGAACAGCTTAATTGTTTACTGACTGCTTGAACTCAACAGCCCAAGAAATCTAATAAATGAATCCAGGAGTCACTGCTGTCATTCCACACCAGTGTCATAGGAGCAACTGTGTGAAAGCTCAGTTTGCTTTCAAAAATTATGCAGGTAACAGCATCAAGATCAATCTGGGCTTATTTGTTACTACTTTACATAAATAACCAAACACAAGATACCTGGAAATGCCACAGTTAAGATCATAGCCAAGACCTGCAAGCACATTTCTCCCCGTATCTTATGACTCATCCTCTGCCAACCAAATTTAATGTGTGAGGTAAGAAAGATCATACCAAGTCATCCCAAACACGTTCCTGCCATATTCTCCATCTGTTCTCTACATCTGAGACAAAAAGTATCTTCCAGAGAAAGCAGAACATCATTGTACAGGCCATATTGCAATGCACACATGTAAAGGAGAATGGAAGATGTGCACAGGGCTTTAATTTTGACATTTCTGAATCCAGGTATTTAACTTTTAAAGTGTTCGAGTTACATATTGTTTTAAAAAGCACATCACTTCACCTTGTTGACCCTGCATTGACCCAAGACCTCACAGGTCCTGATTCCTTTTCAGTAGACTTCAGAAATTCCCACTGATTTGAGGAGAAGCAGAACCAAGCCTGGATGAAGATAATGGAGCACCTGGGCTGCTTTAGAAGCTGCTTTTCAAAGCTGGTGAGGAAGTCACAGCCCCTGTGGATTCTCCTCTGGCCACAGCAGCACTTTGATGGGGAGGCCAGCAGCATCTCCCATCTCTTAAAAAATGGAAGGCGTTATTGATATCGCAGCCAAAATCATACATATAAAAACCACAGATGTTTTATTCCTTTCTGGTTTCTTGTCCTCTAGAAAGTACC
The DNA here is from genome assembly GCA_013398055.1 of Ifrita kowaldi. Taxonomy (NCBI): domain Eukaryota; kingdom Metazoa; phylum Chordata; class Aves; order Passeriformes; family Cinclosomatidae; genus Ifrita; species Ifrita kowaldi. The sequence continues at coordinate 174,931 of VZRS01013736.1, read as the reverse complement.
ACTAAACAGCTTACAGTGAGAGTTTTAATAACTCTGAGTTGTATTAAAAATTTAAGGGATTTGTTATTGCACAATAACTTCCCGGTGGTAAACACTCAACAGAAAATAGCAGAAAAGTCCAGTTGTAACTTGCTATTTTAATAAATTAGTCATTTTTTTCTTCCAGACAATAAAGATAAAAGCCGTTTTAGCAGTGCAGAGATTTAAAAATTTAGGTCTCATTGAAATTTTGAAAGGCATGTCCATAAATAAATCTAATTAAGTTGACTGATGAAATAAAGTATCTTGCTTCATTCTAGTTTCTTCAGAAATTCCAGTTTTCAGTTAAAGGAGAAAATGGAAGGACTTTACCTACCCCGCCATTACTCATGGCTGGATTTATTTAAATAAATAAATTAGCATCTCTTGTGGGATATGGGGCATCTTGCTGATGAAAAAGTTATGTGTAAGGCATACTGTTGAACTACTTTCCCTTGTTTTTGTTGAGGAGAAAGAAAATTCAGCAATGAACTGATAGAAAACTTTGCTTTATAAAGGCTACGTATTAATTTGGAGAAAACAGATGCAAATCCTTTGAAAATCTGTGCCCAGCAGCATTAGTTAAGCAAAGCAACTATGGCAAAGGAGAGATCCATTTTAGTACAGAGTGGGTATTTGATAACCTCGTGTGGGCACTTGCAACCCAAGGCCATGGGGCATAGTTCCAGCACTTGAGCCCATCTTCTGTGCCCCCCTGGTAATTCCTGCTCAGGGGCTTTTATGCAAAGGGATTGAGGAGAGAGTTTCTGCTGATCTACACAGCCAGGCCAGTGTAAAAGAAGTAAGATAAGGTAATGAATGTCTGCATTATTGCACATTTAACCCTCTAAGTTCAGAATCTTACCTCATCAGATTTTGGGGGTATTTTTGTTTGTTTTATTAACGCAAACTTAGGATGAAAACACTGCATAGAAGTTCTTCATCATTCAATATTCAATAGAAATGTGTGTGTTCAAGAGTAATTTCTTCTTTCTCCTCTTTCCTGGTAAGTCTATTTTGAATACAGGTATTGCTTCTTTCTGTGATTTTGCACTTCATGGATTGCTATTGCTTTGGAGGAATTATTCAGAAGCTTTCTGCTATACAAATAATTAGTGATCTGCCCCAAAAAAGAAACCTTCAACATTTACCTCATTTTGGACTGCTTCTCTTGGAAATCCTGCCCAAACATATCAGCCTGATTAAACATACTGAATATAAATGTTTCCTTAAAAATAAAGAAAACTAAGAAAGTAAGAGGTTTGGAGGTACAACATCCACTCAAACCCCCAATATTTAATAAAGTCCTGTCACAAGGGGTGTTGCTGAAGTGTAGTCTGAAGAGAGGACTGTGCCTTGAGAAATTTTTCATCTGGACAGTAACTGGGGGCCTTTCTTACAGGCTCAGCCTAAGTAAAAGTTAGGTTTAGGGTTGAGAGAAAGGGAGAGCCTAGAGAGCTGCAGCTGCAATGGGGCTGGAAAAGAGCACCCAAAGGGAAGTGTGGGCTGTGGAGACACCTGGGTTGTAAAAGCCTTTTTCCTGGGTAATGGCTAGTTGCCATTACCATTGCCATGTATGGAAGGATAATCCTCAGATTATGGTTATATTTAGTGGTAGGATTCAGGTTTGGGTTGAGTGTAAGCCTGGAGCTGCAGTTGGAGTGGGTCTGCAAAGGAGAAAGCATGAGCTGTAAAGACAATGGGCTGGGAGAAGTTTTTTAATGGGAAAGGTAATATGGGATGGACATCAGCCAGGACAGTGAAATTGTCTGCTCTCCTGTCAGATGAAGATAATGCTCAGGCTCAGTGAATGGTAATTTAGTGTTGTCCTCATTCCTTTTCTGACATTTCTGCAGATGGTTAATAAGAACAGCCTATTTAAACAGAATATCATATGGTTAAAAATGCCAACATCCTGAAGACCCAGGACCCTGTACCAGTTTTACTCTAACCAGTTAAAGGAATTATTTATTACTTCACTAAGTATCTTACTTTTCTCTTAAGCATTTCTGCCTGACCAGGTAATTTAAGAACTCATTCCTTTTTCCTAGTCTGCTATTTTTCAAGTCCTTTCCAAATCAACTTCTTTTTTTTTTTTCCTGGTGCACAGGTATTACACCAAGGTCAGTGACAGCAACAACTGAGCTGTATTTTTGGTATGCATTTCGTGTTATCAAAGAAATTAGTTCATGACTACAGAAACAGGTCTTTACTAATAGCAGGAGTAATTAGTTTCATCTGGAAACAGAAGAAAAAATGTCAGTGTGCTAACTGGCTTGTTTGGTTGATTTGTTTTGGCTTTGAAGGAAAGGAAAAAGAAAAGGAAAGGAAAAAGAAAAGGAAAGGAAAAAGGAAAAAGAAAAGGAAAGGAAAAAGGAAAAAGGAAAAAGGAAAAAGGAAAAAGGAAAAAGGAAAGGTTTCTTTGTACCGGCTTCCCTGTAGAGTCTGAGGCTGTCCTGGAATAATTCTGTAGGAGGTTCACTGGGACCAGCCTGCAGGTGGGGAATTAACAGTGATGCTTTCTCAAATAAAAGCTTCAACCTGCAGTACAGGTACAAACACCCTTGGATATTCATAGCGTCTAGAGCTGCACCCAGATGTGAATATCACTGCTGGTACTTACCTCCGGTGAAAATAAAGCTTAACTCTGAATAGAGTAGATAGCAACAATTTTCTTTAATGCTTTTTAGCCAGTGGATGGGCAAACAGAAAGCTTTGGAGATGTGTGCAGGTGCCCATGGGCATTTGTAGAATGCAGCAGACCTTCAGGAAGCAGAATCATACAAAACAACAGCATGGGCTTTTCATTTTCAGACTGACAGGAATAAAAGAAGAATATAAAATAAAAAATAACGAATATTAAATAAACAGGAAAGAAAGAAACATCCATTGCTTTGTGACAGATCCAGGAGCTTCCTCCAGAGGAGCCCTTACTCCATGCAATTTAAGCTGCCACACTCCTGCTGTTGCCAGCATGGGGGGGCTGCAGCAGACTCAGAGATGATTCTTCCCCCAGCAAAGCTTTCTGTGAGGTGTTTTAGGCTTGGTTATGCATCACAGATAGCATAGAATGAAAGCCTGGAACATGCAGCTGCTCTTGGGGTATGCAGGAGCACACTGGTTTGGGAGAAGGAGTGGGTCCTGGCCTGAGGCTGCTCCCTGGCCTGGCTGCCCTCTCCAGATGAGTCCGCCTACACCTCTCACCACAAAATGTACTCAAGTAATTTCTGAAAAATGGATGCAGTGAGGATAAAAGAGCAGTTGATCATGACTTTTAGAAGATATTTTTATTGTTTGGATACCCTGACCTAGCTGAATGTAGAATTATAATTTGAGCACAGCCAAAATACCCGCCAATTAACTTTAACTTCCTCTGGTGTCACCCTAGGAGCAGGCTGTAGCTGGAAGTAATTAGTTATAGGAGACCTCTAAAACTTTATTGTTTCATTTTGTAACTACTTTGTCCTAGTTGACTACAGTTTGGAGCCAAGGGAATGAACCTGTTTGCACTTTGCTGCTAACGCTGGCCTGCCAGGAAGAGCCTTCTACGTATTTGTGCAGACAGGAGGAATGTGACTCAAATGTCAAGTCATTACACCAGATTAAAATGAAAGACACTGAGTTTTACAGACCACCAGCAGAATAAAAGCCTACAGCACACAAATGTAAACCAGCAGATGAAGCACATTCCCTCAACCCAGGGAGCAGAGGCTGAACCCCTGCAAGCAAAGACTGGAAAACACTTTTCATCCAGAGTTAGAAAAGGAACAGAGACAGCAATGTTCTTTTGCCTCTGTACAAGGCTGTTCTGGGTATTACCCAATAACCCCTCCAGAAATCAAGGACAGTTTTACTTATGATCCTTATAGGTGGCAGGCTGGGCTTTTATTTTCATGAGGGGAAGATTAAAAGATTCAATAAAGGTGTACTAAGATCACACAGCTGCATTTATTCCCCTTCCCAGGGAGATGGAGCTCCCCCAACACCACCCACTGCCAGCTCCTACAGAGGAGATTTCCTTTCTCTGTTTCTTTTGAGGGATGAACAAAAGGGAGGAAAAGAAACTCAGTGCAAATAGACTGACTTAAGGAAACCAGAGGTATCCTGGCCAAGCAGGGAAGTAAACTTGCACCAGTACTCCAATTGAGACCAGTTGTCTTCCTTTGGAGTCTGGAATATCTGCTTTTGGACTGATGGCACTGTTCATATGATTTGGGGTTTTTAGTTGCCCTAAACTTCTAATCCTGCATATTCCCCACACACTCGTGTAGCCAGTGTCCCACCTACCTGCAAAGACTGCAACAATTTGAGTTTTCTAGAGCTCCCAATGCCTCCCATGCCTTTTAGCAATTGAGCTGTTGCCAGCAGGCACTTCAACCACAAGGGAACCTGGAATACAACTGTGCAACCCCCAAACTTTGGAGATCTGTTTTACTGTTTCTCTTTCCGCCCCATGGCAGAAAGTCCCAGCTCAAACAACTCCTAAATGCATGACATCTTTTTCAATTTACTAGCATGTATATGCATTTCTCTCCATGAGGCAAACTCCTCAGCACAGTTATACTGTTTTACACAGTTGTACTGTTTCACAGGTTCCAGATCAGGTCACTGTGCAAAGGGAGCCTGGGCAGACAGCTCAGCAGGCCCTGCACTGAGAAACACATCCCTACTTTTTTCTAAACATTAATTTTCAGTCCACCTGCACCTGTTCTGAACAACAAACCCCACCTCTCCTGAAGAGAAGATGGCCCTTATCCTCCTTCTTTCTTAGCACCTCTACAACTGCACTGCCCTCCATTCCTGAACAAGAGGCAAGCCTTGAATGTTGCTCTTTTATTGCCCAAACCACATCCTCATCCCTCCCAAAAGCACAGCTTACCTCTTCCAAAGAGAACTCCCTTCTTCACTGTAGCATTCTCCACTCCCTGTTTCAAGCCCCTGCCTTTCTCTCAGGTGGGTGTAATTTCAGTTTAACACCAGCTTTTGTTTGATTTCTTTCAGTTTTTCGTGAGATTTTCTTTGAACTTTGAGTCTCTATTATTCAAAGTAAATTAGTAGGTAAGGCATCACTATAAAAAACCCTTCTCCATGAAAAGTAGGTTTTATTTCATTTTCACTACAAAGCTGACAGTTGTGTTGCCTTTCCTCTTCTTTAATTAAGTCCAGAGTCTTTCTGAACTTTATTTAATTATGTTATAACAGCACTATAGAAAGTGATCTTATTTGATAATTTAGAGTGACCTCTCTTGAAATGAACTTCAGTATGTTTTGAAATTCCCTCTTGAAGTAAAGTTAAACAGTGCCACTTCTATCCAAATCTACCTTGTACGGAGGGAAGTTCTTTGCCTGTTGAATAGATGCTGTATCTTGGAAACAGATTTTTCCTCAAGTTGGGGAAACACTTCAGCTCCATGTGGCCTTTCTCACCCCTGGCAGAAGGGGCTGAAGCAGACAGCTACACCTCAACTCTCTTCATTTTTGGAGAAGCACCTTTTGGAGAAGCACCTCAACTGCACTGCACAGACAACCTCAGGTCTGCCCTCTGCACTGCACCCACAGGATTCTTGTTTCCACAAACTCAGCCAAACCACTGTTGTACTCTCCAACATTGCACATCAAAATAAATCCAGAAGTCCTTCTACAGTGATGCTCCACCATCAACAAATTCCTGCATGAAAACTCCCACAGAAGCACTCCACCAGCAACAAACTCCTACAAGAAAAATGCCACAACAGCATTACCCCATTGGCAAATTTCCACTTGAAGATTTCCACAGGAATATTCCGCCATCAGCAAGGGCCTACCTAAGAACATTTATGGTACCACTAAGATTTCCACGAGATGCTATCAAGAAATGATTCTGTAGCACCCCAAGTACAAGAGTTCCACACTGCTCAGACTGCCAGGGGGTGCTAAGGGGTCCTCTCCTTCTCCCCGGGGACAGGGGGTTTGGAGAGCTCAGGTCCCCTCACTGGTGAGGAGAAAGTAACTCTCGCCTTCATTACATCATCTCAAGCAGCCATCTGGTAGATTAGGGGTGTGAGAACCAAAAGAAAAGCGCTTTAAAACAGGGGGTTTTTTCCAGGCTAAGGAAATGGTACTGGCTGCAGGCTGCCGTGGCCAGCCCTCCCAGCCATGCTGATTCTGCAGCCAGTGAAGGCAGGAGCTGCCCCATCCTGCAGGGGAATGTCCTGCAGAAGTGTGGGCATGCCACACACCGTGTTTACTGATGCTGAANGTTTTTTCCAGGCTAAGGAAATGGTACTGGCTGCAGGCTGCCGTGGCCAGCCCTCCCAGCCATGCTGATTCTGCAGCCAGTGAAGGCAGGAGCTGCCCCATCCTGCAGGGGAATGTCCTGCAGAAGTGGGCATGCCACACACCGTGGTTACTGATGCTGAAAATTATTTCAGGCACAGAGGGCAGCGACAGAATAATTTCTGGAGTGAGCTGCCAGTGCTCATACGGATGTTTTTCTTGCCCAGTGGATTAATAGGAGGGGGTTGGATTCAATCTCGGCTGTTAATCCTTTCAATGTCACAGGAAGCAAACACATCTATTTTCTATTAAGCTTGCTTATAAGGTTGTGTGGGCCTACCCTTTTTCAAATTATACATAATTCCCTCTTTCCAAGGTGTCCTGGGACAAGCATTGATCCCAGGAAGAGCTGAGAGACATCACTGCCCCACAGAAAAGGTGCATTTCTGTTCTCAGAGAAAACATCCTCTTCCCTTAGTGCACAATTGCAGGCTCGGGCAGATGACGGATATGAAGCAGCATCACAGAAATTTGTTGTCAAAGTCAATACCATGTCTTTATTTTCATTTATAAAGGCACATGTAGCTGCTCTGTAACACTGCACAAAAAAAATTGTTTTCAGTAATCCTACATTAAAAAGTCAAGTCTCCATTCATCAGATTTCCAGATAGGCAACAGTGAGAGAAATTTTCTCTTTAAAAACTTATTCAAAGCATTCAGAGGCATTTCTGTCAATGATTGACTACTGAATAATGTAACTTTCTCCAACATTTTTGGAAATAAAATAATTACTTTTTTCTTCAGTTATCTATAACTATTACATTTTAATTTGTAGTTTTAGCAATTTTTTCTGAGTATGAATTCATTTAGTTATCCTGTATAAATTGATAAATCCACAGCCTGCTCTTTTAGCCCAAAGCACTTCATTGTTTTTGTCCATGCTGAATTTTGATAATTCTTCCTTATTTTTTCCATTCACATCAATGTATTCCACTGCTGTACTTCATGGTACTTTGTTACTGACAGACTGAAATTCCATTTGACAAATATCAAAACTAAACAACCCACCCATCAACTTACACATTAAGTCAATTTATTGATGTGCATCAATTTTGACATATTACCTATCATTCACTAAGCTGCAGCTAGAAGGACAAATCTGCTATCTATTCTGTAATCCCTTCAGCTAGAGATCAGACATCTGTTTGTTAAGCAATTTTTTACAGAAGCATGGAGAAGCTTTCCTGGCACCCATGTGGTTAAAATATATTCCCAACTAAATTTCCATTTTTCTGGTAAAGTAATTTACCCACTTGCTCTGTGACTTAAAATATCTTGCAGTGGTCACTGACTACAAATCATGTGTCACACGTGTCTTTTTTCAGAGCTCTGTTTTACCTGATTTATTGTGAAAGGCAAGGAAGGAGTTACTGTAGCTATGGACTTGAATAAAATACAGCCTTGTCTCACTTAAATAGCGAGTAAACTGAGAGCTAAACTAAATATCAACTATATCTGAGATTCAATAGCTATTAACCTTGTCTCGTAAAAAAAAAAAAAATCAGTGTCCTTTTACCTTTGATTAGCAATTCGGTTTATCTCAATTTTTAATTTTTTTTGTTAAAGAATCAGCTGCAGGAGACAACAAGTGCCAACACTTCCAAGGTGAACCTTGAGAACCTGTGTTTGGTCCCTGCTTGAAAGGGTCGCTACAATAAAACACTACCCTAGACCTAAATTATCAATCCTTCTGGCAGCTTTTTAGGCATCTAAGCAGTATCTACCAGTGCCATGATGGGAACAGGAGCAAGTCACAGGGAGCTCATAAGGGGTTTCCCTGATCTCTATGCCCCCAGGATCTGGAAACAGCATCCTCTGTACCTCTGAATGTGGTCTGAGAAGAGAGAAGGACACTCTCAGAAGCAGCTGAGTATAAGCTGTTTCAATTTCCTTGGAAATTGCATTCCTGGTTTTTGAGGAAGAGCACACCAAGAAGTGCAACAACTGACTGCAGGGCTATGACCAGCTGCAGGGAGAGTCCCTGTGGTCAGGGGTTAAGGTGAGCAGGGAGTTGTTATAAGAAAAACTGGATCTTAGTCCTTTTAATTCAAGGCATGATCATGACATTCTGATTAATGAATAATTACAGAACTGAATGTACTATATCCTTTTGCCCCGGTGGTTTATGGGTTTTGGGGATTTTTTTGTTGGCTGTTTTGTTGCTGTTGATTTGGGTGTTTCTTGTTAGTTGTTTGGGGGTTTTTTTTGTTTTGCCACTTAAGGTTTCATTAAATTGAATTGCATGATCTTCAAAATTTAAAGCTTAAGCTTTGAAAAGTAAGTAGGTACTTATACACATGTGCCTTATTAGCATATTTGCAGCAGAGCTATGACCACTACTAAAAACTTCTGGCCAGATCCTCAAGAGGTATTATGTCTGTGGAGCTACATCCATGTACATTGCTTTTGGGTGGAGACCAAAGAATCCAATGACTTCTGAAATTAATCTGGTAATGATACTGCAACCATATTAAAAAGAAACATACAGCTCTCCTGCCAGGTGCTGTTTAATGCTGGAATGTCTTATCAGTCTCAGCAGAGGCCAAAGACTGAGTGAACTAAAACCTTATTCCTAAGTACAGGCTTGTAAATTCCAGGCTAAAAAGCACTAGAAGAGACAGAGAAACTTCAGCTTGCAAGAAATGATAAGATGAGCTTCCAGAGTTTCCTCTCAGTTGGATAAAATCTTATCTGTGTACCAAGCACCTCACAGCGGAATTTAATTCACACACAGATGTGGAGAACACAAGGCAATTCATCTGGGTCGTTTTGTTGTTTGACCAAAGACAAAGAAGTGTCAGTTCAGAAAATTGAAAACTTCCTGGAAATTACTCTTTCCATTTTTTGGCCCTATTTAACTCAGGGCTGGAGCTGTGAAGCTGTATGGGAGTATTTTATAAACCTGTCTGAGAGCATGATGTGGGTTTCTATACACATTTATGCTGAGCATCTTGCATAGTGCTGTACAAACAATGACTTAGATCGTGCTCATGCACCAGCTATGTAAGCAAACGTGGCAGCAGATCTATTTCAGTAATAGCTGGCACCAAGATCATCCCAGCTTGTGAAGAAAGGAATGTTGGCCAGGCCATCAGAAGGAGAATTACTCCCCAGCCTATTTCTAGTCACAGAATCACAGAGTAGTTTGGGTTGGACAAGACCTTTAAAAGTCATCCTGAAATGAGCAGGGACATGTTCAAATAGAACGGGTTGCCCAGAGCCTTCTCCAGCCTGGCATTGAATGTGCCCAGGGCATCTACCACCTCTCTGGGCAACCTGTTCCAGTGTTTTAACATTCTCATTATAAAAAAATTTATTCCTTATATGTAATTTTAATCACCCTCCTTCAATTTAAAACTTTTACTTCTTGTGCTATCACAACAGGCCCCACTAAAAGTTTGTCTTCAGCTTTCTTGCAGCCTCCCTTAGGTACTGGAAGGTGCTCCAAGGTCTCTCTAGAGCATTCTCTTCTCCAGACTGAACAACCCCAACTCTCTTGGCCTAGCAGAGGTGCTCCAGCCTGCTGTGCATTTTTGTAGCTTTCCTCTGGAACCACTTCAACAGGTCCATTTCCAAAGCTCTGTTTGTCAGCGGATTTGTATCTGTACTCTTGTTTTATAATGACAACTCTCTTCAGGCGAGAAAAGCACAAGAGTTACAAAGTTTCCACTGTAGAAAAGACCAACTGGTTGAATTAATGAGAATGCCACAAGATGGTGCTGGACATTTCTTTGACACAGGTCCTTGAAGCTTTTATTTGTTGCCTTTGTATGTTCCCTTCCCCAGCTGGAAGTTTACCCTGAAAATCAGCACTGGCTGGCTGCATGGGGATACACAAACGGGCTGGCATCTCAGCCATGCTGGATAACAGGGTTTCCTGTTTTATACTTTTCTGGTGTTGCTTTGCAGTTGTGCATCCCAAGATGCTCTCCTGGCAGGTCAGCAAAGCTTTTATCCTTCTATGGTAAAATCTTCCAGATTAATACCATTTTCCAAGACCCTTTGTTGGTCACAGCAACACAGGATGGTGACCTGACAGCACAATGCAATTTTCATGGCAATTATGATGCTTTTGTGTTTTGAAAGAGAAAAAAAAATTATACAAGCAGGAGCTACATAATTTCATTCAATTTTACAAAAACTCTAGAGAAAAGGCATCTTGGAAAAGAGATTACCTGCCTGTTATGGGCTGTAATGCACTCATGAACGGAGCAATATGGTCGTTATTTTTTTCCACTAATGCATTTCTAAAATGAAATCTTTGGCATTGGGAAGTTTAATGAACTATTTCTGACATTTCCAGTCCATGATTGATAATACTGCTAATATTTCCTAAACAAAGGTTTAGGAAAAAATAGAACATTAAAACTTCTAGGTCGAATTCTCAGTGAGATTGATGGACCTACAAAGATTTAACATGACTGCAGATTATGCCCTGAAGTACCAAAACCATTTCATTCATACTCTTATGTACTTGATGGAATTTGGATTTGGATTCTGAAAAAAATGCTCTGTATTTTATAATGGAAACCATCCAAATCTGGAATCTTGAAGTCCAGAGTGTTTATGTTTTTATCTGAGCACGAGGAGCACACCCTATCTTTAATCTGTGGTGCTTCTGTGCTCCACAGGATTTGCAGTCTCCTTTCCCACGGACTATACCTCCTACAGGCTCTATTTCCAGCTGCTCTACTGATTTTATAACCAGTTGACCCAGGACAACATAGCAGACACAGACTTTCAATAACCAGCATCTCCACTTGGTTTTTTCCTTACTGGTGGAGATGAGTGGTGTCAGTGGCAAAAAGAGTAAGTGGTCCAGTTCCACTTTCACCTCCACTTCAGAATATGGTAGTCATCTCTTCTCCTACTTCAGTTTTACACCTCTTCACTGTCACAGGGCCTTTTCCCCGAGCTCCATGCCATCTGCTAAGGTGTATGATGAAAGCAGAAAGGGTGTGACTTTTGTTTATAGTCAGCAGTGCTCCCAGGACAGTGCTAGTGATGTTAAAGGGGGAAGATTAAAACCCAGTGGTCAGCATTTGATGAAAATATTGACTGTATTTTCTATATGCAAAGTTACAATGGTTTGTATTTATGAATAAAATTGTACAGGGCAGCCTCATGATGTTTTACTAAGATAAGAACACATTATTTTCTCAGAGTGAAACACAAGAGAAATTAGGACATAGAAAATTCAAGAAAATTATAAAAAAATTGACTGGGCCCATTGTCATATCTAAATTCCTGGATTTCTAACTGTCTGCCCATTCCTTTCACAATTTGCACACCCTGCATAATATCAAATGAGAATTACTTAGTGTTTAACATTCCATTTTAAACAACCCAGTCAACAGAAAAATCAGCAGCTCACAAACTAGTAATTCCAGATCTATTTTCAAATACAGCCAACGAAATATTGTGCCATAGCTTCTTATTACTGATTTATTACTACTTAGTAATTTTTCACTAATTAATGCAACCTTGTTTGGTTTTAAAAAATCCATTATGTAAATGCAGTATCAGTTAGACTTATTGCAACCAGAAATACTGGTAAGAATACAAATGTTCCTAAAATGGCATTATGGTAAATAAACAGTATCTTTTCCCAGGCATTCTGCTGTGCACGTGTTGCAGGGTGTGAGGTTGGTTTTCCTCCCTTCACCCCTCAGTGTGGATGGCAGAACACATAACTTGGTTTCCTATTGTTATTCTAAAAGACAATGGAAACTTGGTAGATTGCTACATAAATAAAACTAAATTTCTAATCTTAAGAATTATGTGTTTTCCTAAGCACATTCAAGTTTGGAACATTACACGGATTGCAACAGATTCTTAATGGGAGTGAGAAGCTTGGTGTTTGCATAATGTCTTCTGTACCAACTGTCTGGCTTCTGGAAAATGTGGTGGAATATTCATTCTCCCCACCCTCTGTGAGCGATATAGTTATTGTGGCCTTCTGACTTGTGTAAATTACAGAATAAAATCTGCATTCAAAGTTGTTCACAGCGCTCTCACACTGTCTGTCACTGCTGGAATATCTGCTTGGGTTAGGATTCTCTGCCTCTACAGGAGCCTAAGGTGGCCTTAATGAAAATTAAACTCTTGGCCTAATGCTTTGTTCATCTCACCAGTCTTTCCACTGCATCATTCTTCCAACTGCCTAACCAAAGCCAATGGGAGGGGAAAAATCTAGGATTTTGCATGCTAATGAATTTGTCATGACACTTGTTACAAAGCTATTGTTATGATACTTCCTAAATAGACCTGGCTCTAAGTCACGAAGTAATCAGGAGCTAATGCTGTGACACTTCCTGCCTCATCCTTGGGATGATTAGACATTTGGAGAAGCCATGTCTCTTTGTGATTTCCATAGGAATGACCAAGCCAGCCACCATCCTACCTGCCCAGGTCCATGGCGTGAGGCAAGGGAATGCTAAGAGATGCCAAAGAGGCTCCGTGTTTTGGGGTGGATTTTCTGTTGTACTCAAACATGCAAATTGCTTATACCTAAGCAAAACAGGTAAAAACCCTGTACATATGGGTGGGATGTAGAGTCACTTTCTACCACCGCATTTATTGGTGGCTGGCTTGATCCTTCCTTGGCTGGTTGTCCTCGTGCAATTGTTTGTGTCCCTGTGAGTTTGCCCGTGTATGTTACGTACCATAATGTACCATTCTCAGGGAGCACACTCTGTGAAAAAGCATGCTGAGAACAAGGCTTGGGTCAACAAGGGAACATTCACAGAACTTTGGGGAGGGTTCATCAGAACCTGTTCCTAATTATGTGCAGCCACCACCGAGGTTGTATAAATTCTGGTGTGTGTGTGCTAAAGGAATAAGCACTTCATACTGCCGGGGTATTGTTGTTACACCAGATAATGTGCACCATCACAATACTGACTTAAAACTTGTCTTAGCAGAGTGTAATATATGACTTGGAGCAGTCATTGAAAACTCTTTGTGAATACTGTGGCAAAGGCTAATGTAAATAAAGGAAGATCAAAGTAAACTTTGAAGTAGGAATGGAGCCTGACATAGCTTAGCAAGACGCACTGTACTTAGGCATAACCCAACAAACTGGAAATATTTCATTTTCAGTTTCCTGTCCAAGATATAAGCCTTAATTTAAAAAAAAATTATTATTTTTATTGTCCATTTTGGTTCTCATTGCCATGAAGTACAAGCTGTGCTGGCAACTTCTTTTACAAGCTTTTCATAAACATATGGACTATATTTTCTTTTTGTAAACACTGTTGATAGTGCTTTATCATACAGCAGAACAGTGCAGTTTACCAGCTCCTCTACACATGGAGAATGCTGTCAGCTCCCCCAGCAAATCACAGTGCAGGAAACAGCTGAATAAAGAGAAGGTGGTGGGATGTAAGTGCAGCAGCACACGAACCTCCTGTCATCCACCCCTATTTCCATCTTTGTGTAGCACCTCTCATACAAGCTACAGTGCTGCAAGCAGCTCTGGCAAGTCCCATTCTCCAGACCTGACAGATGTGCTCAGAAGGGGCTTATCTCATGTTTCCAGCCATATATGTGGACTCAGGCTCTTCAGGGAAGGAACACTTTTGAGTCTGATCTAGACAGGTCTTCATAAGCCTCAGTCTCCAATACTGGAGGCCCCATGGGACAATACTTCTGCCACTATGGCTATTCAATTTCTATGGATTGGGCTTTTTTCCTGCCTTTCAATCCACAGGGGAAGGTGAATGAGCATCAACTGCAAGTACCTACTGCCCTTACACACAGTCCCACACGTGAAGGCACGTTCCAGCCAAAGTGACTTCTCACTAGCCCGTGCAGTGCAGCCTGTCGACCACTGGGCTATAGCAATGAGCTGGAGCGCAGGCAGAGTCACTCGGGGTGAGTTAGGTCTGCTGGAGACAAGTCTGAGCAATCCCTTCCAAATACTAACCTGGATTTCTCCAGGACCCTCCTGTATCACATCCGACACAGTAATGGGCATCTTTTATTGCCGCCTGACAGACAAAATACAAGTGACTTTGATTTATTACTTGTCAGGCCGTTAAAAATTACTTCTAATCATTTACTTCTTTGCACAGAGAGTGCTGGCTCCACTCTCCTCCTACTCTAGAGGTGTGAAAGTGGCAGAGATATCCTGCTCTGTCCATTCCTGGAGTCCTGGAAGGACGTGGTGCTGGGGGAATGGCATGGCTGCCCTGGACGGGACTTTGTGATGAAAAGCAGTCTGGCAGCCACTTGCCTCCAGCTCTCCTGGCTGCCCTCCCAGGTGAAAGCAGAAGCTAAAGGTAGCAGAAAACTCCTTTACGTTCCCAACACTTTACTCAGCTGCAGCCAGCAAAACACCTGGAAACTGAGACCCCATTTTGAATAATTCTTGAGCATAACATGAGCACAACCACCACCAAAAAAGCTCTGGATCTGAGTGACTCCCGGTAGAACAGCTATAGCATACACACTGACATTTCCAAATAGACCTAGTCCCTTGTGGAGATTAAAGTAAATCCCACAGTATTTCATTCTAGCTATAATCCTAAATAACAACAAATCTGGATCTGCTGTATAATATTAAATAACTCCCCCCTTACTTTTTGTCTTCCCTGTGTCAAAGGACATCATAAGCTTTGACAGCCAAGTGCTCAGAAATAAGGAAGTACTAGAATGCCAGCTGTTCTGCTCACACAGAAGAGTGGCCAGCCCCTAACACACTGCACCACTAGCTGGATTAATTGCATTACATGCTCTCTTCTAGAGAGAGAAACTATACCCAGCTGAGCAATCTCAGGGCTTGCACTCAAAATGCTGATTGCTGGGTCAGTGCTTTCATTATTAGGGGTTCGTGGTGGAAACACAAACCACGAGAACAGAGAGCTCTCGTGGTTTGTACAGCTCAGCAGAACACACAGACTGTTCAGTTGGAACGTATTTTATTAATATTGAGCATTCACTTCATGCACAGATAGCTTTGACATTGTTGGCACTTAAGTAACAATTAAAGCCCCTGTTATCTAGTGGGGTTTTTTTTGGTTTTTAAAGTGTTTTTCAAAAGCATCTCCCTCTGCAGTATGAGGTGTTTCTGTATGATCTCTCTGCCTTAAGGGATGTGGTCTGATTGGTGCATCACTGCTCGTAGGAAGCCAGGCTCTGGGGATGCAGCTGTGTTGCCAGAAAGTCTGCACACTATAGACAGATCTGTTGTGCACTGCCAGCAAGTTGTGGCTGTGACTATGTCCCCGAGGGGTCCTGAAAGGTTTTGAACCGTAGGTGTATCTCTGTGCTGCCAGAAAGAATGTGGTTGTGGACGCCTTTGTCTGTAGGGATGAAAAGCTGTGGGCTGCTGATACATCAGTATGTGCTGTAATAAAGCCTGTGCACAGAAGGTGTATCCCTCTCTTCTGCTAGAGGTCTTCAGGCAATTCCAGAGCTGCTTGTCTCCACAGCATTTGGGACACTCACTGCTCTATTTGCCCTGGCACATCCGCATGGTAATAAAGTTGTAGGTGTGATAACATATTTGTGCCAAATTACTCACTGTATCAGCATATGCGCCATCCCTCGGAGGAGCTCAAGATGATTTGAAATTCCTAATTAAGCTTCCTACACTGGAGACAATTAAGGATTATTATGCCCATTTTATAGACGTTGTTGCCATGTTCCCTGGAAGGCCTGTGTGCTGCCTGCCTGGGGTGCACGTAAAACCCTCTGTGCGCATTCTTGGTCCCCAGTTCGCTCTTCACCAATGACACTGATACTGACAGCAGTCAAAACTCTGCACAAGGAACAAACCTTGAGGCTCAAAGGGAGCTTAGCTGGCCTGTATACAGCAAACAGAGAAAATACTTCACACATTCATTTTCTTGCCTCAGGAACAGCAACTTTTGCCTCAAGGACAAACCCCAAGAGACTGCCCAGACTTTTGCAGAGCCTGGGCAGTCTCAACACTCCTAAATAGCAACTTCGGCTTTGTAGCACAGTATAGCAGTCTGTACTTAGGCACACCCCCAAAGGAAAGAATTATCCAGCAGGATACAGTGTGCAAACGTACAGCAATGTTCCCATCCGAATCTTTGTATCCGTGCCTGCTGTGTATTTCCCCTTGAACAGTTAATCATCTATAGGGATGAGTCTAGACAACACTTTCTCTCTCAAGCTAAAAATAAAGAAATGTGAAAAGATTCTGAATCCAGACAGATGTATAACAGACTAAAATTTTCAGAAGATTGTGAGGATTCCACTTATTGTTCAGTCACTACAGTTCCACCTTATTTTATCCTGAGCATGAAAAGAAATTCTGATCGTCACATTCAGTAGTAACACAAAGCTGACTGTATTTTTCTCCCAATATTCAAAAAATAGATATATAGAAATGTGTTTAGTCGGGAAAGTCATCTGATCATATATTCAGATGAAAAAACAGGCTCCAAATACCCATCTGGATTCAGGAATAAACTCAGCACCTCAGGCTCATCACTAATGGAAAGAATGACACACTCTAGCATGACTTCATGGTCTTAAGGCCTTGAAAATGTACATCCAAAATGTATATTGTAGCAATATACATTTTATCACTTTTGGAAGCTGCTAAAAAAGAAAGAGCCAAATGATTGAAGCAGTGTAGACTATCTGCAGGAAAAGGTTTTGTGCCAGTAAGTCAGGGATATAACTTTTGGCTTATGAATCTGCATTGGTTTTTTGGCCATACATTCAAACTTGACTCACGCAGACCCTACAGGAATGTAAGACAAGCAGATGTCACTTGCTTCCTTAGGTTCAAACCCCACATTTTAAAACTATATTGAACATTATATACAACAGGGTTTTCTACCTGTTTTTGTTCCCTTGAAATAAATACAGAAAAAAAGGCCCTGGAATTGTGTGAATATGGCAAGAAGTTTTTGCATAAATATTTCCCAGTTTGAATGTTTAACTGAACATGCTTCAGGCATAGCTGTTGAGCATGCACCTGCACTAAACTTGACAAGCTGGAGAAGCCCAGGAGGTGAGTTGCGAAGGAAAAGTGAGCAATGGCTTTTGTACCACTCCTGGCTGAGCATGGGCTCTCCTCCATTTCCGCCACCAAAGGTCCAGAGGAACCCTGTAATCCCACTGGTTTGCTTTGCTTTGAATGTGTTTCCACTTTGTAAGGGCTCCAGTAAAATAATTTACTTGTGATGATACGTGGTAACAACAGCATTGTAAGGATTTGTCAAAGGTTTGGTTTTTGAACCTGCTGCCTTGAGGATTTACATTGCAAAGGTAAGAGCTGCCTTCCTCCTGTCGGAGAGCAGAGCAGCACCTCGTGATCTGTGTGTGAAGGCAGCTTGAGAGGGGAGATGCAAACATCCCAGTGAGCTGTGAATATCCCTTATCTTGCACAGACACTTGCTCAGCCCAGTGGAGGGGACCCTCAACTCCACGTTCAGCTACTTCAACAAACATGGCTATTTCCACCTCCCTGGCCCAATCTGGGAAAGCTGGCACCAGTCCCAAACCTATCCTAGCTCTCTCCCGAGGCTGCTGTGGGTGACCTGCCAGTTGGGCTGACAGCCAGGATAAGCGGTAAGTGCCAGAATGCAATGCTTTTCCCTCAGGCAACAACCAGTCAACCCAGAGTAAAATGGCTCAGAAGCTTGGGGCTGGACTGGAGGTGGTTGGGGTTTTATTTTACTCATAGAATAGGCTAGAATCTCTAAACAGGAATAAGGACATGTTATCAGGCAAGAGAGTTTGCAGCTTGTAGGGTATGCCCAGGAAAACCCTATTCCAGGTCACCCAAGGGAAGTGGTAAGGGATAATGTGGGGAGAGGATGGGGGAGGAAATAGCTTGGAGGATCCTGTGTGTCTTTCAGACAGGGAACACCACCAGGTGATGGCCAGAGAAACTTGGACTTGCTCCTGCTTCCCAGACATGCTGCTCCCTCTGCACCAGCAGTTTCCAAGCACTGCCAGTGCCACATCAGTTTTCACAGCTGCCTTGGTGGTACATGAATCCCTCTCTTAAGAATATTTGCAATCAGCTACAATGTGATATGCTGCCAATATTTTTTCCTTCAGCAATTCCTCCAGGAGTGAGGAAATGGTAAATTTTCAACCATTTCTATTATGGCAGTACCTTAGGAGAAATTCACAGAAGAAAAATGAGGTATTTTCTGTGCTGATCGCTTGCTTCCTGCCAGATTTCAAAGCTGCTGGATTTTTATTCTCAGCATGAAAACAATTACTGGAACAACGCGGGTGAAACAATTAATAAACATGAAACCATTAACAAACATGAAACAATTAATAAAGGTGTTAGAACTTCTCAAAAGAGGTGGCAGGAACCTTTCACTACATGAAGTGCCAGTGACAGGGATCACAGTGCATTGTTTAGCTCTATAAACTGGCAGGTGAATTCAGCCCATGTGGGTTAAACAGACTTACAGAAGGTGATAAAGGAAATTCAACCCTAGATAAACAAAATAAAGATGCAAAGCTCTCAAAATCAAACTCCCTTCTGTGAGAAAAATCACCTATCACAACGGTAATCTCAGTCTTCCTCTCCTCCCCCTGTCCCAGGGAGGTGTCTGTGGCAAGACCTGGGGAGCTGCTCTGTTTCTGTGACACCCTCTTGCCTGCAGATAAAGCTCACGGGAGCTGACAACACATCAGAATTTTATTTGCAATTTTCCATTGCATCACACCAGGCAACTACAAACACAATACCCAATGTTAGCTGAGCTGGTGTGACATGGGGTTTGTTCTAACTCAAAAGTGTGTCTAAACCCATTCCATCAACACTTTTTGTTGGGTATGAGACATGCCATGATTAATGGAGAGAGACTTCACCGAGAAGGGTCATTCCACGCCCTCATCCACATATTGCCAATTCCCACCTATAGAAAACATGTCTGGGCAAGACTCCACTGTATTTGCTCGGTGAGATGTTTTCTCAGGAAAATAATGAGATTATTCATCCAGAGATTAGGGAGCTTGATTTAACCTTTCCTTTGAAGGAGCAGACTCCTTGATGACACAGCGCTCTCCTGGCAATACCACACGGCTGGATTTTCCATGTTGGACTTAGACCTGACTTGGGCGTATGGGTTGTGCTAACTGTGTAATAACTCCTAAGAACTGTGTAAGTTGGAGTCCTGGGCTTTTTTTAATTTTTTTTTTCTTAAACTGAATAATTAGGCATAATCACTGCTGCAGATGCTTCTTACCAGGGAATAAGCCATGTGCTGCGGAAATGCTTCTGTATTACAGTTGTTTTTTATTAGTTTGTTTGTTCTACTCTTTCAATTATACCAAAGTAGTTCAAGCATTTTCATATGGACAAAGGTTTTAGGATTTGATAGCTCGTTCACTGAAGCTGCTATTGCATGTTTATAAACTCTGGTTTAGACATTTGTAAACATTTATTTCCTGGATGCCATCGGTTAACTCAGCCCAAACTCTAGCAGGGAGATATTTTTATAGTGAGAATGTAGCTATTTTCAATATATCTGTTTATTCTGACAATTCTCCCTGTGCCCTTGCCCAGCTCCTCACTCGGGGGCACCTTCACAAGCGTTTCTGTGCAAGTGGTTGAAGTCCAAGCACAAAAAGCAGGGCATTATGCTTTCAGTTGGAATTTTATAGAAACAAGAACATATTTGTTAATTTTTTTTCCCCTTAATTGTCTATAATTTGTAATTTTGTTTAGCTTTTTTATTTTTGAGGATTGTTACTAGAGAACAGCAAACAAATAAAATGTAGTGTGGTTTGAAGCAGATTGACTGCCAACTAGATTTTTAGAAAAGGCTGCAATAAATCAGTGAGTCATCCGACATTCACAGGAAAAATGTGCGATGTGCAGTAGGAAGGGAAAGTATAGAATGGAAAGGGTTGCTGTGGCATGCCCTGTTCTCCTGCTGTGCCTGTGTTACTGACTGCTGGAGACTGGATCTTAACCAGCACGGCCGTTCTGTATCAGAAAGAACCTGTTTCACAAGCACTTCACAGGAGCAAGGGCAAGAGTTGAGTTCATAATTTGCATCGAGGGAATCACCAGAAAGAAAAGGTCAAGAAAGAAAAAAATAATACAAATTACCTCTGGATATTTTTAAGCATGGAATAGTTTGACAGAGAGCAGGAAACCTTTCAGAAAGCCGAGTGAAAGTCATTAGTGCCTGGGACTGTGGGGAGATTGTAGGGCAGGAAGAAAAAATGTATTCTGTATTAATCACACTGTAGACTTTTTCCCTTGGGTTCTCTCCCAGTTGGACTATTAATGCTTCGTAGTTAATTAGCTCTTCCTTCCTTCAAAGCGATTCTATGATATTAATTAATATACCATTGTTAACCAACTAATCCTGCCAATTGGCTTGAGGTGTTGCACAAATGGTTAAAAACAAACAGCAGCTAAAACAGAGACATTATTAATCAAAGTTTTTTTAACCTGAAATGGGCTGCTCAGCCCTGTAACACAGAGACTCCAGGATCCCTGTCTGTAGGAAATTTTATGCAGACACACAAAAGGCCATATAGAAATGTGGATCCCAATCCTGAGATACCGTCCCACGTAAAACCATAAGTCCTGATCCAAGAAGACTTTTCAACTCATACTTAGCTGTCAAGATGTGAACAGTCTAAGAGAAAGTAAAAATTTTTCAAAGACCTAAGTGGTGCATTAAAACCCCAGTGGAGCTGGTCCCTATTTTCAAGATTCATTTCAGGGAGAGTTTCACAGGGGTGTGGAGCTACAGCATGAAGACCACTTACATCAGCAGATGCCAAAATATTTTGAAATTTTTGAAGCCAAGCTGCAGAGGTCATTCTAAATGTCTTTAGGGAAGATGTGAGAGACAGTAAAGAAGGAGGAAGGGTTGGTTTTGAGACAAGCAGTAATTTAATGTCTTGTAAAGGGTCATTGGTAAAATATGGTGAGTACTGAGGTTGAGTTTAGGCAGCACTTGTACTGAGCTATACTCGTGGTATGACACCCTGGCACCTCTCACGAGCTGCTGTTTTATTCTCCAGAATCCCAAGTGTCTTTAAAAGAAATAGGGAAAAGTAGGAAAAAAATGGATATAAATAAAAATGCATAGAGGCAGGGTGGAGAGCAGAGCAGAGCCTGCACAGAGCTTGGAACTCAGCCACGGAGAGGTCAGAGGAGTTAAATCATCATGAATATCAACATTTTAACTGCTGGGTTTGCTTGTGTAGTGGCTGGATGCTTGGACTGGGCACACCCTGCAATCACACCCCTGGCTGACGGGGAAAAAAAGATCTCCAGTAGCTTTTGGCCGAGTGCACGCAGTGGCAAAGCTCTCCTTTTTATAACAAAATCCAGGAGAGAGGGGTAGCTGTGGCCATTGCATCAGCACATTTTCATCACACAAAAGAGGTGGCACAGGGTCACAGATCTACCCTCTCACTGCCATTTGCCATCTCGTAGAAATGGGCTTTGGGGCTTTTGTTCTTCCTGTAAAGATGCGGCCATTTCTTCAACATCTACCAAAGTTCCCAGATGTATTTGACATATGAGGCAAAACCTCATAATAATTCTACCCTCTTAACCCTTCCTTCCTCCCAGGTGAGGATTAACCAGGAAAAATTGTGGGAGTTACTTGGACAGGTCAGTTCCAGGTGGAATTTTATTTGGAAGAAAAGCATGATTCTCACAGAACACTGGCAGCATTATTTCTTGTATTATTAGACAATAAACTATAATGCATTGCATCCCAGCTTTAACAGAGAAGCTTCACAGTCACATTATAAACAGGAACATTAGGAGTTTTATCATCTTGTTCCAGGTAATCATCTTGTTCCATATAATTATTTAGCTTTTGCTTCTTGGATGAAGCAATCTTTGAAAATCTGTTCGTATTTAATTAGCCACATTCCCTACTGACTGCCACAGGCATCTCCTGTGCAGGTGTAGTCTTGAAGCTGTAAATTCATTTTCAGGAGCGATTCCAGGAAGGAGCTGCTCAGGGTGTAATCTGCAGCAAAAACCTTCTTCAGCATCGGTCTTACCATATAAGACAAGAAGATGATCTGCTCTGAGGCTCACTTCTGAGCAAGGAACAAACCAAGCAATGAGACCCAGTCAGGGGTAGGTTTTCTTGTTATTCTTTTGTGCTCAGTGCTTGGAAACCTTGCTCTTAGCTTCCTTGAAGTTACCTGGAGTTTAGATGTCCACAGAACCATCCAAAAGTAGGTCCTAATTAACTGATCAGAAGGCAGGACATCGAATGAAAAATGGCCTGGGGATGGGCTTTGTGTTCCCACTGACTGAGGGATAAGTCCTGTGATTGCACATGCACATTCATACCGTGCCCTCAGTGTGTGATGATCAGCTCCACGTGATCCCAAGCTTTAATGCCAATGAAAAGGATGTGTGTTAAAGCTGACAGCAGCGTACGGCCACTCCCAGCATTTCAGTCTGCTTCATGACTGGCTAGGGATTTCTCTTTAGGCAAAGAATAATGGCAGCTGTGATTGTTGTGGAAAGAAGAGACTGGGGAAATGAATAAAGGGGGAAAAAAAAAATG
The DNA here is from genome assembly GCA_013398055.1 of Ifrita kowaldi. NCBI lineage: Eukaryota > Metazoa > Chordata > Aves > Passeriformes > Cinclosomatidae > Ifrita > Ifrita kowaldi. The sequence continues at coordinate 152,087 of VZRS01013736.1, read as the reverse complement.
GTGCTTCAGTATATTCCACAGTAAACCAGCAATCAGTGTCTGAGCCCCTCTGTCACACTATAGGGCACAATCAAAATAGGGTGACTGTGCTGTAGCCTTGTGACAAATGACAGCAAAGAATGAAAGTTTCTATCCTTCTTTCATTTGCAAACCACAACTGTGTCAACCTGCCTGGGACACAAAGATTATACAAGCTTAGGACATCTCCATTAGAAAGCAAAAAAAAAGGCATATAGGGAGTTCTACCAGCCTTGGTGATCCAGCAGCCTCCAGCACTCAATGAAATGAGGGACTGGAGAGAAAAAAAGGAATAGAGATATTCCAATGAGGCTGGATCCCTTGAAGAGGTCCTAATGGTGATGGTAGTGTACCAGCATCAAACACCATCTCGAGGAATGTCCACTTTGTTGCCTCAATACAACTGCATATACTCTGGAGCTCACATACCTTCGTTTTAGGAAGAGGAAAGTTTGACATTTAACTCCCCTGCCTGATCTTGAGATGATGTCTGACTTAGAGAAAGTAATAACCATCTGCTAAGAAATAGAAATCATTTTTAAAAAGGAAGGCTGGGACTTTCGAAAGAGCGGATGGGGTGTTTGCCTCAGACCAGAGACTTCAGAAAAACAAAACAATATTCCCTTTTCAACTGCTCAGTTTATCTGTTAAGTTTTTAAAAATAGATCTCTCTAGTCTTGTCTCAGAGTTTCACATGAAGCTTTGGAAATCAGTTCCTGACTTCTCTCTCCTGGCGCTGCTTTTATAGGAGCATGTATTTCCCCTGATGTTGGTCCAGCCTTTTCCCTTTACAGTGTTACACAATGTGCTTTGGGTAGTGGCAAATTCAGCTCTAATCTTTTCATGTCCAGAAGCAGCTGATTTTCTTTAGGTGCTCTAAGAAGAGACTTTGGGGATCCTCTGGAGGGGACAGACTGGCAAGTCCAATGCTGCACAGTGTTCACAGTTAGAACAAATAGCCTGAGGTAAAGGGAATCCTCCTCTGCTTCAAAAGGTTTATTCCCCTGGCCCCAGGCCATAGCAATAAAGAAGTCCTTTGAAATTATTCCCCAGTCCATGATAACCTTTGTAAATCCCACATCAGGAAGGGATTTGGCAGAGTTATAGCTGCTGGTGTTGCCATTATTCTTTTCTTTGACCACCATCCAAAGCATGTTTGTGCTGCAGAAGACAGAGTGAGTTTTTCTTGAGTGCCTGTGCAGAGCATGGACAGGGAAATCTGTGAAGGGTCTCTGTCTCCTCTATCCTCTCTTTTCTCCATGCTGCTGTGCTGGGCTCTGGTAAGGGTAAAAGCCAGGCTTCATGTGATAGCATCATAATTATTATTAGTGTTGGATGATATCCCAAAGTGACATCAAACTCACTAGAACATATAATAAGTCATTAAGAGGCTTAAACTGAACTTAAGCTCTTTCTTGCTGTCAATATTTATTGCCTACCTACTGGCACCTGAAACTGAGGAGTCTCTGTCAGCCAAAGCCCATTTTTCATTTCCACTGAAGGAATTCCACAGAGGAAAATCCACCAGTTTTAGAAGAGATGCTCTTGGTTTGAATGAGTGTAAAAAAGACAAGAATCAGGCTCCAAATATTAATATATTAACCTCCTGCTTGGCTACCCACCATCATTCCTTATCCCTCCTGTAAAGACAGGGATGCTGGTGTGATTTGTGGATATAGTTAAACAGGACCCCACTGAAGGGATTTTTGTAAATTGGTAGCTCTGTGCCTGCAGCCAGCACAACTGAAGGCTCATCTGTGCCCACTCCGCTTTTTCCATATATTGTCTTCGATGGACACCTGAGAGTCTCTGAGCACTTCCAAAGCCTCACAGTGGCCTTGTGTGATGGGACAGTATCCCAATTTACAGGGGATTACACATTCACTCTGCCAACCTTTAAGCTTCTGGCTTGGCACATAGGAGCCTTAGGCTCCTTATAGAGTCAGTTAAGTCCCCCGCCACCTAAATTAGGTATTCTGAATTATCGCAAGAGATTAAAAACCTGACTTTCAAGCATGGCTTCTAATTTGGGGATATGCCACTCCTGGTTGTTCTGGGAGCACCTTGACCTTGATTAACACATGGCAAAAAGTGTAGGTCCCACAGACTTCTTGTTGAACTGGAGGCATTAAAGGCCAGGCCTCCAATTGGACAAGCAAAACCAAACACAACAAAAATCAGAAGCCAGTTTTGAAAACCAGCCCTGTAGCTATCTGCCAAAGGAGTCCTGGAATAACTTTTAGGGGATTGCTTCCTTACATTTTGAGTCCAAATGCAATACCTTAGCCACAGTACTGTCCTTTTCTCTTAATGATAGTTACAGAAAAGTCTAGAAGCTACAGGTCAAGCCAAAGTGTTTCTTCTGGGTTTTTTAAGCAGTGATGCAAACCTCAGGCAAAGAATGTATGGGAAGGTACTGGCTCTTTAAAGAGGGGAAAAATAATTTATTGGGAGGAGGAGACTTTGTTTTACCCATCATCTGCCTTGTTTACACATAATGAAAGGAAAACAGGGCTCAGAGAATAAAATGCCAAGTAACTGCAGTAGTCAGTACTGCTGGACCCATAGGTAGAAATGAGCCCTAACTGGAAATGCAGGTGAAGTACCATAAAAACTGAGAAACTAAAAGCTGTGCAATGTGCTCAGATAAAGTAAAGAAAAATGATCTTTTTTTTTGTTGCTGTTCTACTCTCTCTCAGTTATTTTATTCCCAGACAGTGCTACATAAAACAAAACCAAAACCAGTGGGGAAATCCGAAGTTGCAGCCAGAATTACTTGATAGTGTAGAAACAAAAGTCTTTTGAAAAGACTTCTACAAATCCTCAGTAAGTCCTTATATCTTGGGCAATCCACAGTTGACTGACTGAATGATAAAAATGTAAACTTTCATATTTGGGGTCAAAGATAAAAAAGTCTCCAAATGAGCCTCAAGTTTTCTTGTGAATCAGGTCCAATTTTCCTAATCTCTGCCTCCTGACCAAGCAGAAAGCTACAAGGGTTACATACAACTCTACGAACAAAAGATTTCACAAGCCCCAAACCAGTAGGTTTCTTCTCTGTATTTTTAAGATTACCTGCCTTGAAAGAAATATTTTTAAAGTGAGTTGTTCTTTCTCTCTCTCTTGCCCTCTCCATGAAGTTGGAAGTCATCCTGAGAAGATGTAGCCTCTAAAAAATATTGCCTTGCTTTCCTTTCACCTCATATCATCTGGATTGTCAGTTCTGGGTCTCTGCTATTTTTGCATGAACATCTGCTGGCATCCTGTAAGGATGTGTGTCAATGCTTCTCAGGCACTGGTTAAAATCACCAGGAGGTGGTGAAGTGAAGGGAAAGACACTTAGTGCTGGATAGCTTTGGAACAGAGGTTTCCTTCTTCCAGCACATTAATTCCTTTAAAATCCAAACAGCCAAGTGCTTTTTAGGAGAATATATGGATGGAAACACGGAGCTATCATTTCCTGACACCTTGTAAGGTACCACTGGTGAGTGAATGATGTCATGTCATCAAAGGATGCCAGAGCAAACCCAGTCACCTTCTTTTTCCTGGGGCTACATCCAGGCCTGGATTAGGGCAAAATGTTAGAGAGCAGGATTTGGGCATACACAAATCACGAATCTGTCTTTTAAAGTTTGTTTTTGCTTTGATGTGGCAGGTCATTTTCAGCTGTTATTCTGTGGGCAGCACAGTAACCTGTCCTTTGTGCTCACCTTTAGGCATATTTGGACATTCTAAGGAAGGCTGTGCTGCTCATGTCTGTCATCGCTTGCTGGCGCAACTTTTTAATTAAAAACTGACAAGACGAAGAAGACTGACTGTGCAGTTGTCAGTGATTGATTTACAAGAAGTTTCTTGAAAGATCCCTTTATGAGTGGAGGTTCTTTGTTATTCAACCCAAAGAGGAGCACACAAACCACAGACATGTTCTGGAATCTGAGAAAGCATTTGTCGTGACTGAGTGAGAGTATTCATTTGAAGTTCTTAGGAAATTTGGCACGATAGGTCCCATTTTAAAATCAATCCATTTTCTCAGCCTTGGGGCACAAAATGAGACACAGAAGAGAAATCTGACATCATCCAGTTGTCTGACAAATCAGATGACTGGTAGAGTTGTTCTAACAAAACATTGGGATGGGCAAATGATTCACCGCACTATCCAGGGAATGATCTGTGTGGACTCTCTGGAATGTGAAGTCAGCCAGTGGTGTATTTAAAAGACTGATATGTTCCTCACCTCTATCAGTAACTGCTTATATTTGACTTAACTTCTTAGGCTATGGTCCTGCAATGGTGCTAAGGAGCAAAGCTGAATTGTGTCATGATGTCTTTGAGTTTGAAACCAATTTTCCGAGGTAAAATGAAAACCAGCAGGATAGCAAGCAGATGTGGCATGCAAGGTTTCTAAGGAGGTTACTGTCAGGAACAACTTAACAAAAGAAAGCAAATCTTAATGGTCTTGCAGAATTTCTGTACTTGGAACCACATCCTCCATATCTCTGCTTCCTGCAACTGTGGCTGCAGCTCGTGGGCTCAGAAATGGGCCATGGTCACTGCCACCTCACACCATGCAGCTCTGTGCTGTGTAAGTGTCAGCAAGCTGTGCTTAGTACTAGGACTTGCCAAGTTTCCCAGGCTAGGCTTAGATTAGGAGCCAGAAGGTTTGGGGTCAGCACTTCATATGAGGCTAGTTTTGGGGTCTATGAAGACCTCAGGCTGGAACATTATGTGTGAATTTGCTACTACACAAAATTTTAAAGAAGAGTAGCTACCTGCACTGCGTGCCTTTTTTGAGAGAGGTTTCACTGGCACTCGTACAGACCTTTGCAGCCTCTCCCAGAAGAAGCACCAGAATGCAGACACCTTTAGAGAACACTTTTGAGACAAATAGGAGATAACAAACACACCACACTGGCCCCTCTACCAAGGCAAAACTGGAGAGCTCCAGGTGAATTAATTAGCAGAGGACCAGCTAGACCACCTTACTGCAGGTATTGCAGGCAGAGGCTCTGAACGTTACAGGGTGGTTGTTTATTTGCAAAGTACCCAAGGCTGCAGCACAGGCACTGAAGACAACCAAACAAACAGCATAAACCCCACTGCAAGCTCCTTTGATCTTGTGTATGAATTGGGATTCAGTCAGGAGATTTATGAGAGCAGCCAGTGCTGCACAAACAATCAGGGCTGAAAATTGCACAAGAACCCAGCACAGGAAGGAATACTGAAGAACCCACTGGACCACTGTTGTGACAAAGTCCTTTCTCTTGTACAGGACTCTTGCAAAGCTCCCTCTGATCCCTGAGGCTGTAATATCCTCCTGTGCAAACACAACTGGGGGTGCAGGGGGACTGCCAACCTCCTAACCGATTTCCTATATTTATATGGGCCACCACAGCCCCCCAACCCCTCCAGCTAATTGCCCCCTGTCTTGCCATGCTCCAAAGTGTCTCATGATTGCTACATGAAGACTGATAGCAAGCAAAAGCAATTTGGATTACACCCTGCTGCCTTGCCTGGACTCCAGAGCATGAACTGAAATGGGGCAGTGTTAAGGGAACAGTTTTGTTTCATTTAGCATAAGGACTAATTTTAAGAAAGTATTACTTTAAACCCCTTCCTCTTTTCTAAAATCTGTTTTAGGCTTTCTGATGCCACAACTCCCCTGAAGCAGTAAGTAGTGCACACAGACAGAATGACCAACATGTAGCTCAAAAAGAAAAAGGAGCAAGAGAGGGATCTGTTCCAGCAACTACTGGACCTAATCCAAGAGAAGGCCCTAAAGCATTTCCCGGAGAATCCTCAGAGGACTGAAATGGAGCTCATTGCCCTGGAAAGAGCCCTGACACAGGCATTGCAGGGAGGAATGTCATGGATTAACTTCCTTTGTGATTGGCTCTAATGCCTGCACCCCGGAGCGCTGCACTCTGGAGAAGATACACATTCAGGGGTGATTGAAGGGCCACCCCACAGCATGCAGTGTGCAATCCCACCACCAGAAGATGGATGAGAACAAAGGCATTACTTTGACTAGTCATTCTTAAGCTGTGGTGTGTGCTTTGCAGATCCCTAGCACGTTTCCAGTGGAGGTCCTGATTTGTATCCAATTAACTTCCAGCCTGCTTGCTTTGTTACTTACCTACCTCATTACCAAAAGGTCAGTTCACCAGGGGCTTGCTATTCAAGAAACAATGTGCTACCTCTGGTTTTGCATTTATTTTCTGTTATTGTTTATCACAAAATAAACTTATTCTGATGCCAATCAACTGCAAAATTTCATTGGAGTACCATCTATTGAAAGCATAATATCTTTCCATGCTGTTAACTCCAAGTGTGAGTAAATGCAAACACATATTCTTGGTTACACAACATTCCCTCCCTTCAACTATTTTCTGGTCTCTAAATGGGAGCACAATGCCTCCCTGATCCTGTTTCCCTGACCACAGGAGGCAGCCTGCCAGCGTATCCTCTTTGGCTTACACATGTCCAGAGGATCTCTTGACCTCCTGATCCCCACAGTCCTTCAGCATCTTTCTCGAACTCTCACAAATGTGCAAAAGCCATCAGACATTTGGCATGAAATACTCACGATGCTAAGAACCATCAGCTTTTACACAGGCATTGCTACTGACTTCAGCTATTGCAGAGCATATTCATAGCCCTCTGCAAACCCATAGGTCAGAATTAGATCACTGTTTTCTTCTGTACAACCAACATGATGGAAGGTTTTAGAAAGCAGAGAAGCATCAGACAAGGTGTTTTTTCTATAGCGGTATGAAGCACTCAACTGACTTATGTTAAAATCCTCTAAGAAAAACCATTCTCACTGGTGGTGTCCTTGCATGAAGGGCATGAAAGGAATTTAGATCTGCATAAATTACCTCTGCACCAAAGCAGGAACCTGTGACTCAGGGCATGTGATTTAATTTTGTGTGGTCATCTTATTCTTTATGTTATTATTATTAATCAAAGTATTAGCTGCTACAGACACCTGAGAAAGCCCACTTGTCAGAAGGGACTTTTTCTAAACTGTTCGAAATGCAGTGCAACTAATAAACCCCTTTGCATTGCTGTGTCATATTAAGTGATACAGCAGCATCACAAAAATCACAAATACCTGTGGAACAACAACCTCCACAGCTGATCAGTCATTGCAAAACTCAATTTGGAGAGAAACTCCGTGTGTGTGAGCCTGTTGCTGATGCAGACAGAAGTGGAACCTCTGACAACAGAGGTTGGTGGCCCCAGGATGGCATCTGTTCCCTGCTGCACCCACCACTGCACCCAAAGTGCTGCTGCACTGAGCAGAGTGGGGGCAGACAAATGTTCTGCTGAAGTACTCACTCAGTTTCCTCATAATCAATGCCTGAGAAGAAGCAGGGACGTGGATTTCCAAGCCCCCTTTACTTCATGGTGGCCATCCCAAGGTGTACTGCCAGAGAAACCACCAGGTGCAGAACAAAGGGGCACAGCATCACAACAGGGGCTGCCTTCCCAAAATCCCACACCATCCCATCAAAAAAGGTCATAGCTACACCAATGCAGTGGTCAACAAGGAGGGTACTACAAACCAGCGTGGCTTGGTGTATTTAAATGCCACAAAATTTAACAATGTTTTGGCAAACAAAGTAACAAAACACAATATCTATGTGTGAACTCGCAGTTGTCACAGAAAATAATACAATGTTAACTCTGCAGAGGGGATCTCTCTGCCTTGTGTACTTCCAGAGGGAACTATAAGCCAGCCCAGCAGCTCTCCTGCAAACCGTCCTCCCATCAGGAAGAGCTGTGTGAATGCACGGGCAACACACATTAGAACATAGCCCATGGAAATGGCTCAGGAGCCTTTTGTCTGAGGTCCAGCCTCGAGTCAGCTGAGCATCTGCGGGAATGCTGGGCTCCTCACTGCAGGCATTGTCTTCAGGCTGACAGCAGCACAGCTGTGAGAAAGCACACCAAGGAGCCTTGGCAGGACTCTCCACTCAGTGCAAAATATTGGTGTAACATACTGTGTTTGGAGTAACTACAGGAGCTATCATTAAAACCCTATAAATGTGATGATATTCTCCCAATGCCGGAGGCTCACAGAGCCATCAGTTTATCAGGTATGAATGCAAGAGACTGGATCACACTCCAGAAATTTTTCATGATTTCCCAGTATACGCTGCCTTGAAAAAAAAAAAAAGAGAGAGAGAGAGAGAAATTGAAAAGGAATTTCCTGAATAAAGGCAAAAAATTCATACCATATATGGCTAGGAATATTTGAGGAAGACGTGCTGATTAAAAAAAAAATTAAAAAAATATTATAGCTAAACAGAAGATTATTGCCAATTTGCTCTGATAAACGCTTTTGGCACATCTCATCTGATGGTGTCCAGTACTTCCCAAGCACTAAAAAGAACTGATGTAGAGACAATTAAAATAAATGGAATCTGTTTTGTGAGCCCATTGGGAACTGGAATTTAAGTGCCAGAATGCTATCAGCATTTTATGCTTATGCACTTCCTAGGGGTCTTTCTGTCTCTTAGATTTGAAGATCACACCCCTTGGATAGATCTCAGGACTCCAAAAAGGCAGGCAGGGAAACATTTATAAATATGTAGTGAGGGAAATGGATAGATCCAGTAGACTAAAAGCATGACAGGCATGCACATGAATAAATATGATAAAATTACTGTATGGTCAGAATCAGAGTTGTTATGGGGTGTTTTTTTTGCAGTTGACCTCTAAATTACAAGGGGTGACATTCTTGCCCCACTGAAAGCAGTGGGATTTGTGCCACTGACTTCAAGACAGTTAGGATTTTACCCTATGTAATGAGCTATGAAACCAAGCCAAAAGAATCCCAAGTGTTCCTTGAACTCTGATGAACTGGAAATCCAGTTTCAAACTGCAGAGCCCATGTTCAGCTCTGTATGTAACAGATGCAAAGCAGAGGCTGTCATCTTCAGAAATACATCTGCAGGGGAGTTATTCCCACAGACAATTTTGTGAAAAAAGAAAACCAAACCCTCAAAAAATCAGTTTTTCATGTTGGTCTAGCTACTGCAGCTGTGTTCCAGTCACTATGCCTCTCCAGTTCCCTGCAGTCCAGGATTTTTCCTCCCTTCCTCTTGAAGGAAAGCATTTGAAGCATGAAAAGCTATTGCTAAAATTTTGCCCCTAATGTCCCAAACTAAACAGGTGGATTAGTACTAAGAAAACGGAAAATATTATTTATGACTCTATTTAGAAGATAACCAGGTTAATTATAATTTTATGGCATATGGCAGTTATTTATGGCATATGGGAGTTCCCCATAGAAAGTTTTCCTGTATCCACATCCCCACTCAACAGAAGAAAGATTCCTCTGTTGGTGATTTTGTAACACAGAAGAACTTGGGGTTTAAAGATCACATTTACAATATGCCATGTGTGTCTTTATCTGCCAGGGTAGTAGCTCATTGTACATGAAGAAAGGGCTGCATTGCCTCACTGGCAGTATACAATAAATTATTGACGGAAAGAGTATGTGCCCAGTAGCTGCAAATTCCTTTCTTGAGGGAATCTGGAAGGACCTTAGTTTCTGGAGGCAAATCCCCAAGTGCAACAGTTAATAGGCTGTTCTCACTGTCCTCTCCCTGTTCTATCATTAATGTGTCCTCTCATGGCCACATTCGTTGGATATTGATCTCGGTGGGCTTCGAACTCAAAGAGCTGAGAGTGGCACAACGACACTCTGCTACAGGGAAAGCAGAAAAATATGCTGCAGTCAGAAAATAACATTGGATTTGGGGGTCTTGACTTGCTCTGCTTCCTTCCCCTGCCTCTGGTACAAGGGAGTTTTTACATCTCCCCGAGCAGACATTAGCAGCATGGAGAGTATCTGCCTCAGAGCATCCGATGTGCGGAAAAATAAGCCAGAGCTGGCCCTGAGGGTGGTTGAGGTGACGTGAGGTGGCTGCCCACTGCACAGACTTGTCCATCTTTCTAAGTGACTAACTGCAGAACTGACAGCACAAGGAACAATCTGAAAGCTGGGATGCATCCTGGATGCATTCCTGACTGAGAATGTTGAGAAAATGCAGGCAGCCAGGGAGAAGTCTTGCAGAAGGCTCCTCGCCTGGTGTGCTGACTGAAGTTAGGAAACCTTGTTATAGTCAGGCCTCAACAGCAACATCCTGAAAACATTGAACAATAACATGTTTCCACTATATTCACAATATATTCTAAGACAGCTATCCACACACCATTGGCCACCAGGAGCATGAGATTATCAATATCCTTTCCCACATGGACAAGAGCAGAGACTGCAGCTTTGACCTAAATGCCAGTCCTGGAGGTTTTTAGAAGCTGGATGTTTCTGTTTAGCCTTTCTCTGTTTTTTATTAAAATCTCAGTGGTAAAAGAGCTCAGTGAAATTTTTACTCTCTTTTATACAGCTTGACAAAGTATTTTGCAAGCAGGAAAATACAAGTGAGGTTCTAATGGAAGCACGAAGCTGTATCCTGGATACAGTATGGTCCATTTACCTGTATCAAGGAGAAATGTCACACTGCAATGTGTGTGTGTGTTACCACGAGATAACACATGCCTTCTGGGAATTAGGAAACACTTTGCCTTGCTTGAGCCCTCAGCAGAACAACAGGAATTATCTCATGGTAATAAGTAACCCAAAATGTCTAATTCTTGCAAGAAAATGGCAAGGAGAACACAAACAATTTCTTCATTGTTACGAAAGAACCCGTTCCTTCCCACTGACAAAAAAGTTAGTGATTGAAGATGCCTTGGGAATGTATCTGAACTGTCTATTTGCCTCTACCGAGTGAATCTATGGGTCTGCAGTTTATTATGCGTACAGGTATAAACATATGTAAGGACAGATGCACATTTTCAGATGTGCATAGACATTTGAAAAAAACCTTCATGCCTATGCTTAACAAATTATGCACATATATTTAATTTATAGCCATTTAACATGATGTTACTCTTCAGCTGGAGTTTGGAATTGCTTTGAACATGTGGCACTATTATGCCTTTTTAAATGCTCTGAATGCTAATGCTACAGGATGAAAATGCACCTTTTAATACAAGGATTTATATACAGGTTAATAAGTCACTTTTAGAAACATCTAACTATATTTAATTTTGAAAATAATTAAATATGCCTATTTAAAAGTATTGTTTTCATGGCAATTAGTTTTTAATAGACTTTTAGGAAGAATCAGCTTTGATCCAGAGAAGAATACCGTTTGTCCCCAAAATTTATTGTTTTATAGGTATTGAAGATTCTCTTAATTAGAGTTAACTGCAAGATTATGACACATTATAAAGCACTTCCCTGCATACTTAACTTTTGAGATTACTGCAGACTTACATGCCTGAAATCTGCCACAGACAGGCAGGCACTTGGCTGTCTCATTATTTTCATCATCTCTAGGCAAAATTCTACCACCCTCAGCCTTGGGTTCTTTAGGAATTTGCCAGAAGCCGAGAAAAAAGAAAAAAAAGAGAAAAAAGAAAAAGAAAAAAGAAAAAAGTAAGGGAGGATGTTAATATTTGACTTTAGGATCAGAAGGGGTTTATGTTAATTATTGATATGTCTCCTTTAATGTATATGACATGTCCCTTGAGACTGATGAGATAGCTACAGAATATTAACGACTTTTCCCTAGATGAACGTTAAGCAAAATATTAACAACAAAAATTGCATTCCTTCAGCCTTATTATTGGAAAGAGATCAAAGAACAAATTTGTAGCTCCATAAACATGGGCATCGAGACACATTCTTCATACCAAGGTGAGGGAGTCAGCCCCATTCGTTCATTTGTAGAATCTACTCTTCAGTGCTCATTATTATTTGATACATGACCAACACCAACATATTGCAGCCAATGGCTTGTTCATGAACTATGCATTAGGACAACTGCTTAGACCAGCTGCCTAAAGCTTGGCCTGATTTGCTAGATGGCACCGTTTCTGACCCCCGTCTGTGCATCTCTCCAACCCATAGGAACATTTCAGCATGGTTAAGTCATACAGTTTATGGGCTAGGTGAACACTTTGCACAAATACTTGCAAAACTTTCTTGCCACCTAGGTATGCTTGCAAGGGAAATTCTGTTGATCAACATTGTCAGAGGAAGCAAAGCTGCATTTTTCTTGAATTCAGAAGATCTAAAAATATGAGAAAAAGGAGAGAAGCATGGATTAACATGTAAAAAATATGGTTCCACATAAAGAAATTAACCAGAGTAACATATGCATGTGAGATTAATTTTGGGAGGTCTCGCCTACTATAGACTTTCCGGATGGACTAATTTATTCTTTCCATGTATCTGTTGCCATTAGTATGAAGGACATAAGATTCCCCAAGAATCCCAAGATAGACGAGTAAAAGTGAATTTTGTAGTTGCACTGAGCAAGTCTGAAGGGAGGAAAACTGGTAAGATCCATGAAATACAGATGGGGATAGGAAGAGTAAGAGTTTACTTTCTTCCTGCTCCCAAAAGCAACAGCTCTTTCCTTTCTTCTGAGAAACAGCAGTCCCAACCTTCTCTCATCTGTCTCACAGGCTCATTGGAATACAGGGAAAGAAGATTGAGAGAGTGGCACAGTCATGCTGCAGGAAAACCAAGAGCAAGGGTGAAGAGAAGGATGGGATGGGATAGCGAAGGCTTGGAGAGCTACTGCTAGGTGGTGGTGCCAGCAGCTGTGCCATCAGAAGGTGGGGATCAGATACTCAGGCTAAGACAATCCACGCTGGCTGTGCCATCCCTGGAAGCCTGCCACCCTCCCAGGGATGCCAGCTGCTGAGGGCCTGTTCCAAGGCTTCCCAATTGCATGGGATGTGAGGACTGTAACAAGAAAGATGCTCAGGTGCCATGGTAAAACAAGTTTTATAAGTAACAGAGATAGAAATGCCATAGAATCACAGAATGGTTTGGATTGGAGGGGACCTTAAAGATCATCTTGTTCCAACCCCACTACCATGGGCAGGGGCACCTTTCACTAGAGCAGGCTGCGCAGAGCCCCATCCAACCTGACCTTGCCAGTGTCCCACGACCCTCACAGTCTAGAATTTCTTCCCAATATCTCATCTAAACCTACCCTCTGTCAGTTTGAAGCCATTCCCCCTTGTCCTATCACTACAGACCCTTGTAAAAAGGTGTGAACCCTCTCCAGCTTTCTTGCAGGCCCCCTCTAGGTACTGGAAGGTGCTCTAATGTGTCCTCAGAGCCTTCTCCAGGCTGAACAGCCTGTTTTCTTGTTTAGTCAAGGAATGCCCATTTTAATTGGCATTGGTTTAGATTTATATTAAGGGGACCAATCAGTACATTTCTGCAGCCATTCATTAGTGGTTTTCCTATTGCTGTCACAATAAATTACTCTACAGTGAATATGTGATTGTTAAATATCAGTTCATTTTGTTGGATCATCTTCCCTAAACTGAACAATATTTTATTGGCTTCGCCCCTTGGTATTTCATTCTCACCCTGCTATTTACTATGCTCATTTATTTCTTGATTTGAATTTTAGTCTGCTCTGCCATTTGTCCTCCACATCTCTGCATGCTACATACTGGTAATAATAATAACCAAGATCCATATTCTGAGCTTGTTAACAGAAGAATAAATTCGCAGCTTCTGTGTAGGCTTCACCAGAGGTCTACAGAGCTTACAAGCACCATGATCTTGACACTGAAATTGCATATATATGCATTGCTTTTGGTGCAGATCTTGTTGTAACATCAAGGCTTTTGTTTGTTTGAAGCCTTAAATTCACTAACCTCGTGATTTCTCTCAGAGTACTAAAACAAATGAGTCTTACAAAGAATAAGTAGCACTTGTAATTAGTAACACAATTACAACGAGAGTGGAATCTATCACCATGCACTATTTTGATATAATTACTAAGCATTAACATTTGCTTTGGCCCACAAGATGAGTCACTGTCTGCATTAATGATGACAGGGACCAGATTGTCTGCTGGTATACACTGGGATAGCCCCAGCGGGGTCACCAGAGAGGAGCTGTCTTACAGCCCCGGGGATTATGGCCCGGGCAGCTCCACCACGAACCTCACTGGAAGTCAGATCCAGTCTCTAGCGCATTTTCTCTAGAAGGTAAATAAAAAGAATAACTAACTAGGAATGAAAATGAGGGAAAGAAAAAATACTCGCACAAATGTATGGTTCCCTTTCAGTGATTCAAGTTTACCGTACGTGCTACATCAAAACAAATCTTGGCAATTACTTTTTTCTTGGGGGAAGGGAGGTGGTTTTTTTTCTGAACTCCTACACCCTGGTTAAAAGCTTAAAGCAGGCTGAGTTGTGCAAGGCTGTGTTGAGACTGATTAGACAGGAAAGCGCGCTGTGACACTCCCATCCGTGTGAAAGAAGAACGAACCAGCTCCTGAAGCCTGTCCTTGCCGGAGCTTGATCTTCCTCCCACTTGTTCATGTCAGCAGTCCTGATGCAGGAGCAGGAGATGCATCCAGTTCTTACTCAGCAACAACTGCTATGGAAATCAGAGGGAAGGGTGTGGGCTCAGCTGTTTTTTATCCATCAGGATTTGAACTACTGCGAGTTCTTTTCTAGTAAAAGCTCAATAAAAACTGACCAGAAGGCCTTAAGATTTGTTCCAGTGGATTTTCTATATACTTCTTCAGGGGAAATAATGGCAATACAGGATAGTGCCAAGAGTAAGGTTTGAGACACAAATCTAACCTGAAGAATTTATATACATATATTTCATTTTGCAATGGAAATAAACTTCGTTGTTGTCAAAGATGGACTTGCAAACGATACTGGAAGGTGTTCTGGTATCCCAGTGAGATCGTCTGCCCTATATTCCATTTCAAATACATCAGACCTGTGTAAAAAATGAAATTATTCTCTTAAGCAAACCATTTGCTTACTAAGTTTATTCTCAGATATTTTACTTAGCTTTTTGATACTCCTAAAAGATGCTGGACTTTACAGTGTTTCAGCTAAATGTTCTTAATTCATTTTACATCACTATCAACAACACTGTGTAGCTGAGTTATGAACATCCCAGAATAAAGTCTGGCATTTTCTTCCATCCCTGTAAGCACTGGCACCATCACAGAGCGTTTTCACTAACTTTAAACTAAGCTGATGAGTTACAGAGGGGAACAACTTTTCCTGTAGCAGCAGAGGGCCAGATAGGAATGACTGGCCACAGTTAACCCCTGACAGATTTGAACAGTGACCTAGATATCAGAAGCAGCACAGCACCTAACAACATGAAATAGAAACAAAATCCATAACCTTTATTAAATATAGTGTTGTATTTCATCCCACTGCAGAGACGTCATTAACATGCTGTGGGCAAAGATGAAAATAGCACGCCTGATATTATGCATTTATATAATGCATAATAATGCTTAGCAGACATAGAGCACTGTTCATTCTCAAAACACAATCATTTAAACCTCAATAAAACTGTGAGGTAGAGTAGTGTGTTGCTTCTTTTTACTTTTTTAATCATTATTTTTCCCCTAAAACTTACTGAGTAAGTGCATCACATCAAGGAACAACAGATCTACGGCCAAATTCTGATCGAATTACTTTGGAGAAACTACTAATTATCTTTGAAGCCAATGGAAAACTTCCAGCAATATGACCAAAATCAGAGTCTGGATCCTATTTGTACATGCCATAAAGCTGAATTGTTATTGGATAGCTTGGTACATCTAAAAATAGCCCCTTTGGTTTATTTTTATCTCATTCTGGAAATCAGGTTGACATTGTTTCTTACTTCTCTGGCTAACTTAAAAAGTAGGATCTGACAACGTGCTTCTTTTCTTGCTTGCTGTGTTCTCCTATCTGTTTCCAGGCTCCCTCCTTTCCCAGCAGGGAAAGCAAGATGGTGTGGTTTTGTAAGGGGATGGTACTGGTGGCAGACTAAGGCCCTGTACAGTCAGTAATCCCATCTCAGGAGTGGCCAGGTAATTCAGAGTAAGGTTCCCTTCCCTCTCCCTGCACCTGACTTTGAGGTGTGGTTTTGTGCAGACATTTAGTCAATTCAAAGTGAACCCTGCTGCCTATCATTCTCATCTGTTCGTTTTACACTCTCTTGGGATCTTTAAAGGAGACTTCTAGAATCCATCCTCTTTTAAATCCATGGCTGAAGCTATTGCAGTCAAGGTTACTGCCAGCTCTGGCTCAGCAGCTGTTACAGGAGGTCCAGATGGCCTTCCTTTGCTCCTGATAATCTCTGAGAAGGTGGGATGGATTTCAGCTTAGTTTTCAGTCCACCATAAGACGTGGTCAGGATGACTCACGGCAGTCAGTGGCTGTTGGCCATTTTGTTCTGCATGCAAATTCTGGGAAGGATAAAATTTACTTTCTCTGGTGGAAGTAATGAATTCATTTGAACAGCCCATTGTGGTTGAACTGCTAAAAAGTTCAGGAATGCCTGTGTCAGTTCTTTCCTTCCAACATTTTATTCTATCCTGTCATTTTGTCAATTAAGGCTATTCTGCCAGTTCAGTGCAGTCAGCAGAAAACAAAACAAGGCAACTGCTTTTTTGGGGGGGTTGGAGGAGGGGCTAGGGGAAAGATGGGAAAAAAAGTACCACACAATCCAAGTCATTTTAAGCCTCTAAAGTGGTAGAGTGACTCAATAAAAAATGAACCCTAGTACGCTCAACAAGGTATTTTAACCAAATAAGATATTACAAAAATCAGTCCTAAGTAAGCAAAAAAACACTCACACATAGAGATATACACACACATGCTTAAATGCTGCAGTCAGGAGTTTAGCTCAAATCTTTCTTTCCTTGGTCACCTTAAAACGGGCAGAGGAAAGACTTCAAATTGATCCCATGCTCTCTGAAGATTACATAAGGTCTTTGCAACAGTTAGAGACCTTCCTGTTACAGAATCATTTATTGGATCAACTCATAACAAAACCTGCAATTGTTCCTGGATCAAAAGCTGTTCTTCCTTGGATCAGAATATGCAATACTGCTGCAGGATAGCTTTGCATCTGTCTGCATCAAGGAGTTCTTGCTGCACTACTGTAGAACAAATCTTTGGAAAAATTAGATCCTGCCAGGGATAGCAGCTCCGTTTAGCACAGAGTTTCTGTTTCCACAGAAACCACACCACTGAAGTCTGCAGAGGGCAGATGTGGAGTGAGAACATCTGTGACCACTTAGGTTAATTGCCTTTCCCAACTCTTCCCCCACTTCTGGTCTCTGGTGGCCCTCTGAAGATCAATGGCAGATCACCAGGCATCTTGTTGCAGGCTTTCTGCCATCCTGCCCCATCTCCTGGGGTTATCTAAAGCTAGCTTTAAAACTGTATCCAGAGGGTCCCCAAGGACTATTTCTAGTGAGTCTGCTATCTCCTTTGTCCCTGGCTTCCTCTCTGATCCTGGACAGACCATTTAGTCCCTCTGCCCCTCAGATCTACAGCTTAGCAACAGCTGGGGAAGCTTCCCAGCTCAAATGCAGGGGTGCATTTTGTTCTATGTGATAGCTCAGATACAACTATGATAGCAACCATGAAGTACCTGATTTAAATAGTTATTTTACTCTTTAACATGCTTTCATAACAAATAAATATTTTCAGATAGAAGGAATACCAAGACATTGCATATTCATTACAGATACTTCCAACATACTACACTGTTTTTATTATTACTATCTGATAGTCTTTTCTAAAAATGTTAATGTTTCCCAAAAAATGAAAAGCAAAAAAGATATTGTCAGTGCTGATGCATGAAAATGATTCAAGCCTTACCTCCTCTGCCAAGATACTAAACTCAAGCTAAAAAAAAAAACAAAAAAGGAAAGAAAGAAAATGAAACTTTTTTTAAAAGTAAGTTTGAAACCACTATTGAAAGCCACAACAGTCAAAAAATGCTGCAGCAAAAGAAAACAAGGGGTGAAATTCACAGAGCTGCCATTGCCCCAGGTTTCATTGTGGTTCTACCTCAGTGCTACAGTGGCTTGCAGTTTCCTTTTTGAAACTCTTCAGATGTGGGAAGAGGTTGGCTGTGTGGCTGAGGAGACCGGGGGCATCAAAAGAAAGATGAGATATCAAAGCTGAAGGAAACAATCAAAACTAGCTATTTTTAGCAATGATTATTAAGAGCCAGTGCAGATATCTTTAACATAGTGGGACCAGTTTACAAGACTTCCGGTTTTTTAGGCCATCAGACTCATGACTGGGGACAGAACAACTGCCTCATAAGCTTCTTCAGACCACTGGCAACCCACATGTTTAAGAGATAATTCTCTCTTCTCTGGAGGAGATTTTTCTGGTACCATTTTAGAGGCCTTGGGGATGCACAAGAAAGTTCTGCAACTATGAAGTGGTACTGTGATTTTATTATCCTTCTACCAGATGTCCAAGCTAATCAGTGACAAATGCTGCTTTTATTTACTGTTCTCACATGAAGTCCTTACATGGATATTCTTAGGGCAGTTCTTCATAATGGCATCGAAACAATAAAAATCTTCAGTTACCCAGAAAAAGTGAAGACACAAACTTAACTACTAAATTTCAGTACAACTGACCTTGAGACAAATTCTGGCCTGTTAAACGTATTTAAACATTTCGGGGAGGTTTTCTGCATATACATGATAAGAGTATTGGCAAAGGGTATGGCTTGCTATTAAAAAAAAAGCTCATTTGTTTGCAGGTTTAAAGTATTAGGGCAAATTATAAGTTATTTAACATTCCACTAAGACTGTACTTCTTAATGATTCTTACAAGCAAAATCAGAATCTTGATTGTAACTAATAATATATTTACAAAGTCTACATATATTCAGAGTACATGCAATTTTTTCCAGTGTCCCTCATAAAAGAAAACAATCCATGGAGCCCTGTACCTGTAGTTTGTAGTGACCTCAGGACTTCATAATGCAATTGCAGCCTTATTGCGTGCAGCTGGAAGTATTTTACTCCTTCATATTTGCCAGGTCTTTCATTTAGTTTTCCACACTACAGTAGATGTCCTGGTGTAATGAAAGGCAATAAAGAGCATGATTTTGCTCTGTTTTATTCACATCTCAGTGGTCACCTGTTCCCATGTTATTTCTGAACCTCTCACCCTTTTGCTGTTGAGAATTGAATTTGAAAATTGTGGGAAAAGATTTCATTCAAGTCAGTGTCTGAAATCACTACTACAGTAGTGGATGGGACTTGGGTCCTATTAAGGTGGTGGAATAGCCACACTTTCAGTGCCAAAGTTCAAGCCGTTCACTAAATATACCACATGAGGGACAACTCATGCTGGGCACCAAGCAGGACTTAATGCTGCTTGAAGTAGCAATTACTTTCTGCATATTTTAGTTGCAGGTCTAAGACAGTTTCAAGCATTCTCCTTCCAGGCCATTTTTGTGCTCAGACCACTGCCTATCTCCTGCTTTGTGTCTTTGGAGAGTGACCGAGTTATGACAGGACCATCTCTGTGGTCACCTTCTCTGCCATGCAGCTCTTCAGTCACTGTTCCCACATTTTCCTCCCTGGGGGAAACATGAAGCCTGCAGTAATAACACAGCAAAATTAAACAGAGATATTAAATGAATGACTGACCTTATTAACATAAAAGAAGATGATAACAGTAACAACCATGGCCAAAACAACTGCAAAGCAGATCTTCAGATAACAAGAATTATTACATTATTACGCTTTTAATTTCTGATGAACCAACATTTTCCTATGAAATACTGACCAAAGCTTATTCAAATTGTAAGGCAGGAAGTCTCTCTAAGCTTTGCCTTAGTTGATGGTGCCATTAAACACATTTAGAAGACATCGGAGCTTACACTTCTTTCTTCTCCGACCACAGGCGCACACCTACAGCCTTACCAGGGTGGGTTTGCATCAGTGGGAGTTTTGACCAAGTAAGGATTGCAGAGTTAGGCCCCACACAGAGCCCTAGACACAGTCTTGCTCTTACTTGGGATAAAAGTGAGTGCATTTTGATGAGCTAAGCAACTAAACTGGGTTAATATCCAGTTTGTCAACAAACTTGTTTCAGCATGCCGGCTAGACCATAGCTGCTTACCTCGAGTAAACCCAATCTTGCATTATTTTGTTCCCAGTAAAATGAAGGACCCTAAAATTTCCCTTGCAGTCAGTAGCTCCAGCTATGTGAGGAGAGAGCTAGGAATTCAGAGGCCCTTGCCAGGATTTGGGAGGCTTTGGTCTGAGGATGAGCTGGGAACCTCTATCATTTCTAGACTGACAAATCATGCATGCTCAGAGGAACAAGATGCTGAATGTGCAAACAGCAAGTCCAGTTACACTGCTTCTACAACATGGGGATGTTCTCTGCCTGTGTGCATCAGCTGTTTTCCCAAATATGTGGAAAGCTCCACTGTGTGCTGACCAGTTCTGAGGAGCTGAGGGTACCTCTTGAATGACACCAGAATTAATATAGCCAGAGGTAAACATACATGACTAGTGTGTTTACCTATCCATATAGATGCATTCATACGTGCTATCTGTAAGTAATGTATAACAGTCAGTGCTCTTTCATGAGCACTTAAGGGCTTCCTGAAGATAGACATACAACCCATGAAGTGCCTTCCAAAGTGTTTTCCTAAGGAAGGTCTGTCAGAACAAGGATTGTGTTTACAGAATTTATGAAGATGTTTACAGTCTCAGCTACACAAATCTGTCAAAATGTTGCAACGGAAATTCAGACCCACTGTTTTGCTTGTGGTGCAGGGGAAGTTGGGGGGGGTTTGCATTTTTTGCCGATTATTTTCAGAATTTGGTGAAGGGTTTGGCTGGTTTTATAGCAAAAGCTGCTGTTGTGTAAACACTAGTAACTTCTCAAAGACAAAAATGCGTGTATGGTTCTAATTTTAAGCACATGAGGTCACTGGTTAAGTGTTCAAGGACTCTGAGCTGGTCGGACATGAGCGGAGGGATGTGCCGCGCAGTCTTGTTGATCCCATTTCAGCTTCAATTGGGTAAAGGAGGCTAGGAGGCCGGCTGAGGTGCCCAAATAAATGGTTTGATTTACACGGACGCTCTGATGCTGACACAGGGTTTTACAAACCTCCAGAGAGTCCATGAATTGCAGACTTGAAGCTGTGCAAGAGGCAGGCAGGGCTGCACCACTGCCTTTCCTCAGGCTCCTGGTAACCAGAGACAACCAGAGGGACAGCTCTGGCAACCCACTAGCCAACATCAGCGGCCCCAGCACCCCATGGGCTCTGTCCCACAGCCCACACGCAGGGGGTTCGGGGCTCCCTAGGCACCGACTCGCCGAGCCTCGCTGGCTTTCTCCGAGGCCTCTCCATCCTGCCAGGCTGACGGATACGCCCGACCCCCGGCGGGCCCTGACCCCGGGGCACTGCGACACGCCCTCCCCTCGGCGAAGCATCACACCTGTCCCACAGAATCATAGGCTATCCCGAGCTGGAAGGGACCCACAAGGACCATCGAGTCCAACTCCTGGCCCTGCTCAGGACACCCCGAGGATCACCCCGCGTGCCTGAGAGC